>JAODAL010002382.1:0-197753 GCA_025379985.1 Phyllomedusa bahiana | reverse complement strand
TTCTTTTTATTATTCAGTTGCCCTTCTAGTGGATTGGTGTGAGTTACTGCTCATTAGTTATATGCACTATTATATCTCTCCCAAGTAGCTTTGGGGTTTATATTGCCTCCTACAGAGTTCAGTCTATAATCTAACCATTGAGCTGTAAGTATGACCTTGTGTTTGTCTTTTGAGTAAATAATGTCCCACTTTTTCTGTGACTATTCTGTCCCAAGAACTATGTATTATACCTTTTATGAAGCGTATGCTGTAGGGGATTCTTAATAGACTGAATCTTAGTGTTGTCGTTTGGAGGTGTTTTTTGCATGCAGGTAAATAAAACGGTTTGCAGAATTGAGCTATGAATATTGGACAAATAAATTAGTGAGCACGCTGCTTTTTTGCGCTCCATTATACCATGCCGGTTTTCTGAGAATGTAGATATAACTTAGTTGGCAGTAAAGTGTGGATTAAGTACACCATGCCAGATCCCACCCTCATGGGACCATGATTTCTCCCAGTCAAGCCAATGGTTCTCCCATCTTGTACCCTACTGAGGCCCACCCATTTACCATATTTTCCTTTTTTCTTCCTTTATTATTGGTACTACTTTAATTTGTACTGGTGATAAAGAAGTGTTATGTACTATACGTTTAGTTGCATCCAAAATGGGTATAGTAATATGATCATCATCCAGCAAGTGACAATAAACTATTACTAAGCTGCTGCAAAAACCTGATAAAGAATTTCCCATATCCTCAAAACCTTTCATCGAAAATTTTATCATTGGGTGACTTTAAAACTTAAAAAGTAAATGTCTTAGCAAATATGCACAGTAATATGATCACATCTTCATTAAACAACTTACGTTCTAACCAAGAAATAAATCCTTTTCTTGATAAATATTTAGTTTTCTTTTTCTTTAATAAACTTTGTATAAACTAGAAGGAGTTAAATAATAAAGAACATACCTGACATTGTCCTGTTCTCTTGGATACTACAAAACACCCAGAGGCCAAAGCAGATAAAACTAAAAGAAGGGGCAGCAATTTATATGCTAATATACATTCCAGTGTATTAACGGAGGGAAAACATAACTTTCCAAGTGAATTATTTGCAGTAATACTCACTATAAAGTATTCAAGGTCATTTTTTAAGTGTTTTTTTTTCTGTACATTTTGTAAATCTAAGGGCGATTTTAAAGACAGCTTTTTTTTATTTAAAAATCATTTTTTTGTGGCATTTATAATGGCATTTTCTTTGGCATTTTATATTGGTACTTTTTGGACTGTCCAGATTTTTTAATTGATAGGAAAATCTAAAATGCACTACAAACAATACTTATGTTTGGCATTTTTCTGATCTTTTTGTGTTTTTTGGATCGTGTGTGGACAGTGTTGCATGTAAGAAAATATATAATAAATGTAAAAAAATACCATCAAAGACACAATGAAAATTACTTAAAAGTAAGAGCATATTTTGCTATAGAAAAAAATACAGGATAAAGTGTTCATGAAGGAGACCAAAAGGGATTATTGAGATCCATTAATACAGCAGAAAAGTTTATGTAGATCTCATTAAGCCACTAGTCCCTATAAGGACGGGGTCACATATCCCACTTGTGGAGGTGTGGCATCTTTATCACCCACATATGTATATATACTGTATATAGCCACCAGTGGCTCATAACATCTATATAAGCTTTTTTTTAAAAAAAAAAACAAAAACTTGTTTTCCCTGTGAGATAACAACTCTGGAACATCTTCTTTTATAACTCTGCTTTCTGCTGTTCCTCTGTTATTCCTCTGTCCTAGAGATGTGTGAGTGAATCTGTCAGATAGGTGTTACCTTTCCAGTTTTGATGGCCAAATTTCAACTTTTATTTCTAAGAATAGTGTAAAACTAAAAGAACAGAAAGACATACACTTACTGTGCTATAACAGCATGCATCAACAAATATTACACAAAGCAATGCAGACATGAACATGTGCATGAAATACAATTACAATACAGAAATGAGGAGTGTGCAGACATACTGTATATGCATGGAGAGTACCGTATTGTCTGCTGCAAGCGTGAGACTAACTAAACAGCTAGGGACATAGAAACACCTAGAGTGACATGCATGCACGTGGCAGCGCCAGTATTCTGGCATCCTTTCAGCCTGAAAACTGGCACAGCCCTGTGTGCTCAATGTATGTGCAGGTGCACTCCAAAATTAGGCACACTTTGTAATGCGCCTAAGATGTTCTGGAGGTGTGTCTCGCACTACAACTGTAGTATTCTACACATTTATGACTTTAGTATGGCAAAACCAGGCGCATTACTGCTGGAACAGGTAGAGCACTTTAAAAGTGGTTTACCTGAGCCTGAATTGTTGCTTTGTAGCTAGAAAGCACTAAATCTATGACCCACAGTAGAACAGGTTCATAGATTCAGGCGCATTCTACGCTATTAATGTGCACACAAAAAATGGCACTTGGGTGCCAAAAATCATACTTGTCACCCTTAATGTGCAGCCCTGGATGGTAGTTTGAACATACCAGCGATGCTACTGTAGGCTTGGGAGCGGATGTCTAACATGCTTTCATTCAGCATGTGTCCAGGAGAAAACGGCTGCTGAAGAGAAGACTATGATGATGTCAGCAGGGTCAGGTGGTATGATTATGGTAGCTTTAATGGGACATATTTAAGAGTGTATATTAGCTAACAGTGAACACAAACAGCCACTTAATGGAGCTGTTGCAACTGAAACACAGAAATACAGCCGAACGCATGTCACTGACTGTCAGTACTGATTGGATAATATAACACTGTACATGGACACAACACCAATGGGTAACACATAGCTGATAAATTGGTAATACATTTCTAGGAGTAACAACAGAGAAACAGCACAACATAGAGATCTAGGGAAAGAAGCTCCAGAATTGTTATTTTATGAAGGATACTAGTATGTACTAAAACAGACATGTCAGGAATGGCTGCAGTTTCTCTGTAAGTTTAGGTGATACTTGAAACTTGTTCTTCAAATAAATCAACACCATTTTTAAGGGGTCTCATGCTATGATATCACACTGTGGTCCCTTCCTTGCAGTTCCTGATGTAGCAGAATCTATGAAAATGACTGTGTATTGTACAGCAGGTCAGCTACATTCAAGTCAATATGACTGAGCTGTGTCTTGGGCACGTCTCCATTTTGGATTCATTCCTATACCTTTATAGTTAACGTGTACCTGTACTTTGAGGTAACCTTTCATGATCAGCTATAATATGTCTGTATAAGGAGTTTCACTATTTCTGACCATTATATAATTGGTGTATGGCAAGTATCTTCTGCATTCTTTATCTCTAAATATTTAGTTGTCCCTGAGAAGGTGGAGGCTAGCTGCTATGATGATTCCCATACACAATATACATAAGAGGTACTGCTCCCCATCTCTTTGTAGCACACCCACACAAGTAGGTGAAGCACAAAGGACAACATAGAGCAGTACTCAGCAGTGAAAGCCAGGAATCAAGCACAGGAAACATAACACTCTCAATAGACATGTACAGGCAGCATGAATCCTGACACTTCAGTAAGGTCATCCATATCGAGAAGGTTTAATACAGTTTCTCGGAAAGAAAAATGAGTTCAGATGGAATGACAAGCAAAGGAGCCTGATCTGAGAGAAAGATGCGTTATTCTTTAATAGGATATATTACAACGTTCCATATATTTTCTTATACTACTCAAATATGCAAAGTTTGGTGTGTTTTTATTTTTTTCATCTCCACCATCTCAAGAGCATTATTTTTTATATATTTCCTGACGTAGCTATATAAGGAGTTGTGGAATGAGTTGTATTTTTTAATGGTAATAACATTCATCATTCAAGCCCATTACAGCCGGGACTTTCCACAAGCAGCCTGAATCAGAGATAGCTCTGATCTCAGCATTTTAACCCATCAGATGCCATGGTAAACTCAACTGTGGCATGTAAGGAATCAGCCTTCCTGTGACAAGTTCATGGGAGTAACAAGCAACAAAAAACATCGTTTTGAAAAAAGTTCCTTCCAGACGCCAAAAATATCAAATAGAATAAATCCTAGGAACAGCGACCCATCTCCAGTTTTCCCGTAGCTTGTAATATTGATCCATAACAGTCAGGCATCAATGTCCCATTTGAACTATTTTAGTCAATTCAACACAACAAATTTCTTGGGCAGAGCATTCCACAGTCTCTATGATCTTACAGTAAAGTATCCCTTTCTTTGTTTGTATGGAAACCTTTTTTTCTCTGGCTCAGTAGTTGTTCATTTTTTAACCTGCTCAAGCTCGACTACTGTTATGTCTCTCGTGTACTGATACCCAAAACTGCAGTCTGACTAGTAGTTTGTAAAGTGGTAGAATGTTGACTTCTGGTTCTGACGCCATCATGAGGCACGAGAAGGAGCACCTGACAGGCGAGACAAAACCCATCAAATCATACCGGCCATAGACACCTATGGACACCCGCGACGATATTACAGCTTCCCCATAATCTCCCATGCCTGTCATCTGAGCTCAACTCCACCGGCGGGCACTCCTGAAGATGCAGAGCCTGTACTGTGGCTCAGTGACAGGAACTGCTGCCTGCCTTGTGGAGACTGCCGGAGAAAGAGAAAAAGACAGCGAGACTCACCAGGTCTATACCTCGCATTACACCGCATACACGCATGAAGACTGGGCTTCAGGAGATACTGTACCAAAGTCACTGACGCCCCCTTCGGAAGCCAGCACCCACTCCCCTGGGGAAAGAACGTCAGCAGGAAATAAGATACTCAAGCTAACATCACCTACAGGACCTTAGGGATGGGACATAACAGAAATAACCACCCTAAATAGGGGATCTAGTATCTCTTGATCTGATGCAATAAGAGATCACCCTAAAGCTACAGGCAGCCTATTTGGTCGGAAACCGTCCATTTTGAGACACCGGAGCTGACTGAGATTTGTTGACTGCTACATGTGCATATATTACTACCATTGCAACTCACTGCAGTAATTGCTCATAATCTCTATATCACAAGTAGAAAGACCTGAATCTATGAAATGGTTATTTCAGAGATAATAAAAGGGACAAGACAGAAACAACTAACACCTTTCACCTCAAACATAGCATCTCTATAAAATTAATACTGCAAAATATTGCTACAGGTACAAAATTGCAACTTCCCCTACACATCTCCAGATATTTTTAAGGGCTTTCAAATTTAATAGAAAAATTTCTACATGAAATGGGGCGCACTAAAAACACAAAGCAACAGGGCAGAGGTCCTAGATCACAACCCCCATCCCCTCATGAGACCCAAGACAATGAAGCCATGGAGGAAATACTTCCCACAGAGGATTGGGAAATCCCCTCAACACCATCTAGTGAACTCGAGCAGGTAGATGATCCCTGTAATGTCCTGGGACTTTTTGGATACTGCACATTCAAATCTTAAAGTAGTTGAGACTGAGGTTGCCTGTCAAATTTCGCCAGAAATACAGGTCTCCTTTGCTGCTACAGTGGCCCAGATGTTTTCACAAGTCCACACAGACATCAAGACCCACACTGAAAGATTAGACAACCATGATATTCAAATACAGAAATTTAAAGAGGAAGCGGTAAAAAACAGAATTCAACTAAAAAATGTCCTCCATGAGAATAAGCGCCTGAATGAAAAGGTAGAGGATTTAAAAAACAGATCCAGGCGAAATAATTTCCTGGGCATATTGGAAACAATTCCCCCAAGAGATCTGGCTATTTTTTGTTAATGGGATCTTCCAGAAGTCCTGGGCATTTATGGCCCATGCAAGTTGGTAATGGCTCACCGTCTAGGTGCTGATCTCCAGGAAGGGTCAAAAACAACTATAGATGCAGACGTGCCCCCAGCTTTAAGAAATAGGCCTCATCAGGTAATAGTAAAATATCTGCATTTTACAGATAAAGTTGCAGTGTTAAGGGTCTTTAAGAGACTCAGGTCCAAACTCATCTTCAAAAGAAAGAAGATACTTGTGTTTGAAGACTTCTCAGCCAAGGTGGTCAAGAAAAGCAGGGCCTTCTCAGCTATTTGTTCAGAAATTTTCCAAAAATAAATAAAATTTGCCCTAATGTACGTGTCTAGTCTACATGTGTTTCACAAAAATGGGATACATCAACCTTTCACTCGCCTTTGGAGCAAAAAATGATTTTGAAAGATCAAATCGCTCCTAATCGAGATCAGTTTCCCCCTCATCTTCAAGAGGATCCTCCCCCCTCTAGGATTTCGCTTTCCACAGAGATGACCACTGATGTTGATAAGGGTGGTCCCCAATCTCCTTGCATAAGAGCCCGAAGGAGCAACGGAAAAGACAACTTCTAAAATGGGCACTTGAACTGTCACTACGTGTTTCAAAATTCTGCTCATTGGGGATAAAATATAAGTTGTCAAAGCTGATTTTAATACTTTATATTTGATAGGTATTTGGATATTGGTTCTAAATGTTTCAAATATTTCTGGGTGGCTGGGTCGGATGTGTTTCCCTTGGGCTCTTCCTGGTGACCGTTGTGGTTAGGCTGGGGGGGGTTTGATGGGATTCATCTTGGATGTAGGCCCCTGAAAGTAGTTCCTTTTTATTGCCTTCCATCAGAGGCATGTTGATTCTTTTTTTTGGTATACTATAAAAGCTGTCACTGTATGAAAGAAAAAAGTTAAGTCACATTGCATAAACTCCTGAAAGAATGTTGTTATAGTTCTTCTCTTTCAGAGTACTTCTGGCTCCTTATCCTTTTCTTGGATGGTGAAACATCAACCGTTGTAGCCTTGTACAACATAAAATAAAAACCGCCCTTTTCCCCTTTACAAACGCCGTTATGGCTCTCTGACTATGGTGATGCAAAAACGTGTTTTCCTTTTCGAATAAAAGTGTTTTTATTGTGTAAAAGCAGTAAAACATTAAAAACATTTCAAATTTGGTATAACCGTAATTGTATCAACCTGCTGAGTAAAACTAGCATGTCATTCATACTGCAGAGTGAGCACTGTAAAAAAATAAAAATAAAAAACACTACCAGGATTGCTGTATTTTGTACAAACTGCCTCACAAAAATCTTAATAAAAAGTGATAAAAGCATCACATGCACTCCGTAATGGTACTAATAAAAACATCAACTCATCTCATAAAAAACAAGCCCACATTCGGCTCCGTATACAAAAAAATTAAAAAAGCTATGGCTGTCAGAATAGGACAACATAAAAACGCAACTTTTTATAAACTCACTTCTATTGTGTAAAAGTAATAAAACATAAAAAACTATATAAAATTTATATCATTGCAATTGTACCGACCCCCATAGTAAAGTTATCATGTCATTTATCCCACATGGTGAATACTGTAAAAATGAAGCCCAAAAAACAATGGCGGAACTGTGTTTCCCCCACACACACCCAATTTTCATGGCCCAATGCTAAAAAAAACTATGGAACACCTGTGCACCCAAAATGCAAAATACCCCATTAGATGAGATCCCTGAAGGGTGCTGAATCCAAAATGGGACAACTTCTGGAAGGTTTCACCTGTTCTAGTACTTTGGGGGCTGGGGGCTTTGCAGATGCGACATGGCCCCACCAATATCTGTGCTCCAAAAACCAAATAACACTCCCTCCCTTGTACACCCTGCCATGCGCCCAAACAGCAGTTTACATCCACATGTAGGGTATTGCCAAACTTGGAAGAAATTGCATAACACAATTTGGGGGCTTTTTTCCCCAGGATTCCTGTAAAAATTAAACAATTTCAGCTAAAATTGCAGATTATTGGAAAAAAATATATATTTTTTATTTTCAGAGCCGAACGCTAAAAAAAGTTGTGAAACACCTGTGGGGTTGATATAGTCACTGCACCCCTGGATATATTCCGTAAAGTGTGTAGTTCCAATATTGGGTCTTTTTAGGGTAGTTTATTAGGTTTTGGCACCTTAGGTTGTCTGTAGACCTGAAATGACGCCTAAATAAAATTGTAATGAAATTGAGATCCCAGAATCCAGTAGGTGCTCCTCCTACTCTTGGGCTTGTGGTTGAGCCAAATAGCGCACTATGGCCACATATGGGATATCTCTGAAAACGTCAGAATCTGAGGAATCGATATTAAGCTGCATTTCCATGGTCACATCTACTGTGTTCCAGTGAATAATGAATAAAAATTGAAAATCTGCAAAAAAAGTGAAATTTTGAAATTTCACCTCCACTTTGCTTTAATTTCTGTGAAATATCTAAAGGGTCAACAAACTTCTTAAATGCTTTTTTTAAATACTTTAAGGGGTGTAGTTTCTTAGATGGGGTCATTTATTGGGGTATCTAACATACAGGCCCCTCAAAGCCACGTCAGAACTGGACTGGTCCCTAAAAAAATCTATTTTGCAAATTTTCTTGAAAATGTGAAAAATTACTACTATATTTCTAAGCCCCTTAATGTGGTACAAAAAAAAAACATTTAAAAAATGATGCCAACCTACAGTAGACATATGGTAGATGCTAGTTATAAACTATTTTGAGTGGAATAACTATCTGTCTGACACGCAGAAATTTTAGAACTTTGAAAATTGCTAATTTTTGCAAATTTTCATGATATTTTTATATTTTTCACAAATAAACAAGGACTTTTAGGACCAAAATGTATTACTAACTTAAAGCACAATGTGTCACGAGAAAACAGTCTCTGAATCATATGGATAGGTAAAAGTGTCAAAAAGTTATTCTCACATAAAGTGACACATGTCAGATTTTAAAACCAGGGCTCTGTCAGGAAGGTCAAAACTGGCTCCGGCGGTAAGGGGTTAAAGAGAATAGGCTTCAGTATTGATCAGTGCGGCACCACACTAGAAACAGTAACCCAAACTGACTACGTACTGCTCCTAACCACCCTCCGTTTTCTATCACTAAGTCAGTTACTTACCCACTTGGGTGCATTTTCCCTCAGTCCAAGCATTCTCTGAACCAACCTTTTATGTGTCCGAGCATCCCAGCCATTCACATAGATCCAGTTTAGAACTTACCTCCTCATAAAAGTTGATTAGAGTAATTTTACAGGTCCAATCCTTTACAAAGCTCATGCTGACATGAAGTTATATGTTTCTCCTCATCTAGATGTGCCAAGATTAACATCTCTTAACAAGCCTTCAAATATTTTACCCAAAATGTAGGTTGAACTTGCAGGCCTACAGTCACCAGGACAACCTTTTGACCTCTTGAATATTTGTATCACATTTGTTATACGCCGTTCTCATTGAACAAGCCTTGTCACTACTGAATCCTTGAATTTAAGAAATAATGGTCTGTCTATCACTGTAGCTACTTCCATTATAAAATAGGGGTGTATGCCATCTGGCCCTGGTGGTTTGACTATTTTAATCTTTCTAAGACGGCATTGCTCTTCTTACCGGGTTAGACAGGTGACATTTAATGAAGAGTTTACATTATTCCTCGGCATTCACCTGACATTTCATTTTCCTCCGTAAATGCAGTGGAGGAAAAATGATTAATAAATTCACTTTTTCCTCATCACCCTCTACAATTCCTCGCTCATTACTTTTTAAAGGGCCACTGCTTAGAGTTTTATCATTTTTACTGTTTTTATAATTGAAGAACATTTTAGGATATGTTTTACTGCCATTGGTAATAAGTTTCTTCTCCAGTTTTGTTATTTATTTATTCTTTCCTTATAGCTTTTTAGTGCTTCTTCACTGATAGTTGTTTAAATGCTTTCTTTTTGTTATTTATTGCCTCTTTCATTGCTATTTATCCACATAGTTTTTTATTCCTGTTTCTAGCCATTTTATTTCCTTAAGGTATGTAACTCTTTTAATGAAAAACTTTACACCACATGGGTGTAAGCTTAGCTGTAGCAGCCATATTTGCTGCTGTGGGGCCCAGAGGTTGTAAGGGCCACACAGTTAAATGACATAATAAACTGGTGACTTTCTGCTATATAGCACCACTATGTGATTTATCTGATATGTGAAGCTACTAATTATAGCTAAACATTATGTTGTAACGGCCGGGTTAGTGGATCCACTGGACCACCGCAAGTGGTGGCAACAACCATGCCAGGGAGCGGAGTCTAACTAGGTCCCAGTTTTCACCAGAGCCCGCCGCAAAGCGGGATGGACTTGCTGTGGCGGGAGTCCTACCAGGTCGCTACCCCTGACGCGGCGGGCTTGCGGTGGCGGCCGAGGTGCAGCGAGGTACAGAATCGTGAGACGAGAACCGTAGTCGTGGGCAGGCAGAAAGGGCAGGGCAGGCAGCAGAGATTCGGAGTCGAGAAACGTAGCAAGAGGTCAGGTACACAGCAAGAACACACTTAAGGAAAGCTTTTTCTAAGGCACGAGGCAACATAGATCCAGCAAGGAAATACCGTGGACCGAACCAATATATAGGGGCAGCGCCCGACAATTAGCCAATTGCGACCGGCAGAGAGCGCGAACGGGACAGGAGCGTGGTCTGGTGAGTTTTCAGAGCGAGTGCGCCCGTAGCTCGTCCCGCGGCCAGCGGCGCTACCCGTCCCCGGCAGGAATCCCGGAAAGGGGGCACGTGTGCGCCTGTGGCATGCGGGGCGGAGCGCAGCGCCACTTGCTACATATGTATTATTTCAGTTTCCTATAGTTAGGCTTTAGGAGCTTGTCACGAAACAGGTGTGGATCCTCAGTGCCAACTGTGAGTTTGGTGTAAGGCTCTACTAATAAACCTCTGGTCTTCACTTCAACTCCCGCATGGAGACTGGGACTTCGCTGCAAGGTGTGCAGGTGATTTGCAGGATAATAACATGAAGGTGTACTCAGGTCATAGCGTTAGGTCAGGGCAGGTGACGTTCTATCATAATTGGGGGTCATAGACAGGAGATCAGGACAGGTAGAGTACAGTCATAAACAGAAAAATGTAACCAAAGGTTGAACTGGAAAATCGGACATGAAATCAGCTCTGCAAACACCATAAATGCACCAACAACCTGGCAAATGAATGGGGGGAGGTGCTTCTAAAAATACCCTTAGATGGCAGATGATTGGTCATGGAGTGCACGTGATTGTTCATGCTGAGTGCACATGCACATCTTTGCCAGCAAGGAAACAGAGCAGACACATTGAGAAATCAGTGGATGTTGACTGTCACTCAATGGGGACAGAAAGTAGGAGACTATTTCCGTTCCTCGGCTACCGGGCTGTGTCGTGGCTCGTGACAGGACTCAACTCATCTCATTTTGCTATGGAGCCCTATGAATTCTAACACTTCATAAATAGTTGAACCGATTCAATTAAAACGTAGTTTCTTTAATAATCCTTCATTTTAAAACTATAAGACATTAACCTGTGATTTAAAGTATGTCCACAATGTACAAATACAAAACAGGTACTCAGCGTTTAGTTGCGGCGACACGCGCCGTTCACTGTCAGTTCATGGCACCGCTCCCAGGGTAGGTGACAGGCCCGGACTGCCCGTAGGGCATTTGGTCGGGGCCGCAGCGCCGGCTCGGAGCGCCCGCCGAGGGGGCCAGTGTTTCCCCCCCAGCGGGCCTCAAGTGCCAGCACACGCGTAGGGGCCGCAATGGTTGCATACGCGACCGGACCCCTTTGCCAGGGGGGCCGACAGGCCCCCCTCGCCACACGGCTGCACGGCCGGGTCACCGACCCAGCCATGCAGCCATCACGGCCGCCGCCTGCACCACTCAGTGCAAGCAGCAGCCGAGGCAGAACAGCCGGGATCTTCTGATCCCATCTTTTCAGCTCCCAGGAGGCCGCGCGGCACGCGCGCGGTGTAATGACGTCATCACGCGTGTGCTCCGCGGCCCCCACTCCTGTGATAGCGGCCGCTCAGAATGGACTTGGAGAAGAGGAGAGGAGGGAAACTAGGTGAGTATGATTTTTTTTTTAACTATTTACTGGCCCTGCCTACCTATATGATGCCCTGCCTGGCTATATGATGCCCTGCCTGGCTATATACTGCCCCTGCCTACCTATATGATGCCCTGCCTGGCTATATACTGCCCCTGCCTACCTATATACTGCCCCTGCCTGGCTATATACTGCCCTGCCTACCTATATGATGCCCTGCCTGGCTATATACTGCCCCTGCCTGGCTATATACTGCCCCTGCCTAACTCTATGATGCCCTGCCTAGCTAGATACTACCCCAGCCTGGCTATATACTGCCCCTGCCTACCTATATGATGCCCGTCCTGGCTATACACTGCCCCTGCCTACCTATATGATGCCCTGCCTGGCTATATACTGCCCCTACCTACCTATATGATGCCCTGCCTGGCTAGATACTACCCCTTCCTGGCTATGTACTGCCCCCTGCCTACTCTATTCATAGCACCTGCCTGGCTATATACTGCCCTGCCTACTTATATGATGCCCTGCCTGGCTATTATATGCCCTGCCTGGCTATATACTGCCCTGCCTACCTATATGATGCCCTGTCTGGCTATATACTGCCCCTGCCTTGCTATTTTCTGCCCCTGCCTATATGATGCCCTGCCTGGCTATATACTGCCCCTGCCTGGCTATATACTACCCTGCCTACCTATATGATGCCCTGCCTGGCTATATACTGCCCCTGCCTGGCTATATACTACTCCTGCCTACCTATATGATGCCCTGCCTGGCTCTATACTGGCCCTGCCTGTCTACTTACTGGCCCTGACTGGCTACATTCTGGCCCTGACTGACAATTACTGCCCCTGGCCCTACCTGGCTAATTACTGGCCCTCCATCTCTAATTACTGGCCCTACCTGGATAATTACTGGGGGCAGCCCTAGCTACCTAGCTGATTACTGGGGGCAGCCCTAGTTACCTGGCTGAGTACTGGGGGCAACCCCAGCTACCTGGCTAGTTACTGGGGACAGCCCGTGCTATCTTGCTAGTTACAGGGGTAGGCCCTGTCTACCTACCAAATTAATGGAGGAAGGCCCTGTTTACCTAGCTAATGGGGGTCTACCTATTTACATGCCACTTATCTGACATTTTTTAATTTCTAATTTTTAGGGTCTAACATACGCTGTTTGGGGAATTGATAGGAAAGTGCTGGAAGAGAGAGGAGCCTAAGATGTATTTGTGGTAAATTCTACAGGGACCAGTAGTGACCGGGAGAAGAAGACATTGCATGCTGTACCGGACAGAGAATGAAATGGAGGGGAACGACTCATCAGGGAAGATATCATGGAGGTTTGGGCCAGATGGAGAGAAAAGGAGAAGAGAACAACTCCCATCAGAGATGATGTCTCCTGTGAGTCCCTGCTGTCAGGGGTAATTTTACTTTTAACCCCTTACCGACGTTTGACGTATGAGCACCAAAAACACTCCGTGTGAAAGCACCTTTATAGTGTAATATATTTTAGAAAGTGGTGATGTGCGAGAACAAGGGAAATTTTTTAAGCGGATATTGTGTGTGGGCTGGTGGGGGCTTAGTGTCAGGGCTGATTTTTATTCCCAGTCTGGCCCTGGTAGGTGATCTGAAGAACGCCGACAACTGAGCTGGATAGAACTGACTCGTGGACGTTTCGGGGATAGCTCCTCCCCTTCCTCAAGCACCTATGAATTCTAGTCATTCTCTTTCGGGCCACTCCAGTGCTTCCACTATTTAGGCATTGCATATCCGGTGCCCACAATGATGTCACATCCATGGTCCACACCATGGCTCACAGTTACACACTTTCATCTTGCATGCTGAACAATGCAGTCTATGATTCGTACTATTTTTTCGATATTTCTGTAAATTCTTTTTAAACCAACGACAGCACTCTCTGCCTGCATGTCTAGTATGTGACCACAGGCAGTGTATACTGTGTCTGCAGCATTATGTGAGCCGTGGATGTGACATCATTGGTAAAAGACCTGCAGAGGACACATAAGCAGACTGTTTAGAATGGCTCTGATCACTGCCTGTATTTTTGAAAAATTTCAGACAATCTTTTAGCTGATCAAACCTCCTAAAAATTGTTTTTATGGCTCCCCGACAAAACATGAAGTCTCATACCTCCCAAGAGATTGCAAAGAGGGACACATCAGGCCTTGCCTCCAACATCACAGTAGGACACACCTCTATGCATGCAGAAACACATGATATCACATCAGGGCACCCCTCTAACCACACCCCATCTAACAGAATCATGCCCCACTCCTTCTAGCAGACCAGCACCAATGCAACAGCGGAACCATTCCTCGTTAGCCTATCCAGTGACCAGGAAAGCTGTGTGACATCTACCACAGCAGGCATCCAGGAAAGATGAATGGCACCCATATCCCACAGAAGACACCCATTCTTTTTGGTTGCCTGCCATGGGGAATGGGGCATAGGTTATGTCAGGGCTGGGCAGAGCTCGGCTTGCAGGGAGGAAGAGTCTGCAGCAGCTGATCAGCAACCCCACCCTGATAGACAGTCTGCTAGGAGCTGTGTGAGTGACAGAGGTCCAGCCACTCCGGGGGCGTGTCGCACCAGCCAATGGGAGGACCCGGAGGCCGTTCCAATCAGCTACAGGGGCGGTTTCCGGGAATCACATTTAAACTCCCTGCAGGCTGAGTGCTGCGCCTGCGATATTTTCCTGGCTGCCTATTCCTGTGCTATTGTTTGTTGTCTGCTTACCTGTGTACCTGACCTCGGCTTGTTCTCCTGACCCCGGCTTGTCTTCTGATTTTGTACCTTGCTCCCGTTTGGCTTTTGACCCTGGCTTGTTTACGTTTATCCCTCTGGTTCTGATTTGTGGCTTTGGCATTCCCATGTTTGGTATTGACCCGGACTGTCTGACTATTCCTCCTCCTGACGGCTCCAGCACTTTAGCAGAGCAGGGACTGTCGCCCAGTTGCCGGCTGCCACCTAGGAAAGCACGTCAAGTAGGCAGGGACAGTGGGCTGGGTTCCAGTCAGGGCTCACTGTACCTCCCTTGATGTGACATTATCGCAGGCCAGAACCGTTACTGCTCTACCCCACTATGAACCCCATGACAGCTATGGTAGAGCAGATGCAGGGGCTAACCCAGCTAGTCCAGGATCTGGCGCTGAGGGTAGAACAGCAGGAATCTACCCCAAGGCAGAGTGTCCCTGCACTACCTTCCCCTCCTGTGGAGCCCCCCATCCAGTTGCCTGAGGTTCGCAGGCAACAGGAAGGCCTTTTTGGCATTTAGAGAGGAATGTCGCCTGTATTTTAGGCTCCGCCCACGTACCTCGGGCAATGAGGAGCAAAGAGTGGGAATGGTTATGTCCCTACTTCAGGGTTCCCTCCAGGAGTGGGCATTTTCGTTACTGCCTGATTATCCTGAACTGTCTTCTGTGGACAGGTTCTTTGCCGCCTTAAGGGTACTTTTTGATGACCCAGATAGGAAAGCTGTGGCCGAGGCTCAGTTGACCACCTTGAGGCACGATAAAAAGACTGTGGAGGAGTTTTGCTCTGAATTTTGTCGCTGGTGCGTTCCGTCTGGGTGGAACGACCCAGCTCTCAGATGCCAGTTTAGATTAGGGTTAGCTGACCATGTGAAGGATTTGTTGGTGGCTTACCCTACCCCTGGTACTTTAGATAAGGCCATGGCACTAGCCGTTTTTCTGGACAGACGTTTTCGCGAGAGGCTTCGGGAGAAGGTTTCCTCTCCGGTGGTCCACAACATGGTCACCTCTAAACCCGTTGTTTCCAATTTAAACCCAGAGGAGCCCATACAAGTGGGGGCTTCTTCTGTGACTGCTGTTCGTGACCGTAGGACTACTCATCGCACTCTGGGGTTGTGCTTCTACTGTGGTGAAGATGGACACGGCATTCGGGAGTGCTCCAAACGGAAGACTAGGCCAGAAAAACTCCAGCGCTTAGGTGGTTAGCAGGAAGATCACCTAGGTGAGCAGGTATTTCCTATTATATCCAAAAAGTTGCTGCTACCAGCGAAAATTTCATACTTGTCCCTGTCTGGTTCTGGGAGTGCGTTTGTGGATTCTGGATCAGCTTCTAATTTTGTTGATGCGTCCTTCGTCAAACATCTAGGCCTACCTTGGAGACCGCTATCGGAGTCTCTACGGGTTGTGGCTATTGACACGACTCCACTAGCTCGGGGCACAATCCAACATTGTACTCCTGAGCTGGAGATGGTGGTCGTATCCATACATACTGAAAAGTGTATTCTATTTATCATGGAGGGGCTACCCGCTGCTGTGGTGTTGGGGCTGCCCTGGCTTCAGAAACATAACCCAGTGTTTGACTGGAATTCAGGTGAATTAGTCAAGTGGGGACAACGGTGTGTTGACAGATGTCTCCCTACCATACTGGGCAATACTGAGGTGGAGCAGATTCCTGTTTTTATCCGTGACTTTGCTGCAGTATTTTCTCAGAAACAGTCGGAGATACTACCCCCTCATAGATCTTACGACTGTGCCATTGACCTATTGCCCGGAGTGAGGTTTCCCAAGGGGAGAATATATAATCTGTGTGGTCCAGAGAGACTAGCAATGAAAAAATATATTGCAGAAAGCTTAGAGAAGGGGCATATCCGACCTTTGGTGTCTCCCATGGGTGCAGGGTTTTTCTTTGTAGGAAAAAAGGATGGAGGCCTCCGTCCAAGCATAGATTACCCTGAACTGAAAAAAATAACAGTAAAAAACCTATACCCGTTACCCTTGATCCCTGATCTGTTCAACCAAATCCAGGGAGAAAAGTGGTTTTCCAAGTTGGACCTTAGAGGGGCCTATAACCTCATCCGTATCCGAGAAGGGGATGAGTGGAAAACCGCGTTTAACACTCCTGAAGGTCATTTTGAGTATCTGGTGATGCCGTTCGGGTTGTGTAATATTCCCGCGGTGTTCCAGAACCTGGTTAATCATGTTTTCTGTGAACTCATTGGTTGTTGTATGGTCGTTTACCTGGATGACATTTTAATCTATTCGGAAGATTGGTCGTCCCACGTTAAACACGTACGACACATATTGCAAATCCTGAATGAAAATAGTTTGTTTGTTAAGCCTGAAAAAAGGGGTTTTCGGGGTGCAGGAGGTACCTTTTCTTGGGTACATCCTGACTCCTAACTCATTTCGTATGGATCCCGGTAAAATTCAGGCCATTCTCGATTGGCTCCGCCCTTCATCTCTGATGGCCCTGCAGCGGTTCCTAGGGTTTGCGAACCACTATCGTAAATGTATTCGTAATTTTTCTGTCTTAGTT
Organism: Phyllomedusa bahiana; assembly: GCA_025379985.1. Classification (NCBI taxonomy): domain Eukaryota; kingdom Metazoa; phylum Chordata; class Amphibia; order Anura; family Hylidae; genus Phyllomedusa; species Phyllomedusa bahiana. The sequence continues at coordinate 180,598 of JAODAL010002382.1, read as the reverse complement.
TGGCCTTTGACTGACATGACTAAGAAGGGGGTAAAGTTCAGTAATTGGCAACCTGAGGCCATAGATGCATTTGAGAAGCTTAAGCAGTGTTTTGTATCAGCTCCTGTGTTAATTCAAGCAGATCACAGTAAACCCTTTGTCGTTGAGGATGATGCTCGAGTATGGCGCAGGGGCGGTCTTGTCTCTGGGGTCTGCTAATATGACTAACCTTCGTACTTGTGCCTTCTTTTCATGTAAATTTTCCCCAGCTGAAAGGAATTATGATGTTGGGAACCGGGAGTTGTTGGCTATTAAGTGGGCCTTCGAGGAATGGTGCCACTTCCTCGAGGGTGCCCATCATCAGGTCACGGTCCTTACTGATCACAAGAATCTTACCTTTTTAGAGAGTGCTAAAAGGTTAAATCCACGTCAAGCGCGTTGGGCCTTATTTTTTACGCGATTCAACTTTGTTGTTACTTACAGACCTGGTTCGAAAAATGTGAAGGCTGATGCTTTATCTAGAAGCTTCTATGCCAGCCACTCATCTCAGGAGGATCCGGCACCTATATTGCCCAAGGAGACTGTTGTCTCAGCTATTTCCCCTGATTTAGCCACTGAGGTTAAGTCCCACCCGGATATGAGACCTGCTAACTGTCCTATTTCGAAGGTCTTTGTCCCCACTCAGTTTCGACAACGAGTTTTAAAAGAATTTCATGATTCTGTGTTATCTGGGCATTCTGGAGTGTCTGGCACAAAAAAGCTTATTTCTCGTAATTACTGGTGGCCGTCATTGCCTCATGATGTTGAGGCCTATGTGGCGTCTTGTGAAGTCTGCGCTCAGGCAAAGGTTCCCAGAATTCGTCCTCCTGGGGAAATTTGCCCCCTACCTGTACCTGAACGTCCATGGACCCACATCTCCATGGATTTTATGATGAACCTTCCTCCTTCAGAGGGCAAAACAGCTATTTGGGTGGTTATTTGTGCCATCTTGTTCCGTTAAGGGGGTTGCCGTCGTCCAAAAAACTGGCTGACCTCTTTATCAAACACATTTTCAAACTGCATGGTTTACCGGAAAATATTTTCGGACAGAGGGATTCAGTTTGTTTCTCGATTTTGGAGAGCCCTTTGCAAGGGTCGGGTATCACCCTGTCCCCTTTTCCTCTGCCTTCCACCCAGAGATAATTGGGCAAAACTGAGGGGGTAAATCAAATGGTAACACAAAAACTCCGTTGTTATGTATCTGATCAGCAGGTAGACTGGGTAAAATACTTACCGTTGGTTAAATTTGCCATTAACAATCAGGATAGTAGCTTGTCTGGGACCTAACTATTTTACTGTAATTATGGTTTTCACCCAAGGCATGCGTCATTTTCCAGTACTACGTCTGATCATAGCGGGGTGGATGTTATCATTAAAGATCTGTGCACAGTCTGGGTCCAAGTTCAGAGGAACTTGGTTCATACTCAGAACATCCAGAAGAAAAATTCTGATAGACGGCATCTGTGTTCTAGAGGGTTTGGGGTTGAGGATAAAGTATGATTATCCACCCGAAATCTGCGATTGAAAGTTCCCTCTGGTAAACTCGCGCCGCGATTCGTAGGTCTATATGTGGTTCAGGAGGTGGTTAACCCAGTGGCATATCGCCTGAAATTACCCTCGTCTCTCCGTATACATAATGTGTTCCATTGGGCACTTTTTAAGAGGTATATTCAGCCTGTGACTCCGCCCTCTAGACCGCCTCCTCCGGTTTGTATAGAGGGGGAGTTAGAATATGAAATCGCCCGTATTTTGGATTCTCGTAAGGTCCAAAGGTCACTGGAGTACCTTGTCCATTGGAAGGGGTATGGTCCTGAGGAGAGATCATGGGTTCCGGCTAAATCCATCCATGCTGATCACCTGGTGAGGGAATTCCATGATTCTCACCCGGACAAACCCAGACCAGGGAAGGGTCCGGTGGCCCCTCCTAAAAGGGGGGGTACTGTAAGGGCTGGGCAGCGCTTGGCTTGCAGGGAGGAAGAGTCTGCAGCAGCTGATCAGCGACCCCATCCTGATAGACGCTCTGCTAGGAGCTGTGTGAGTGACAGAGGTCCAGCCACTCCTGACAGGGGGCGTGGTGCACCAGCCAATGCGAGGACCTGGAGGCCGTTCCAATCAGATACAGGGGCGGTATCTGGGAATCACATTTAAACTCCCTGCAGGCTGAGTGGCTGTGCCTGCGATATTTTCCTGGCTGCCTATTCCTGTGCTATAGTTTGTTGTCTGCTTACCTCATAGTTGCCAACTTTTGAAAATGAAAAAGCAGGAGATTTTAGATATTTGCATGGACACGCCCATCTTTTCGGTATGCCATTCCCCCTTCAAAAACCACACCACTCCACCTAACTGCATAAACTTGCTTTTGGAGAAAGCCAGTAGATGTCCTTAATAGCAGGTAGTACCCCCATAAGCAGGTAGTGCCCCTTACAGGCAGGTAGATGCACCTTGTACCAAGTAGATGCCCCTCCTTACAGGGAGGTGCCCCGCTTTGTTGTCAGGTAGGTGCCCCCATTGTTGCCAGGTAGTGCCCCCTCTGTTGCCCTCTATTGCCCCCTCTGTTGCCAAGGTTAGTGCCCCCATTGTTGACATGTAGATGCCGCCCTCTGTTGCCAGGTAGATGCCCCCTCTGTTCCAGTAGTGCCCAATTGTTGCCAGGTAGTGCCCCCACTGTTTGCCAGTTAGATGCTCCTCTGTTGCCAGGTAGTGCCCCATTGTTTGATAGGTAGTGCCCCCATTGATGCCAGGGTAGTGCCCCATTGTTTGCCAGCTAGTGCCCCCTCTGTTGCCGCTATGCCCCTCTTATGCTAGGTAGTGCCCCCATTGTTGCCGGTAATGCCCCTCTGTTTCCAGGTAGTGCCCCTCGGTTGCCATGTAGAATGACCACCGTCTGTTGCAGGTAGTGCCCCCATTGTTTGCCAGGTAAATGCCCCCTCTGTTGCCAGGTAGATGCCCCTTTGTTTGCCAGTAGAGGTCCCCTCTGTTGCCAGGTAGATGTCACCCTCTGTGCCAGGTTGTGCCCCCTCTGTTGCCAGGTAGATGTCCCCATTGTTGCCAGGTAAGGTGCCCCCTCTGTTGCACAGGTATTGCCCCCTCTGTTGCAAGGTAGTGCCCCCATTGGTATGCCAGGTAAGCCCCCACTGTAGCTAGGTAAGCCCCGTTAATAGCTAATTAAAAATATAATAATAAAAATCCACTTACCTCCCAGGCTCCTGCAGCACGGCCCCTCCCGACCCATATCCTCTAGCGGCGCAGGGGGAGTGAGAGCAGCCGCACGTTACTCCTGCAGCCGCGGCGTCACATCCCCCTGCGACGCTGACTGTATGTCGGCGCACAACCGGCGCCGGCATAAGGGGTAGGATGGGAGCGATCCTTTCCTGCTCCTCCCGCCACAGACGAGACCCGGGCGGGTGAAGCGGGCGCAGCGGCCGCTTCACCGCCTGTAGGAGCGGCCCGCGGCGCAGGTAGCGCACTAAACACTACGCTTAACTCTGTCGCCTCGGACATTTAAAGAGCCCCCGCCGCCTGCTGGCGGCGGGAGGAATGCCAACTCCCCCGGGAGGGCGGGAGGGGACCCCAAATAGCGGGACCCTCCCGCCAAAAACGGGAGAGTTGGCATGTATGGCTTACCTGTGTACCTGACCTCGGCTTGTTCTCCTGACCCCAGCTTGTCTCCTGATTTTGTACCTTGCTCCCGTTTGGCTTTTGGGCCCTGGCTTTTTTACGTTTATCCCTCTGGTTCTGATTTGTGGCTTTGGCATTCACGTTTTGGTATTGACCCGGACTGTCTGACTATTCCTCCTCCTGACAGCCCCAGCACTTTAGCAGAGCAGGGACTGTCGCCCAGTTGCCGGCTGCCACCTAGGGCAGCACGTCAAGTAGGCAGGGACAGTGGGCTGGGTTCCAGTCAGGGCTCACTGTACCTCCCTTGACGTGACAGGTTATTTAATGACCTGGGAAAGTTGGGTGACATACACCACAGCAGGTACCCAGCAAAGCTGGGTGCCTGCTTGTCGGTGATGGGTGCCACTCAGCTTTCTTGGATGCTGGATAGTCTATTTAGCACCCAGAAAAGATGGGTGACATCCCCTACAACAGACACCCAGGAAAGCAGAATGGCACCCATCCCCCACAGTACACACCCAGCTTTTTACTGGATGCCTGCTGTGGGGGATGTCATCCAGCTTTTTCGAGATGCTGGATAAGTTATTCAGCACCTGGGAAAGCTGAGTGACATCTCCCACAGAAGGCATCCAGAAAATCGTGGTGCCTGCTGTGGGGTTAGGGTGCCACTCAGCTTTCCTGAACCCTGGATAGCCTATACAGCATCCAAGAAATTTGGATAGGCCGTGGGGGAAGCACAGGCAGGGGACCTCCTTCTGCTGCTGCTACCATACAGTCTAACTGTATTGGCGGGGCAGGACTCCTGGGGCCATTGATGTAATGGGAGTGTCTTGTAATACTTCCCTGGTACCACTCTAGTTCTACACTGGAGTCTCCGCATCCCACGAACTAACTCACAAGCAGTAAAGTGAGTGGTGCAGTCTTGGGGATTAAGGGCATATCCCCTAGATCCCCAGGACATCCTGAAAAATCGGGACTTTCTCCAGTGTCACTGGACGGCAGGACATCGGTCCCAATAGCATTTTTGTTAGTATTACACAGTGGAGTCACATTATCACCACTAGCTAAAATCCAGAATAGCTAGACAGCAGCTAGATAAGTTGGAACCGACTCAGTAAGGTCCAGGTCAGTTGTTACAGGTATCTAGAGCCATGCTGACTGCATCCCACAGCTGCTGAAGAGTGCATGGGGAAGGATCCGTAGAGCAAACATGACCATCAAGGTGATCCCACAGATGCTCAATTTAGGTTCAAGTCTGGAGAATTAAGAGGTCAGGATAGTACTTGGAAGTCTTGGTCATGCTCTTCTAACCAATGTTGGAAATTTCTAGTCATGTGACATGTCACATTGTCTTGCTAGAAGAATCCATCTGCCCCAGTGAAGACTATTTTTTATCTCTTGTATTCTTTTATATATTGCTGTTATATTCCACAGTGCTGTACAGAGATTGTCCATATTCTCATTGCTCTCTGTCCCCATTGAGGCTTGCAGTTTAAATTCTAGATTTACCGTTCAGCATGTTTTTGGAGTTTAGGAGAAACTGGAGTACTCAGAAGAACTCCACGCAAACATAGGGAGAACATACAAACTACTTGTAGATATTGTTCTTGTTGGGATTTTAACCCAAGACCCCAGCACTACATAATAACAGTGCTAACCACTGAGCATGTATGGGTGTAGGTGATCTGCAAGGATTGATTCTTACTCAAATCAGTTGAGTGTGCTTTCCACATGAATGAATGGACCCAGAAAATGCCACAAAAACATTCTCCAGATCAAAATGTTGCCATCACCAGCTTGTGTTCTTCCAGCAATGGTTGTAGGGTGTTTGTTCTCATCTGACAGGCAAACATCCATCTATTTGATGAAGCAGAACATGTGACTCATTAGAGAAGCTAATCAGGGAAAGTCAGATTCTGATGCTACCATGAAAATGTAAGCCTCTTCTGCTGATACAACTTTATTAACAGAGTTACAGTGACTATCAGTCTGCTTCAGAGCCCCATACATAGCAGGGATTGCTTAATTGTTGCTTTATACATCACAGCTCATTTTGGGGGTGAGCTGTTCTACTGTAGTTAGTCAGTCTGGCCTTGCACACACTTTTGTATTTGAAGTTCATCTCTCACATCAATGGCAAGTGGTTTTCTGTAGTTTCCACGTCATTTATTTGCAGTGGTGCCATTTGTCCACTCATGAAAAAAACTTTGAGGTTCTTAGTTCACATATTTTGATCAAAAATGTTTTAGCCATCGCCGACTTTCAATGGGACCCCAAATAGGGATTCTGTTTTTTTCTCGCTGGATTATGGAGGTCGGATGACCCAACTGAGAAGTCTGAATTGGACTCAAAAGAGAGGTAGGAATAGTGTAGGACCATTCGCATTTGGGGTCCCGTAGAAAGTCGGGGATGGCTTAAACATTTTTGATCAAAACATGTGAACTAAGAAACGCAAAGTTTTTTTCATGTATTGTAGATAGCATTAATGCTTTTTTGCAGGTTTCCATGTGGTTTGATAGCTCTTTTTGCTGATGGTGTACTACTGATATTGGAGTGTGTGTATATGTACCACAACCATGCCAGTGTATACTGGTGTTCACATTGTGTGTTTTTCAGAAATGTTTTTTTTTGTTTGTTTGTTGGTTTTTGTGTGTGCAGAACTATATGTTGCATTTGGCATATATTGCTTTTAACTTATCCAGGGAGGAGTGGATGTCTCCATTTTTGGTTTTCTGCACCCCGCCCATCTCCATAGGTTACTAGACCAGTGCGGTGTGCTTATAAAGCTGGTGTTTTTTTCTCTCTGGATTATGGAGGTCGAATGACGCAATTGAGAAGTCTGAATTGGACTCAAAAGAGAGATAGGAATAGTGTAGGACCATCCGCATTTGGGGTCCCGTTGAAAGTCGGGGATGGCTTAAACATTTTTTATCAAAACATGTGAACTAATAACCTCACAGTTTTTTTCATGCATAAATGCTTCTTTGCAGATTTCCATGTCGTTTGATTTGTCCACTCATGACACACTTTCACCAGAGCAGCACACAAACCGTTCACAAACAGCACAGTTTCAGAAATAAAGCGAACCTTGGCCCAAAAGCCAATAATCATCCCTTTTGTCAACTCTGATAAACTGCCTCTTTTACCCATAAGAACAAGGGATGTGTGCAGACAGCCTATCACACACCTAAAATACCCACCAAGCCAGCTCGCCACATGTGACTTCCTTCACGAGCTACCCGCTGCTGATGCCAAAAGTGAATAGTGGTCATAATAATGTGACTTGAATGTTTACTATTACCTTTTTTGTGCGTGATAAAATATTTATGCGATTTCAGTCCAGACAGAAAACAGCTGACATTAAAATACTGCACGGCGCAGTGTTTAGTAGCCTTTCCTTGATTCTAGTTTTGCTCCAAGAAACAAAGCAGTGGGGCAGAGTTTAGTTGATCTTTATTTCTGTCACTTGCAGCACATTAAGGGGATGACTGAAATACTATCTGCATTGCTGGGAGCGGGATCATCTGACCAGCTGACTATCCACGCTTTGCCTGGATGCATGCTCTTTAAAACAGCTGGAGAGAACAGACTCCTCTATGAGACACAGCCCACTGCTTTTATTCCAGTAAGTGAACTAAGAGCCTTTCGATCAATAAATCTGGGCAATGCAAGTTCTTGGGGAATAGCCGCATTACCAGCAGGAGAAGAAAGAACTGTGGCAAGTATAATGAGCTCAGGACGCAAAGTTCCATCTCCAGCAGCCTGCTGGCACAGCTGAAACCTCCTGGCAGATCAGCTCACCTGCAGCTATTGCTCTGAGATCACCCATCTGCAAGCAGTCTGGAAGAAGTATTCTTCATTTACTTTGTTTTTCCTTCAAGGTCTCTTGCTAAAAGTCACTGCCTTGGAGGAGAAAAGGAACCATGCTAACACACAGACTTGGGAAATTCTTCTGTTGCTCCTGGACTATTTTTCCTATTGACATTTACATCTCTGTCTGGTATTTTAAGAGTCGCAAAGCTTCATATTACTGATGGTTAATTTCCGTGACTGATTCATCTCCCCATCCTAAAAGCTTGCAAAAATGAAGTGAACTTGTACGACGGACTAGGATTTATAGGTTTACTTGCTTTTAAGCTTTGTGCTACTTTTGCAAAACATATTTGCACCATCTGTCTGTAACTCCCCATTCAGAACTGTGGATACTGAGAAGAACAAGCAAGGAGTGCATGGATTTAGCTGCCTGTAGCTGTCACAAGCCCGGGACAGCAGGCTCACTTTCCATTTATCTTTAATTAAACGCCAACATACAACTTGGCAGCTCTTGCATGGAAACTGATAAGGTTGGAGAGTAAACACATGCAAGCCCTGAGCCTTTTGTGCCTCCTTAGGAATCTTAAATTGTTGTTGTCCATCCCATAGAACTTGTTTCTCTTACAATAAGTAACCTAGCCCACATATTCCTTTCCCTCCTCCTCTTTTCCCTGCGTCTCCCTTTCCTTAACTGAGGATTGGTCTCTCCTTTGTCAACCCTGTTTTACTCTTCTGCTGTGAAGACCTGCATTTCTTCTTGCATGAATATGAAATGGGCTGGATGGGATTAGGGGGAAGTGGCAGCTCCACCTCCCCCATTAGTTTCAGGACTAGGTTAGTGGTGGAGATGGAACAAAACAGACAGTGCTGGCAGCATGACAATAACCAGCTTTGCTGTTGCTCTAATTTTAGGGAGCATCCCTATAGTGGATTGTTTTGATAAGTCTTCCACTTCACCCATTTATCATCTTTTCCAACACCACCAGTCACTTCGCAAGACTCTTCAACCCGGCCAGCATCCTCAATCCCACCATCACCTACCTGTTCATCACCATCACACAGGTTGTCCAAAGTACAAAGGCAAAGAGGGCTCCATCGGTGACTATATCAATGTGACCGAGTTTGGCGCAGATTGTTTAAACTGGGTTGAAATCCCAACTTTCTTGGAGAGGACACCTGGGAGAGGTCTAGGTGACCACAACTTCTGTAGGAACCCAGATGGGAGGAGTAAGCCTTGGTGCTTCTTCAGGAACAACCATGGCAGAGTTGACTGGGGATACTGTGACTGCAAACAAGGTGAGTAACTTTTCTGCTCTTCCAACTCCTTAGGCAATCACCATGGAATGTGTGAAATGTCTGGAACATCTGATTTACTTTCAAATGAAATTTGACCAGCAATCACATGGAAGTTATATAGTTCACAGGGAAAGTTTGAACCAACTAATTGAAACGTTGTCAGCTGTACAGTAAAAAGATTTCAGCAACATTGATTTGTATCACACATGCATGAACGCTGGATCTAGACAGAATATCCACATAAGTCAACTCACAAATAGCTGGGCCGGTGCGAGTTAATGCATGGTGAAAAAGAATTATATTGAAAAAGATCGGAACGCAGTAGAGTCCTGAGAAAAGAGACCGGGATGGCATAAAACTGACAGTAAGTGGCATTGTGTTATTTCTCTCTCTCTATGAACTATAGCATTTTAGCTTGCATAAAACAATATTATCTAACAGAAAGGCTGACCTATATATTATGTATGAGGACAAACATTGCCTCATTTTATGAGTCTGTCAGTAGAACCACAGAGGGCCACATGTATGAACCCGTTTAGGTCTAAAACTCAGTTTTTTGCCTATAGGTTAAAATGGGCAAAAGAGTGAGTTTTAGACCTAAACAGTTTTCATACATGTGGCCCTCTGTGTTGGGAGCATGGTGTTTTCTTTTATATGTTACCATGGCCTCGAAAAAAGCAAACTTCAAAAGTGAGGTAGTAAACTTCTGCAGCCCAAGCCATGCCATGAATCAGAGCGAAATTATACACAGATTTTGTAATTTGAAAATTATGCAACAGTTTCTAAAACATGTAAAGACACGAGTATTTTATAGCATTGTATGCAAAGAAGCAATTTCAAGTTGTTAGATGGTGTATCCCTCCCTAAAATTAAAAATGTGGGATTTATAGAGCACATTTTGTTGTTTTATGCTGTCAAGTTTATTTGAGTTTGTTCTGAGTAGTTTCTGGGAAATCCAGCGGCTATTGTTTTTGTTAGATTACTAGATGTATGTTATTATATGATATTGTTATTGTTATATTACTAGATGTATGTTATTACATAATATTATTATATTAGCATATAAGTGTTATTGTGGCATATTGTTAATATTACATTAATCTATTTATGTTATATTGTTATTAATATATTACCAGATGTTTATTATATTGTTATTAATATATTAGTAGATTTTTTTATTATATGGTATTGTTATTGTTAGTTTTATTTTGTTGTTATTAATATATTACATGTTTGTTATATGACATTGTTATTTTTCAATGAATATGTGTGTTATATTTTATTGTTATTAATATATTACTATATGTTTGTTATATAATATTGTTATTATTACATTCATATGTCTGTTATATTATATTGTAATTAATATATTACTAAATGTTACTTATTATAGGATATTGTTATTAAATTAACACACGTTATATTGTAATTATTACATTATTATATGTATGTTTTTAGATTATATGGTTATTACTTATATTATTATAAGTTTTATGTTATTATATTATCTTCTTATAATTTCATTCCTATATGTATGTATGTTATTATATTATATTGTTTTTATTTAATTAATATATGTATGCTATAATATTATATTATTACTTCATTAATATATAGTGGTCCTTCAACATAAAATATAAATTTTTTCTGGGACGACCATTGTCTGTTGAAGCCATAACTCATGGAAAACTGGTAAACTGGTTCCGAATCCCCAAAATACAAACCCAACGTAATGAGAAATAGAGATATTATTGAGCAGATAACTAATACAGATAAAGCAAGTCCTTACATATGACATCAGAGAGAGCTGCTGGAAGGGACTTTCTATGTTGAGGATAGGGTCTTTTGGGTTATGTATTCACTTTCTATGTTGAGAATAGGGTCCATTGGGTCATGTACTTTATACGCAATGTACCAAGAAATAGGAAAATGATGCTGCTCTTACCTGGTGTCCAAAAGAGCTGCTCATCCTGGCCCATGTAGAGAGCAGTACAGAACATGTAGTACCACACTGTACTTTAGAGAGGCGCTACTAGAGCACCAATCACTGCATCCACTTCACTAATACAGAGGTTTTACATGTAATGTTCAGGATAATTGATTGGATCTTTCATCAATCACATGAGACGCAGATCAGAAGTGTTTGGGACATTGTATGGTGAGTTTGGTTCAGTATACAATTTCCCAGGAAAGACCATTGTATGGTGAAAATATTGTATCCAGAGGCCACTATATCTTGAGGGGCTACTGTGTGTATGTTATAATATTATAATGTTAGTATTACAGCTCCTACAGGTGTTGTTTCTCAGCTTTCCCAAATTCCTGAATGTTAAAGGGATTTTCCATCCTTGTAAAATGCTCAGCCAGCCTTGAAGCATATGAAATAGATAAAAAAGCCTTGCCTCTTAAACCCGCTCCATTCCTCCGCCGCTGGTCCTGGTGTGCTCTTGTTGATGTAATGACCACTGCTCTCATGATACTGCAGCCAATCACAATTCATTTTTTTCAGTTTATAACCTTCCTGATAAACCTTTTGTAAAAATGAAACACCGCTTTGAGTTTGACTATGTACTTAGTTCTACATCTGTGCTAACACATTGTTGCATAGCCCAACAGAAGTCTGAAATAAGTATGTGATAACCATGGGTGTAACTGTAGCCATTGCAGCCATAGCAACTGTTATGGGGCCCAGAGGTTGAGGAGGCCCACTCAGATGCAAGAACATTGTTCCTTTTTGTGGGAATCAAGTAGTTTTTGGTTTTCTGCTATATAGCACTACTATTTAGATTCCCTGATATATGAAATTATACCTTATTTTGCTATGGGGCCTTATGAATTAGTTACACCACTGGTGATAACCCATGTGAGGCTGGGTTCACACTTAGCTGTGGCTGACCTATAGACATTAATAGAACAAATGTAGTCCTATTTGGACTATGTTTGCTCTATTTGCTTGCGGTTCCCACATTTCGCGAGGGGCACAAAAGAAAAAAAAACGTGTACCACTGAAAAACTGATCAAATGTAGTCCAAGTCGGACTACGTTTGTTCTATTGATGGCTATAGGCCAGCTGTAGCTACATTGCAGTACCCATTGGAGTACCTTTTTCCTGACACCCTGACAGGCATCTGCAATGTACCAAAAAACAAAGTTTTAATCTAGCCTAGGAGAATGCAGTATCTTAGCAATTTATGTTTCCATACTGTTTACCTAGTTTCTTACACTACTAAATGGTAAATCTGACTTGATGTGCCCCAAATGCTATATACTAAACAGATTTACTGTCCCAGGAGTTGGATAAACTAGGTAACAATAATGACAATCATAATGGTTTATACACAGAAAAAAAGAACTAAATACCCTGACAGAAGAGGAGAACCAAAGGTCTCTGCCTACCTACTTTAAAGGGGATCTCCCATCTCAAACTTTAATGGCATATTATTAGGATATGGCATGTAAGCAGGAAAGGTGCAGGTTCCACCTCCGAGACTCATACCTATCTCAGGAATGGGTTGTAGAAAATCTCTATTCAGAACGGAGAGTAGATTGTGCTTGCTCACTATTCTTTATTCTACTCTTTGGGAGTTCTGAATACAGCCAAGACACCACTTAATGTGCTCAGAACCAGGGCTGTGAAGTCAGAGTAGTGGAGTCGAAGTCGGTGCCCATTTTGCAGGAGTCTGAGTCGGAGTTGGAGTCGGTAAAAAATGGACCGACTAAAATAAATTGGTACAGTTAGTTCAATGCAGTGCCAAGAGCAGGAGGAATTGGGTCCTGCCAGTGCTGCTGCTCCCATATCTTCAGCCTCATCACAAGAGGAGTGTAATTGACAACATGGAGCAGGCAAAGCGTTGCCACAGGGGAAAAGATTCCGCTCCCATAGCAAACAGATTGACCAGATTTCAGCAAAATTTTTCACTTCATATTTACAATTTATTAAAGTTTTTTGTGTTTGCAAGTCGTATCCTATAAATATATTTTACATCGAAAAGCAAAAGGGTAACAATGTTTTGGACTTGTGACTTTCAGGCTCCATATCTCACCATCCACTGCAGCTTTCAATGTGAGACTCCCATCATTTTATAGACAATCATCTTGGCTATATCATACATAACTTTTACCTTCAACTATTTAGCATCTACTTAGTTCTACAGATTCTTCTCATGTAACTGCATTGTTACTGTTTTGCTCCTGGTGGTGGGACAAATTACAACCTGTTCTCACATTCCCTAATAGCACCGGGCAACACGTATTACACAGGTCTGGAATGATGGCCTGAAAATAGGGGAAGAAGCCTCGACTTCAATCTCGTCATAAGAAGCGTTGGCTCAAGTTTGCCAAAAAGTACGAAAAATGGAAGATTGGAAACTGGTGATTTGGAACGATGAGATGAAAGTCAATAGACCGGGCTCTGATGGGGGAAATGGGTTTTGAAGAATCAAGAGAAAAGGGAGCTAATGGATCGAGAAGCTGGAGAACTGTCCGGTTCGGTGGAAGAAGCCTGAGGATATGGGGATGTTTCACAGCCAAAGATGTTGGATACTTGACCAGGATTGATGGTGATCTCAATGCTGAGCTCTATGTGAGTGTCCTACAAGATGAGTTACTTCATAGAGTCAAGTACTATCGGTATGAAAAGGACGACATAGTGTTCCAGCAGGACAATGACCTGAAGCAGACGTCTAGATTGGTGAAGAAATGGTTCAATGACAATGAGGTAGAGTTGCTGTATTGGCCTCCACAGTCCACAGACCTCAATCCAATCCAACACTTAGGGTATGTTCACAAGTCTTATTTTGGAGAGCATTTCGCCGCTTATTTCGCTTATTTCGCAGTGTACTGCGCCCCATAATTACGGTAATCCACAGTTCTCATAGAGAACTATGGATTACGCCTCCTCTCCCCGCGCGTACAATACGATCGTATTGTACACGCGGGGAGATAACTGACATGTCAATTACTTGCGCCGATTACACGCCGCGAGTAATGCATGTCTATTGGGCCGGTGGGATGCCGGCCCTCTGCACCTAGGGAGTACGCGCTGATCAGTGTAAGCTCCCGAAACACGGTGTACTACGGTGCGTACTGTACGCTCCGCAATACACAGTGTGAACATACCCTTAGAGCTGAAGAAAAAGCTGTATTCATGTAGAAGACTGCTAGGATTAGATTTTGGTCAGGACATGCTTGAATCTGATCCAGAGCCCAGAAGGATTCAGGCAGTGCTGAAAGCCAAATTTAGGTTTTTAGGAGCAAAACAGTATCATTGCTGTTACATCTGCAGAACTAAGCTGATGCTAATACTAAATAATGTATGTATAAAATAGGCAAGCTGATGGTAGCCTCATGTTCAAAGCTGTTGCGGATGGTGAGATATGGAGCCTGAAAATCAAAAGTTACAAACATTGTTACCATTTTACTTGTCAGTGTCTGTTCTACCTAAATAGCTTGATTATTGTATCATAAGATGATAAAAAGCCTGATGTTACCACTTTACTACAGTAAAGTTATCACTTAAACATGTGCCATATATGAGGGAGTGGGAGTTAGGAGTCAAAGTCAGGAGTCAAAGTCGGTGTCAGGAAAATTGAGGAGTCGGAGCTTTGGCTTACCGACGCCACAGCCCTGCTCAGAACTCTCATAGGAGAAGTAATATTCATGGCACTCCTTGTGAGATATGATGTCATATAAGGAGCTCCTTACATTCTATGGCTATGGCCATACTTTGTTCTCACCCACACCACCAATATGACTTAGGCCGTGTTCACACGGCTTATTCCCGACGGATTTGTGAGCCGTATTGAGCTCACAAATCCGTCGTGAATAAGGGGCGGGACGGAGGCGGGGCTGGAGCACGGCGGGGGCGCTGCTCCCGGCCCCATAGACAATGCATTGTTTACGGCGCGTGCGTGCGGATTTGCCGAGCGGGGAGGAGCGACGGATTCCACTGTTCTCGATGAGAGCAGTGGATTACCGTAATGACAGGGACGGATTGGCGCCGTACTGAAGTGCAAATCCGGCGCGGAGTACAGCGCCAATCCGTGCCCAAATAAGCCGTGTGAACGAGGCCTAAGTATGAATAAGGTCATCTGAAAAAAATGTTTCCACTTGTCACAATTCTACTTTCATTTATGCATGCAGACGTTGCATGTTTTGTTAAAATTCAGATAAAATAATCTTTATTTGCCTGATATCTCAAAGGGGTGCCATAAATATTACTTCTTGTATGATTTGGTTATCACAAAACCTACAATTGACATCCACTAGTATCATTATAGAGTGCCTATATATTGTGCCTATATTATAGTATCATAATATAGGCACAAAACATACAATTGGCACCCATTAGTATCATTATAGAGTGCCTGTATCTAGTGCCTATATTATAGTATCATAATATAGACACAAAACCTATAATTGGCATCCACTAGTATTATTATACTATTACAGAACTCTCTTGAAATTGACACTAGAAAGATGAAAAATTAGGGAAAGGGGAAAAAAAGAATAGGTGCTGTCTGGTGTAGTATATTAAAGTCCATGTTGTATTTTAACAGATTTTCAGCTTTACGTCTTACCTTTTGTTGTTATACTAAAACTGGTACATCACAGATTTCAGCACAGACAATCCAAAAAGTAGTTTACAGCCCGTTCCTGTAGCTCAATCAATCCGTGTCACAGAGTGATCATAAGTATAGAACAGAATGGAGAGTTGAGCATAAACACAACAAACTCTTTGGGCGGCATGTATATTTTTTGGCACCCATGCATCCTTTTTTTTGCGTGCATATAATGCGCCTGAATCTATGAACCTGTTCTACTGCGGGTCATAGATTTACTAAGCTACAATTCTCGATCAGATAAACAACTTTTAAAGTGCTCTACCTGTTCAAGCAGTAATGCGCTTGGATTTGCCGATAAACAGTCATAAATGTGTAGCTTTGTACAGTTCTAGTGTGGCACGCCTCCAGCACGCCCCCATCTCAGGCACATTACAAAGTGCCGTGGGTGCTTTGCAATATGCCTACTATTGGAGTGCACCTGAATAAAAATATAGCAAACAGGGCTGCGCCAGTTATTGAGCTGAAAAGACGCCTGACTTCAGGCGCAGCCCCGTTTGGAATGGAGACTTCTAGGGCTGATTCCCAATACAGGTGAGAGTCCCAGATGTGGGACCAGCACCTGTTATACACTGATGACACATCCCCTTTAAAGGGATATTCCCACCCCAAACATTTAAGGTATATCAATAATATATACCATCAATATGTGACAGGTGTGGTTCCACCTCTGGGACCCTCACCTAACTTGAAAATGGGCATGGGAACAAAATGGAGAGTTGTGTGCAAATGTGACTGACTCTTTGATTAGATTAGAGAGGTTCCAAGGCCAGTCTCAATGATGCATTAATGTCATATCCTATCGATACACCATTAGTGTGTACAGTGAAAGTACCCTTTTAAGGCACAAGTGAATCACTGCAACTCTTGCTTAGAAATTTGCCGTGTACTAGATCAGCTACGTCTGGGAATGGTTGGACATGATTAACATGTACAGTTGAAACCAGAAGTTTACATACACTATATAAAAAGACACCTATGAATTTTTTTCTCACATGACATGAAATCAGAATAAACCTTACCCGTTTTAGGTCAATTAGGATTACCAAAATTATCTATATTTGCCAAATGCTAGAATAATGAGAGAGAGAAAATTTTTAAGGCATTTTTATTACTTTTTGCAAATTCAAATCTTTACATACACTAGAATTACTTTGGCTTTAAACAATTTGGGACGGCCCATATAATGATGTCTTGTCTTTGGAAGCTTCTAATAGGTTTATTGGCAACATCTGAGTTAAAGACATAGCTGTGGATGTATTTTTATATGCACACCAGGAACACAATGCTTGTGTATAACACATTGGGAAGGTCTAAAGAAATCGGCTAAGATATCAGGAAGAGAATAGTGGACTCTTGGGTGCAATTTCCAGATACCTGATGGTGCCTCGTTCATCTGAACAAACAATTATATGCAAGTACAAACACAATGGGAATGTCCAGCCATCATACCGCTCAGGAAGGAGACGGGTTCTGTGTCTGAGATGAACGTGCTTTGATCCGAGATGTGCATATCAACCCAAGAACAAAAGCAAAAGACCTTGTGAAGATGCTGGCGGAAGCTGGTAAGATTGTGTCATTATCCACAGTGCAACAAGTACTGTATCAACATGGGCTGAAAGAAGCCATTACTCCAAAAGAAACATATAAAAGCCAGATTAATGTTTGCAAATGCACACAGAGGCAAAGATCTACATTTTTGGAGACATGTCCTGTGGTCTGACGAAGCTAAAATTGAACTGTTTGGTCATAATGACCATTGTTACATTTGGTGGAAAAAGGGAGAAACTTGGAAGCCTAAGAACACCATCTCAACTGTGAAACATGGGGCTGGCAATATCATGTTATGGGGTTGTTTTTCTGCAGGAGGGACTGGTGCACTTCACAAAATAGATGGCATCTCGAGGAAAGAAGATTATGTGGCAATACTGAAGCAACATCTCAAGACATCAACTAGGAATTTAAAGCTTGGACAGAAATGGGTCTTCCAAACGGACAATGACCTGAAGCATACTGCCATACTGGTTATAAAGTGGCTTAAAGATAACCAAGTCAATGTTTTGGAGTGGCCATCACAAAGCCCTCATCTCAATTCTATTGAAAATTTATGGGAAAAGCTGAAAAGACAGGTGTGAGCAAGGCGACCTGCAAACATGGCTCAGCTTCAACAGTTCTGTCAGGAGGAATGGGACAAAATTCCTACCAACTATCATGAGAAGCTTGTGGAAGGATATCCAAACCGTTTGACCCAAGTCAAACAGTTTAAGGGCAATGGTACCAAATACTAATGAAGTGTATGAACACTTTTGACTTTGCAGAAAGTAATAAAAATGCCTTTAAAAATTCTCTCTCATTATTGGCATTTGGCAAATATAAATAATTTTGGTTCCTAATTGACCTAAAACGGGTAATGTTTATTCTGATTTCATGTCAGATAGTGAGAAAAACATGCATATGTGTCTTTTTATATAGTATATGTAAACTTCTGGTTTCAACTGTATATTTTTTCGACATAAGTTACTATAGTGTGTAGGATGAAAATGTCCAACAGACAAAGGGGTTCTCTCATTCCCCAAAAAAGAGCCACAAATGTTATAAAAAAAAAGAAAAAAAAAACACTACTTGGCTGCACAATTCCCCACCGATTCAGCACAGATGCCCTTCGTAGTCTTCAGATCGGTTGTGTTTACAATCTGCCACAGATATTGTGTTATACTTGCACATGACCAGTACAGTACAATTACTTAAGCAGTCACATGTCATGCTACTAGCATCCAAACCATGATGACAGAAAGTATGGAACCAGGGGCGTATCTAGAGAAGCCAGGGCCCCAAAGCAAATGGGATGGGGCCCCCAACCCCACCCCCCCACTTGCCCACCTCCCCGACTACGAACATTTACCAGGACATGCTGTTAGATAATGTAGATAATACAAGGGGTAAATACCTCACCATACATATCACTATCATACTGCTACCAAACAAATCCCACTAAGATCCTACACCAAGACCAACATTACCAATAACTCTATTACATAGAAACCTGATTATACCGCCAGAACAAGACCACAAATTACCACCAAATAGTGACTGAATAATACTCCTACACTTTTACTGATCAGTACATAAAGAGCAATAGTACCGCCATATAGTGGTATATACTAGTGTACACAGGCTCTGCAGACTGTATATAACCACCATACAGTGACCATATAGTGGTAGATATCAGTGTACACAGACTATGTGATTAAAGCGTAGTTACATCTTGTGACTCACAGGTGACGTTTCTCTGACGAGTCGTTGACTTTCCCTTTTGCTCTGCATCCATCCAGACCGCCATCATGACATCTCCCGACCACTTGTCCCTGGAGATTTAGACACAAATATCGTAGAATCCTCACTTTTCCAGCACCTCCCTCCCTGCCCCCCTGGCTATATAGGGTCCATTTAGGCAGGCAGGGTTTAGGTAGCTATAGGGAGCCATACAGGTAGACAGGGGTTAGGTGGGCTATAGGGGCCATATAGGTAGGTCGGCAGGGTTTAGGTAGCTATAGGGCCCCATATAAGTAGATAGGCAGGCTTCAGGGGGGCTATATAGGTAGGCAAGCTTTAGGGGGGCTATAGGAGCTATATAGGCAGGCTTAGGGGGGCTTTATATAGGCAGGCTTAGGGGGCTTTATATAGGCAGGCTTAGGGGGGCTTTATATAGGCAGGCTTAGGGGGGCTTTATATAGGCAGGCTTAGGGGGCTTTATATAGGCAGGCTTAGGGGGCTTTATATAGGCAGGCTTAGGGGGGCTTTATATAGGCAGGCTTAGGGGGCTTTATATAGGCAGGCTTAGGGGGCTTTATATAGGCAGGCTTAGGGGGGCTTTATATAGGCAGGCAGGGCAGGTAAAATAAGAAATCACTTACTTACCTCGTTCCACGCTCCCCCGATGCGCTGCGCTGCAGCCTCTCTGCTCAGCGCGGGCGGCGCGGTGATGTGACGTCACTGCGCCGCCCACGTGATCACAGAGAGCCGGCAGGGGAAGTAGCAGAGCTACCGCTCTGCTATCTCGGGCATTCAGAGGTAGCATGTGCTGGGCCCTGCAGCTCTGCACCCGCCGCAGTGAGCTGTTATGTTCACTGCCGGTGGGCCCAGGAGCGGCATTACCGGGGTAGCAGACATGATAGCAGCTGCCCCGGAGCGTGGGCCCCTTAAGCGACCGGGCCCCATGGCAGCTGCTACGTCTGCTACCCCGGTAGTTACGCCCCTGTATGGAACATAGTCATTGAGATCTATGAGTGAATGTGGCGATCAGGTCTCAGTTGAAAGTACTGGTCAATGTAAACAAAGACCAATGTTGGACCACCAGAATGTCTGTGCTGGATCGGCAGAGGGCTGAAAAGATTAATAGTGTTTTTTTTTACTTATAACATTTGTGTTTTTTTCTTCTTCTTTAAAAAAATCCTTCTTTAGATCAGGACAGGTGTTTTACAAAAGACAAAAACCAGTATATAAAAACCAAAACAAAACCCACTATGCTGTGTCGGGAATGGCCTACATTTTACCTTTTTCATGCCAATCAGCCATTCCCACAGTTTTTGTGGACCCATTTCTAACCTATTTTCAGTACATTTAAGTTTTAAACTGGATCATATTGCCCCAGAATAATGTGATATATACACCTTAAGTAGTTTCTATACATCGTCAAAGTGTTATTTTGCACATTCCGTTTTCTGCATGTGTGAACTTGTGTGAACTAACTGATATTGTAGTTTTTGGAAACCCATTACACAGCCAGAGGCCCACTGAAATCCAGACATTACTGAAACAGGAAGCTACTAGTCCAAAATGGATAAAATATAATTTTTTTTATTATTACGCTGAAAAATACTTAAAGGGTAAGCTCCTATAATGGATTTTAATGACATATTTGACGTGGATTTCGCATAGGATTCTAACTGCCATTCATTTGACGCTGCAGTTCACACTGTGAAGTACAGTCCTAAATGCATTTTGCAGAAACGAACAAAAAGGAAACAAAACGAGGAAGCTCTACTGTACCCTATAATGTACTAACATAATTGGAGCAATACGTTGGAGCTCCCTCTAAGAGTAATAGAACTGATAAGCACTGCCAAATAGAGAAGACTAAATATTCAGTCAGCCACTGTACCATCAAAATAGCACCTGAAAGAACAGTGAAATGAAAGGAGTCGTCTTATCATGCTGTTTTACAGAGTATAAAACTCACACCTCTTGGTTAGGCTTCTGGTGACTCTACAGCAGTGATTGTGTAGTGTACAGGAGTAGAAGGTAAAATGCACTACAGGAATTTGAAAAGGTTTCCTTATGTTTTATAATGATTGCACTTAAATATTTTTTATTTGCACTATTCATGTTATGTGGAAATGTCTATTGACCTCTGTCTCACTCCTGTACTCTGCTAGCAGACTGAAAAAAATGTCTTTAAAAGTGTATAGTCATGCTGCTTTGCAGATATGTTTATTAGCCACAGTCACTCAGCTCTAGTGGCGGGAGTAGTCATAGCAACTGGAAGGGAATGAGGAGGAGTTTAAGGTTATAAAAGACAGGCATATTTAGTGTTCTGGGTCTTTTCATTTCTCTACAGTCTAGGTTAATCAAAAGATGACATCAAGATTATCTCTAGTCAGAGGTGAAACCAACGTGCCATCCTGACATAGGCCTAGCTGCCTCTGGGTTCAGGGGTCAGTTTAACTCTTACATTCCCTGGCCGCATGGGAGAGGATAAGAGGAAAAGATTATGAAGAAGGAGAGCATTAGTCTAGCCTTGTAGTCCTTTGGATTCTCAAAATTTCATGAGGTAAAGATTCAGTCCCACCAGACCTGAAGCTTCTGGCCAAGTAAAGAAGGCCCCTGTTTCAAAGTTAACTCATCATCTTCTGCCTGTTCATTCTGCACCGCACATCAAATGCGCCTCTCACACCACCACGGGCAGTTGAGGGAGAGACCATCAGAGTGGTTCCCGGATTATTACTACCACTGTCCTCCTCAGTGAAGACTCTCGCTTCACTGGCACCGCTGCTATGAGAGGTACGGTTGTCAGTTTTTTAGTCACTGTGACCAAAGCAGTGAATCGTATGGCCACTACAGCTCTCGCCATTCTCCTCTGCCTCTCCGGCATGGTCACCACAATTGCATATCAGCTCTGCTATTCCTAGCTGATCCGGTTACAGTAACATGAGTGCTGGAGGTTTATAAACTATTCAGCACAAGACTACAGAGCTCTAAAGAGTTAAAGGTTGTCTGTCAGTAATGTTAATGAGTTCCTGTCTTTCAAGATAAGGAACACAGCAGCAAGTGACATCACCATCCCGACCACCGCTTCAGCCTGAAAGAGTAGAGAGAAGTGGCTGGCAACTAGGGAAGCTTGTGTGCAAAAGCAGAAGATAAGATCTGCCCCTAACTCTGAAGAGAAGCAAAAGCAGAGCAGCAATGTATTTGGTAATAATTATTAGCTATCTTTGCCTACATGTTTGAAGCTCATCAATGAAACAATAGTACCCCTTTAATACCCAGTGTATTTTCCCCATCCTTCTCTAAAAGAGTAGTAGTGCCCAAAACGATTAATAAAATGCCGTGATTGGTATTGTTTATTCTTGCAAAAAAAAAACAAACCACAGTGAGTTATCCCACAATGTTTTATTTATACCTTCTAGAGCACCAACCATATTGCACCAAGTTGTTAATTTTTGATGAGATGACCATTAAAAACTTATTTATTTTAATTTTGTACAAGTTGTACAATTACGAATATCAATTGTGCTTGAACTGTAGTTAGACAAGAATATGCTTCTTCTTAGGTGTCACTTTGACTTTTGGCACCAATAGACGATTGGCTGTGCCTATAAACAACAATATACAGTTGAAACCAGAAGTTTACATACACTATATAAAAAGACACATATGCATGTTTTTCTCACTATCTGACATGAAATCAGAATAAACCTTACCTGTTTTAGGTCAATTAGGATTCCTAAAATTATTTATATTTGCCAAATGGCAGAATAATGACAGATAATTTTTAAAGGGAATCTATCGACAATTTTTTTTTTTTTACTTATTAAATCAAGCCCCGTATCAATATTCTTTTCCTCTCAGAAGATTTTAATTACTTATTGTAGATTTCTCAGTTCGGCCAGATAAATATGATTGTGGGGAAGACATTATTGCTTGCACTGCTTTAACTGCAGTCAGCGAGATACTTTACAGCAGCTTCATGCACATAGGATTCTTAATACAAGTTCTGTCCCATAGACTTGTATAGGAGAGTTTTCACTGTGAAGGGAGGGAAGGGGGAGCTGTGACATCTCCTCTTGTGACGGGTGGATTCTGTGTTATCTGTACACATTGGTGTCTCCTTTCAGGTTGACCCTGCTTTTACTGATAATGAGCACACTGCTGAAAAGCTCTCTAAACAGAACTGGAAGCATCAGACGATTATTTGGCTTAGTGGCCAAAGTGAAAACTGCCGGACTTAAGAAATATTAAAAAAATACTGAAAGTAATATGGAAAATTAAAAAAAACCTAACCAAAAATTCCTAAAAAATGTGTTTAACATAAAAATGTGAGTTAAACAATAAGTTATTTTTTGATGACACATTCCCTTTAAGGCATTTTTATTTCTTGCTGCCAAGTCAAAAGTTTACATACACTAGGAATACTATACCTTTGAACAATTAAGGACAGCCCATATGATGATGGCATGTCTTTGGAAGCTTCAGGTTTATTGGCAACATCTGAGTTAATTAGAGAAACACCTGTGGATGTATTTTTTAGCACACCAGAAACACACTGCTTCTGTGTGTAACATCATAGGAAAGTCTAAAAGAATCAGCCAAGATATCAGGAAGAGAATTGTGGACTTGCACAAGTCTGGATCCTCCTTGGGTTTAATTTCCAGATAACTGAAGGTGCCTCGTTCATCTGTATAAATAATTATATGCAAGTACAAACAAGATGGGAATGTTCAATTATCATACTGCTAAGGAAGGAGATGGGTTCTGTGTCTCAGAGATGAACATGCTTTGGTCCCACATGTGCATATCAACCCAAGAACAAAAGCAAAAGACCTTGTGAATATGCTAGCGGAATCTGGTAATATTGTGTCATTATCCACAGTGAAACGAGTACTGACTCAACGTGGGCTGAAAGGCCACTGTGCCAGGAAGGAGCCATTACTCCCAAAGAAACATATAAAAGCTTGATTAATGTGTGCAAATGCACACAGAAACAAAGACCTACATTTTTGGAAACATGTCCTGTGGTCTGAAAAAGCTAAAATTGAACTGTTTGACCATAATGACCATCATTACATTTGGAGGAAAAAGGGAGAAGCTTGGAAGCCTAAGAACACCATCCAAACTGTGAAACACAGGGGATGGCAGCATCATGTTATAGTGTTGTTTTGCTGCAGGAGGGACTGGTGCACTTCACAAAATAGATGGCATCATGAGGAAAGAAGATAATGTGGCAATACTGAAGCAATATCTCAAGATATCAGCCAGGAAGTTAAAGCTTTGGAGCAAATGGATCTTCCAAATTGACAATGACCTGAAGCATACTGACAAACTGGTTGCAAAATGGATTAAGGATAACCAAGTCAATGTTTTGGAGTGGCCATCACAAAGCCCTGATCTCAATCCTATTGAAAATTTATGGGTATAGCTGGAAAGGCAGGTGCGAGCAAGGTGACTGACAAACATGGCTCAGATACACAAGTTCTGTCAGGAGGAATGGGCCAAAATTCCTACCAACTATTGTGAGAAGCTTGTGGACGGATATCCAAAACGTTTGACCCAAGTTATACTTTTTGAGGGCAATGCTGCCAAATACTAATGAAATGTATGTAAACTTTTGACTTTGCAGAAAGTAAGAAAAATGCCTTTACAAATTTTCTCTCTCTCATTATTCTTGCAATTGGCAAATATACATAATTTTTGTTCCTAATTGACCTAAAACGGGTAAGGTTTCTTCCGATTTCATGTCCGATAGTGAGAAAAACATGTATATGTGTCTTTTTATATAGTGTATGTAACTCCTGGTTCGAACTGTATATATACCAAATTAAGTTATCTTATCCTCTTAACTGTTTTTCTCTTCTGATTGTAGATTTCGTAGTTCTGTTTTCTCTATATGATTGAGGGGACAGTCATCTTGCTAAGCTGCTTTTAACAGGAGCTGACTCTGACTTTTATGGGAGAGACATTTTGCTGGAGGGAGGAGGAGTGGAGATGTGACCATTGTTGACATTTGTAGTTCCACAGCAGCACCTGTTAAACACATGTACTACTGAGCACCCATACAATTAGTACATGTGTTGTTGCATGCTGGCAGTTGTAGTTCCACAGCGCTGTTCAGTGCTGTATTTTACATTGGAGATGGGCAGAGAAGGTTGGGAGGTGAGAGGACTATGGGGTAATAGGTGGGAAGGTTATGGAGTGATAGGTGGAGGTGAGAGGACTATGTGGTATTGGGTGGAGGGATTATGGGGTGATGGAGGGGTTGTATTTTGTGTTGGCACTAGGATGTATAACACAATGGTGAGAAGTGTTGGGAGAGAGGAGTACAGTGCACTGCTTACACTCTCCTTGGGGGGCATAAGGCCATCCCCCTGGAGATTGTGTTGTGGCTGTGGTCTGTACCCCCAGAATCATTGTGTAGGTTGAACTCCATACCCTGCACCCCCAAAAAATCAGCCACAGGAATGATCCTCAGAGGATGCAGGAGATGGAGTTTAATAATGTCATTTTTTTTAATGTTCTTATGTTCATACAGGTTTCCCCTTTGTACTATACTGGGCCCATTGGATTATGTCGGACCAACGTTGGATTTATTTCTTTAATAAAATGGGGAAAGAGGGCTAGTGTTTGGGAGTGTTTATCTGAATAAAAGTTTTTTGTACAATTTGTGTGTATTTGTTTCCCATTTAATTCCAGTTTTAGTAATGGCGGTATCTGACAGACACCTCTCCATTACTAGCGCTCGGGCTTGGTGTCAGCCAGCAGTAGTTTTTGTCACCCCAAGGCTGACACTAACCCCATGTCACTATTACCCCAATACCTAACGCGCCAGGGGTACTGGTAAGAGCCAAGTAACCGTCAGGAACAGACCCTCTAATGGGATGGTCTGCTTCTGGGGCGGCTGCGGGCTGGTATTTTTAGAGTGGGAAGGGACCTGTATTGATGGACCTTCTCATTCTGATAGTATCAGGCTGCCGGTTTTACCTTGAATAGTTATAGAAAATGGAGGGGACCCCACGTCTTATTTTTTTTCCCAAAAATTATTTATTTATCCTAAAGTCGGCACCTCCTGTAATCAGTACAGTGGATGCCCATGTTCAGATTCTCATTAAATGAATACATTTTCAGAAAAAAAATGATGTTGGGTCCCCCCATTTTCCATAACCAGCCAAGGAAAAACTGTCAGCTGCAGCCTGATACAATCAGAATGGGAAGACCATACATACGGGTCACTTCCCATTTTTAAAATTCCAGCCTGCAGCTGCTCCAGAAGTGGACCATCACTTTAGAGGGTCCGCTTCTGACAGTTACCGACTCTTCCCAGTACCCCTGGTGCATTGGGTACTGGGGTAATAGTGACAGTTAGTGTCAGCCTTGGGCAACAAGAAACACCACTGGTTGACACCAAGCCTGAGAATAGTAATGAATAGGCATCTGTCAGACACACCACTACTATCACTGGAATTATATGGAAAAAAACACACACGAATTGCACAAAAAACCCTTTGTTTAAATAAACAGTCCCCAACTTCAACCCTCTTTAACGATTTTATCTGAAAAAATAGATCCAAGGTTGATCCGAAGTAGTCCACCGAACTCGAAGTAGTCCCAATGGGAACCTGTAAATAAACCAACATACATACATATAGGCTATATACCCTATCCAGCATCCAAGAAAGCGGGGTGACACCCATCAACCACAGGTAACATCCAGCTTTCCATGATAGAAATACTGGGTGCCAATTTAGGGGATAGAGTGTCACCCAGCTTTCCTGGATGCTGAATAGGCTATAATCACTAAAGTTTGTCCTCTGCGGCCTGTTTCCTACCCCCTGCAGCCGCCAAAGATAGACCTCAGGGGGCAGGAGAAAGGGAGCAGAGGACAACTTCTACCCCTTGTGGCCTGTCTCCTGCCCATTGAGGCCGCCAGAGACAGACCACAGGGGGCAGGAAACACACACTCAGCCACTGCACACACACACCTCTCCTCCGCACACACTCAGCCACTGCATATACATCCCTTCCCTCACACACACTCAGTCACTGCACACACACACCTGCCACGCCCCTCCCCACACACACCCCTGTAGTGTACTCACCTGTCCTGCTGCCGGGATCCTGGTTCCTCCCACTGCTCGGGAGAGGGTGTGGAGCTTCGTAGGTCCCGCTAAGCCCGACCCCCTTCCCAGTAGTGCTCTTTGGGGCTTACTGCTCTCGTAGCTTCCTATGAAGCTACTAGAGCATTGCCGGCGGAGGACAGTGGCTTCAGGGCAGCGTCCAGATACGCTACCCTGATGCCGCTTACACATAGAACCTCCGGCAGCTCCTCAGCTGTGGGAGGTTAAGCAACCCAAGCGGGTGGGGGCCAAACTGCTCCTATTAGCGGGAGTACCCGCCCAAGTATGATGCAAGTTGATATATTGTTTTTCAGGGACTGACTCAGAAGACTGCTGAGAAGTGATCTCTACAGAACAGGATGTGTCAGACTTGAATTAGATCAGAGTAAAAACTATCGTATTTCAGGACTATTTTAAAATAAAGATAGTGACTTGGGAAAAAAAAAAACATCAAAAATTCTTGAGGAAAGATTTAGTAGATGTTGTATTCTATTCATTTATCCCTGTTTATTCTGTGTTTAGGAGTCTAGTAGGCGTTGTTATCAGAGATTGACAGCCTTCCTTGTATGAGTTGCCTACAAAGATACAAGGCCATACTTACAGTTCAATGTCTGGACTATAGACTGAACCTAGTAGGAGGCAACACAAGCCCCTGTCCTACTTGGGAAAGGTAAAACAGGGGCAGATAACTACAGAGCAGCAGCTCACACACCCATCCACTAGGGAAGCAATTGAATGATAAAAAAAACTGCACATTAAACAAGTACCACTTCATACCAGTATAATACATGGGGAGATTGCACAAAAATACTGATAAGTCAACCACGCACACACCTTCTATGCATGAGGGGGGTGGTTGTTGGTATTTTAACTGCATATAGATGATACAAAAGGGTGCCACTTATTCAGATTCATGTGGTGCACCACTCTGGCTTACAACCTATGACGCCTCTACTATTCGATTGGGTGGGCTGCCCAGCACTTTTTACGTAAAAAAGGAAATTAAGTCCCATTGTGCTGTGATTTTTTTTTTGCCTACAAAGATGACTGACAATCACTGATAAGACCGCCTACTCGACTCTTCAACCTAGAGTAATCAGGGATAAATTAATAAATTACAAGTGCTACTGAATCTTTTCCAAAAAGCTATGTGTCAATTTGCTCAGCTCTTCCTTCTCTATAACAAGCTGCCAACAGATAGCATAATCAATGAGACAGGTTCCCTTTAGCATTTATTAGAGCAATGGTAAATAAGAGCTGTGTTTTATCAATTTTTAGATCTGCAGCTTCATGTTTCAGTAATGTGTGACCTTCGCCCTGACCTTTAGCCTTTGCACTGGAGGTTTGTCTACCTGTATCTGCTTTCTGTCTATTGTTATAAATCTGTTTTGATCTGAAGAAGCAGTGTTAACTCAATAATGCTTGTGTCTGCTGAATGTTTATTCTAAACAAAAGATTCATTTTTATTTAAATCGTATTCTTTGCAGAGGTGATCTTTTCCCATCCATGGCTTGGACATTGTCCTGGTCCCTTTCTGTGCAGTTTCATCCTGCATTTGTATTCAGCTTGGATAGATTATATGAGCGATTTTTAGTAAATGCAGAACGCCTGGTAATTTGGTATATATATATATATATACACACACACACACAGTACAGGACACACCTTCTCATCCCAACCGTTTTCTGTATTTTCATGACTATGTACATTTATACTGAAGGCATTTAAACTATGAATTAACACATGTGGAATTATATACTTAACAAAAAAGTGTGAAACAACTGAAAATATGTTTTATATTCTAGGTTCTTCAAAGTAGCCACCTTTTGCTTTGATTACTGCTTTGCACACTCTTGGCATTCTCTTGATGAGCTTCAAGAGGTAGTCACCTGAAATGGTCTTCCAACAGTCTTGAAGGAGTTGCTTAGCACTTGTTGGCCCTTTTGCCTTCACTCTGCGGTCAAGCTCACCCCAACCCATCTTGATTGGGTTCAGTTCTGGTGACTGTGGAGGCCAGGTCATCTGGCGTAGCACCCCATCTCTCTCCTTCTTGGTCAAATAGCCCTTACACAGTCTGGAGGTGTCACCAGCAAAGCCCCCTTCCCCCCACACCATCACACCTCCTCCTCCATGCTTCACGGTGGGAACCAGGCATGTAGAGTCCATTCGTTCACCTTTTCTGCATCGCAAAAAGACACAGTGGTTGGAACTAAAGATCTCAAATTTGGACTCCTCAGACCAAAGCACAGATTTCCACTGGTCTAATGTCCATTCCTTGAGTTCTTTAGCCCAAACAAGTCTCTTCTGCTTGTTGCCTGTCCTTAGCAGTGGTTTCCTAGCAGCTATTTTACCATGAAGGCTGCTGCACACAGTCTCCTCTTAACAGTTGTTGTAGAGATGTGTGCTGCTAGAACTGTGTAGCATTGACCTGATCTCTAATCTGAGCTGCTGTTGACCTGCGATTTCTGAGGCTGGTGACTTGGATGAACTTATCCTCCGCAGCAGAGGTGACTCTTGGTCTTCCTTTCCTGGGGTGGTCCTCATGAGAGCTAGTTTCTTTGTAGCGCTTGATGGTTTTTGCCACTACACTTGGGGACACTTTCAAAGTTTCCCCAATTTTTTGGACTGACTGACCTTCATTTCTTAAAGTAATGATGACCACTCATTTTTCTTTACATAGCTGCTTTTTTCTTGCCATAATATAAATTCTAACCATCCATTCAGTAGGACTATCAGCTGTGTATCCACCTGAATTCTGACCAACACAACTGATGGTCCCAACCCCATTTATAAGGCAAGAAATCCCCCTTATTAAACCATTTAAGGTGACGACCTCTTGAAGCTCATCAAGAGAATGCAAAGAGTGTGCAAAGCAGAAATCAAAGCAAAAGGTGGCTACATTGAAGAACCTATAATATAAGACATATTTTGAAGGTGTGTCCAAACTTTTGGTCTGTAATATATATATAAATATATATATATATATAATGTATATACTGTATATATATATATGTGCCATAGCAGTATCTTTATACAACAGTAAAAGGTGAACATAATCTATATGGCTTTTAGTAGTGTTTATCCTCCTTGTCTCAAAATCCTATCCAAGGAAGGCAACTAAGGGCAATTTACAAAATTATTTATGACAGTAGTATAGCATAAAAATAGTCCAAAATTAGTAAGATTTGAGTTGTTTTACAGCGAGCTTGGCACCTTTCAAAAAGTGTCTGGCGCTTCGTAAAAGGTTACTATAAATTACTATAATTTACACCAGAAAGTGGCATAAATTATATCTGAACCTATTTGGACGTTTTCCAAATATATTGCATCGTTCATCTTTTTTTGTTAAGGAACTACAAATGATTTTATCACCTTCTGTGTTCTCTCTGGTTTCCCAAGTGATGGACCTGTGTACTGTTTGTTCTATCTGATAGCAGGGAGTGAAGTCATCACACAGGTTGTGGCCAGCAGTGTGATAGCTTGTGTGTTATCTGATCTTTCAGACAAAAGACAGTAATTACTCTACTGTTTACATTAGCTCAGAAGCTTCTCCTGACCTCAGAGAAGGTAATTTATTTAATCTGGACTAATAAACAGAGAAGTCTGAATACATGGAGCTCATATGCTAATTACAGACAGCTTGGCCAGGAAGTGACAGAGCAGCATTATTTCATTCATGCATCCTATGAAACTTTGAGAAGAGGTAACCCCTTTAAAATAACAGACACCATGATGGAAACCTGATGGACCCCATTGTAGTCAATATGATCTTTTGGGCACCATTGGTGTCTGTTATGCATCAGATCTAGCGCTGCCCATTTGACGGAGGCTCTAAACCTAATCTCTGGTGCAGATGTGAACAGGGTCTTACCCTTCACACTTTTGAGTAAGACTGGCGTATTTAATTCGAGTGTTAATAATTCCTCCCACCTCTGTCTTCCTTTTTTCTAAGGTTACTATATAAAGCATCTGTCACAGAGTGAACGGTCAGTACGTACTGTCACGAAGTGAACAAGTTCAGTTCGTACTATCCCATTTACTAATGTAGATGGTTAGAAACGCCGGGTATAGCAGATCCTCTGGGCCACCACGAGCGCAGATGGTGATACTCGCGGTAGTAGCCCCAGTGCCCGAACAGGACACCGGACAGTAGTAGCGGTGATAGGTCACAGCAGCATATAGCCGTAGACTGGTAGCAGAGTCCCAGGCAAGTGACGGACTTGGTAAAGCAGCAGGTAACAGCAGACAATAACAGATGAACACCACGTCAGGAACAGCAGGGAACAAGTATGCTGCATTAACGCAAAGTTCACACTAGTAACTCTAGGGTTAATACAACAGGAGCTTCAGCAAACAGAGGTCATGCTCTAAGGACGGACATCAACAAACTGACCAGGAGCAAGGGCAGGAATATCTTTAAGTAGCTAGGGGTCACAGGTCACGGAACAGGAAATTGGGACACTGTCCCATTAAAAATCTGAAGGCTGACACGCGTATGTCCTAGGAAGCGCACACACACGCTGAGTAAGCCAGAGAGGATGGTGACGCGTGGGATTGTGGGCAGGTGAGTAGCGTAGAGCAGCAGGGGATGCAGAAGCTAGTATGGGACACAGTCGCTGTGAGCCCCGCACAGGTTGCCGCAGTGGTCACCGAAACAGAGGCACGGACACATCTGCGGTCCGAGCCACGGGTCACAGCGTGATCTGTGACAGCAGCTTAACCTTATTCAACCTTATAAGTCGTATGGAGCTGTAATACAACATCCATAGAAGATTGTGGGAACACACTTTACATTTGTATTTCCCTGAGTTTGGCCTAAATCAATGTCAGACTGGTTTGCCAGGGACTCACTAGTGAAGTTGATTCTTGGGGACCCCAGTGGAGTTGATTCTTCAGGGCACAACAGAGAAGGTAAATAATGGGGCCCATAAATGGAGTTACTACTTACATTAATTGCCCACCAATGGAGTTGATTCTTGAGGGCCCACCAGTGGAGTTGATTATTGGGACCTATTTACAGCAACTGCACATGACTCATGCACTCTTCTTCTTGCTTTCTGCCTCTTTCTCAGCCTTTTTACCTGAAAAGCAGCCCAGACCTACGATACCATAGCCTTTGCCAATGTGTCCACCAGGGGTTTCCCTTTCTCCCTTCTGGCCTAGTCTATACCTGCCCGGGTCATAATACATATTATTCAATACCACTTTCTTTAAAAAATGTATTGGATAGTAGTAATGACTCTTTAGTATTGGACCCACTAGCAAAGAAGTTTAGAATTTGTAGAAACACAAAACTTGTCTCAACAAATAATTTTGGTAACAAGTGAAAAAATAGCCAATAGCAATAGTTAATATTGAACCACAATCCCAAAGCCTTCTATGAAAAACTAATATATGCAGCAGTTTGTTAGAGAGTACCATAAAAACAGAATTGATTTTGTGTCTAAAAAGCTTGCTGTACCTGTTAACATAGAAATCATGTTCAAACTGAGATATGAAAATTAGATTGTAAGCTCCTCTAAGGGTAGGCGCGGGTGCATATTGGTACACTGATAAACATTTGCAGGATGCAATACCACTATGTAATAAAATATTTTAGAATAATAAAACTTAAACTGATAGGAAGAGATATACTGTATTTAATCACTACTTAGATTTACATCTATCTATCTATCTATCTATCTATCTATCTATCTATCTATCTATCTATCTATCTATCTATCTATCTATCTATCAGAAACTAGAAGTTTACATACACTAAATGAAATGACGCATACGCATGTTTTTCTCACTATATTTCTCACTATGAAATCAGAATAAACCTTACCCATTTTAGGTCAGTTAGGATGATCAAAATTATTTCTATTTGCCAAATGCCAGAATAATAAGAGAGAGAGAGAATTTTTGAGGCATTTTTATTATTTTCTACAAAGTCAAAAGTTTACATACATTTCATTAGTATTTGGCAGCATTGCTCTTTAACTGTATGACTTGGGTCAAATATTTTGGATATCCCTCCATAAGCTTCTCACAATAGTTGGTAGGAATTTTGGCCTCCTGACAGAACTGGTGTACCTGAACCATGTTTGTAGGTTCCATTGCTCGCACCTGTTTTTTCAGCTTTGCACATAAATTTTCATAAGAACTGAGGTCAAGGCTTTATGATGGCCACTCCAAAACATTGACTTGGTTATCCTTAAGCCACTTTGTAACCAGTTTGGCAGTATGCTTCGGGTCATTGTCCATTTTGAAGACCCATTTGCACCCAAGCTTCAACTTCCTGGCTGATGTTTTGAGATGTTGCTTCAGTATTGCAACATAATCTTCTTTCCTCATGATTAGTGTTGAGCGATTATTATCGACAAAGTTGAAATCGGCACGGTATTTACGTTGATCGGATTTTTTAGATCACGCGATAATTTAGGTTAAAATCTGTGCATAATCTATTAATATCGCGCCATTTTCGGCACTTCCTGTCATTTTGGCGGCCAGCAAATCAGCTTACAGAATAGAGCAGGGTGAGATGTGTGTGCGACGTCATGACTGGGATGTGTATGGTTGCGATTGGCTGGAAAAATCACATGACCTCATTTTACATAGAACAGCCCTTCCTGTTCATGATCAGTGTGTGTCAGCGTCTCATAGCAGTAGGACGTGCGCTCTGCCTCTGTCCAAACAGCTCAGCAAACAGCTCAGCGAAATTATTTTATTTTTTCACAGAGACAGCTCTACTTTTAGCTGTGATCCTTAGAAGTTAGTTAGATCAGAGATTTGCAGATTTTAGGTAGTTAGGCAGAGAATTTTAAAGGAGCATCTACCGCTGTAAAGTCACGGGGAAGTGGGGAGGGGGGCCCCCGCGGGCGAACACAGACAAGCTCTATAAAGGATACTGGATATTGTACAGCCAAAACTTTGTTTAGACATTGCATTGCCTTATATTAGGATACAGATCTTTTCTAGTAACTGCAGGTCTATTTGTTAGGTGCAAAACTCCACTTTTATTCTCAGTATACATTTCAGATAGGTGTTCTTTTTCAATTTTGCCCAGTCCAGCTTTGTTGATATAGCCACCTTGCAGTTAAATTTGAATACAGCAATTTTGTAGTCACCACAGGTTGATAGGTGCCAAAAAATACCTTTTATTATCAGTATACATTCCATATACGTGTTTTTTTAGCGCAGGCAGCTGTGTTGATAGAGCCACCTTGCAGTTAAATTTGAATCCAGCAATTTTTGTTTTGATTTGAGGGATTTGAAAATAGCTGTGATTTGCCGTCTTTTAATAAGAGACTTTCCAAAACTCTTCCATACCTTCTCAAATTTTTATATATCTGAACATGGAGCGAAATTCAGGTGGTAAGCGAGCAAAGAGGGGGTAGGACATGGAGGTAGAGGTACGAGAGAAGGTGCTCCTTCCAGTGCTGGCGACAACACGCATGCCAGCGGATCGTCAGTTGCAGGACCGTCAGGCCTGTCATCGCTGGGTCAGGGCCCTGTGAATCTCAGTAACGAACAGCGTCGCCAATCTGTCCTTCAGTGGTTAATGCAACCTGCATCCAGCAGTCTTACCTCCTCGTCCTCCCAATCACGGCCACAAATGTCGTCATCAGCATCACCAGCATCCGTCCAACATGAAGCAGCCCAAATGTCAACTCGTGTACCCACCACTGTGGATAATCCATTTTCTGAAGACCTCTTTGATGACAAAATGCGGTTGGGGTCAGAAGGCATGTTAAAGATCAAGAGGCCAAAGAGGATGATTTTCTCTGCTCTGACGCCCAGTTACTGATGCCATCAGAGGAGGTGAAGGAAGCCGGTCAATCGGCAAAAATCCCGGGCGGTCGGCAACGCCTTGCAGTCCCTCTTGCTTGTAGCCCGCAGCTCCTGGATGCAGAATGTCAGGACGACGAAGTCACCTGTGTTGATGATGATGACGACATTGCGGATCCAACGTGGTCTTTTCAGCAGAATTTGCTTGCGAGTGCTTCATCACTGGACGAGGAGGAAGACGATGGGGTAGTGTCAGTACGGGTCCCGCCTCAAAAAGGGAGTGGACGGTCGCAGAAGTCCGCTGATATGATTCCACCAGCCACGGTCAGCGGAAACCCAGCTCCTCGTTTATCGCCGTCAAAAAGGTCCAGGACCTCTCAAGCCTGGGCCTTCTTTGAGCAAGCCTCTGATTCACCCAGCGATGTCATATGCCGCCTTTGCCGTAAACGCATAAGTAGAGGCAAGAACTTTAGGTGTTTAACCACCACCAACATGTCTAGTCCCATGCGGCGAATGCATGAGTTGAAATGAAGTCAACACTTGGCCAAAAAAGGCCAGACCGACGCCAGGCCTCCAACCACTGTCACACCCTCTGTCTCCACCTCCTCCTCCTCCGCCACCACCAAGCGTTCCTCAGCTGCCCATGTCTCTCAGAGTCATGATCAGGGATCAGCCTCCGCTTCAGCACCCACCGCCCCCGATTTCCCCCCGCACCCCCAGGGGCCCCATCCTCCCCTTCCCCTTTCCGCCTTTTTGACGACCTGCACCCCTTTCAGCGGCCGTTAGCGCCACCCTTCGGGTTTTCCCAGGTTTGGGAGCAAAAGAAACATTTTAAACCCCCAAACCACCCCAAAGCCAAAACCTGAATGTCGGCTTTTTGCCAGGTTTTTGGGCCTTTAAAAAATTTTTGGGCCTTTCCGTTGGGGGGAAAACAGATGGGTTCCGCCACGTCAGGGCCCCTTTGCCTTGCCCCAATAAACCAGGAGGAGCAGGTTTTCTTTTGCCAAAAAAATCGTCCCTCCCCTGGCCACCCCGTGTTCATCTAAAATTTCAAGTTGTTGTCTGCATCGGGGCCCGGGAAAAGTCCATCTGACCCCCCGACACATGGCCCTAGTAAGCACGGCCCCAAGGCCACTAAAATCTCTGTAAAGCTCACGGGGTGAGCTGGGGGGATGCTCTGGGGGTGGCGGGGGCTCTCGGGCTCGGCGCACGCTTTCAAAACCCCCCAGGGTGGTGCAGGGCTCTTTCCCCAAGGTCCTCTGGGGGCTCACTTCCCCAGAAAAAACCGGGCCGTGTTAAAATTTAAATCTGTTTTGGGAAAGGCCCGTCCACCCCAAAAGGGTCAGGAGCGGGTGGAGGGGCTCTACGCAATGAGCCCGAGCGGGGCGGGGAGTGACAAGAACCTTGGGGCCGGGAAAGGGGGTGTGCGTTTAACGGGCAAAATTTCTGCGGGCCCCCCTTTAAGATCGGTGGGGGAGCACATCCCTTGCCTGGCAATGTCTTTGAAACCTTGTCGTCCAGAAAAATTTTCTAAAGAGCTTCCCGGGGGTTGGGACTCCCTGCTGAGGAAGGCTCAAAGGGTCTAAGTTCGCATTCCCGTCTTTCGCGCCCTGCTTCGTCCCCCCTGGCGGGTTTGCAGGGGTCAGCTCGGCCCCCCCGTCAACCGTCTCATTGTTGCGGGGCAACACGCGGAAATTCCACCCCCCACATGCTCCAGCGTTTGGGGGGGGGGGGGCAGCAGCGAAATTTGCCATTACCCCCAAAGGTTACGAAGTGAACAGGGCCCTGACAAGCAGCGGTGCGGACCTCGGGGTTTTGAGCCACCAAGAGGGGAAGCAGGTGAAAGGTCTGCCCCTTTCCTTTCCCATTTTTTGAAGAAAGCCCCCCAAAATAGTCAGTGCGGATGAGGGCCTTGTCAGCATGGCATTGGGGTTTAAATTTAGTTCGGGAATGATCTTTGGGACACTGGAAAAAAAGGGTTTTCCCCCAGCGACGGAGGAGGGGGGGACGGACCAGATGCGGACAAAGAGCCTTTCTCTCCGGGCGAATCCCCAAGGGGGGGGCCCCAAGGTTTTTTTAATTTTATCGGTCTTCATTAGGCAGTGGTTTTGGGGGCCAGGCTAGTGCCCAAAGGGGGCGCATCAGCTCTCAGGGTTGGGATCATCTGAGGCAAGTTTAGGGCTTGTTTTAAGCTGGGGCCCGGGGGAAAACGGAGGAGGAGGAGGAGGAGGTATTCCTAGGAACCGGGCGTTACCGACGGGCCCTTCCCTTTGGGAAAGGGGGTTGGCGGGGAATTTGAGGCCGAGGAGGAAGATAGGAAGACAGTTTTCTAGTGCCCCCCGAAACCCGGGGGTTGGGAAAAACAAGGTCCATCTCCACATGAGTGCCCTTTGGGTGCTTTCCTTTACTCCAAATTATCCTGCATCAAGGCCATCAAAAAAAACAAAAGTTACGGGGGGGCCACCTCCTGGAACCCCGGTTTCAAAACAAAACTCGCCCCCTTTCCCTTTCCCCCCAAACCCAAAAAGAGAGTAAAATTTCAGGAAATGGAGGGGCCTTTCTGATTGATAAAAATGGAGACAAATTGGGTTTTATTGGGTTCAAAGTTCTCAAATGTCCGGTGGAACAACATCAGCGACGTGAAGCAGTTGAGGCCAAAATAGCCGGGAGCGGGAAGGGAGCGGCAGGGAGGAAAAGGGGGCAGGGAAACCTAATGGGTGAAACCCCTTTGGGCCTTTTTTTATTTAAACCCCCTCACCAAAAACCCTGAATTTCGGGCCCCACAAACCAACCCCACAGGGGACCAGGTTAAAATCTTTGGGGACACTATCTGCGTCCCCAAACCGATGTTTTTGTATGGTTTCCGGACCCCAAAAGACTTCTGGGTATCCAAAATGGACGAATGGCCCCAGCTGTTTGCCAAAACATAAAAGGTGGGGGTCCCGCCCCGCAGCCGCGTCATATCTGAGCGGACCTTAGCACAGCCGGGGGAGTCATTACAGAAAAAAACGCATTTCCGGGGGGGTTTCCACAGGTAATGTGGATCGTTTGACTTTCATCAAGATTTAATCAGGCATGGATCTCTGGGGTGTTTTTGTGGCCCCAAATTTCGAGGTCACCCATTTAGTTTCCCGGGTTTTCTTACATTCCCTTCAAACAGAAAAAGGTCCCCTTGAAAACATTTTTTTTAAAAAGATTTATTTCTTACTGCAATTTTTTTTTTTCGGTTTCCCAAAAGTTCATTTTTCTGGTTTTGCAGTGAGTAGACTGTAAAAAGGGCAGCAAGGTTTTATGACCCAAAACCGTATTCCCTTTAATCACTTTTCTTTTTGAAGGGTTTTTTTAATTTTTCAGTGGTTTGGGGGTCATCTTGCTGTGGGGTACAGCTTAATTATGGTCCTTTGGAAAAAAGGGAAAGTGGTTTTTAAGTGGGGATTTCTCCATCCAATTTTTTTTTTTTGTGGCTGAGAAGTCATAAATTTTTAATTTTTGGGGGAGTTTGCTGTGAGTTACAGCTTTTTAAAAATGGTCTTTTGGGGAAAAGAAATGTGGTTTTAAGTGGAAATTTTTCCCTCCCAAAATTTTTTAAAAGTGGTGAGAAGTCATTTTTTTTTTAAATTTTTTTGGGGAAGCTGCTTTTAAAAGCGCAATACTATAGGTTACTTAAAAAAAAATTCTTAAAAAAAAGTTTTGGGTTTTTTTAAAAGACATTTGTTCTTCACCCAAATTTTCCCCAAAGGGGGTCAAGAGTCTTTCTTTTTAATTTTTGGGGGCATTTTGCTGTGACATGGGAGCTATACTTTCAGGGCCCATTATAAAAAAAAGTTGTTTTTAACAGACATTTGTTCTTACAAAATTTTCAAAAGTGGTCAAGGGTTTATGGGGCTGGTTTAGAAACAGGAATAGGTAGGGGCATGTTAATGGCACATTTGCAAAAATGACTTTTTTTGCAAGATCTTTAACATAGCTATCAAACCCCGTTTTGAAAACAAAACCCCTTTAAAACAATAAAAAGAGAAACAAAGACATGGTGGGATTCCATCCTATTTTAAAAATGTGTTTTCTAGAATTAAATTTACTAAAAAACTTGCATGTACAAAATAAGCTGGTAAAAAAATTTCCTCTGAATTGTACAAGGGAGGTACAGGAAAACTTGACCAGATGTAGGTTTTTTCAGAGGACATGGAGTATGGAGCACGGACAGAGAACAAAGTACAGAGACAATTTCCCCCAAGCACGTTGAGTAAAATGAGAAAAAGAATGCCAAGAAAAAGGGCACCGGGGTGGAACAGGAGCGTAACCACCAGTATTGCAAGTGAGCTCAATTGGTCCGCACTAACGGAGGGGAAGCGCTACCAGGTCTTGATGTGTACTGAGGAAGGCTGGAAGGGTTTACCCACACTTCCGCACTCTGCTTCAGCACGACTGTTTTCGTTGCGCGTCAAAAGGGCATTTTTACCGTGTTAATAGATGACGGACGCCAGCCTGGGCTCTCACCGCACCCACTGTAACTCCGGCCCTAGCTGCTGAACCTGCGTGTTAATAGATGACAGATGCTAAGAAGTGTTTTGGGGATGTTTAGGACATTTGTATTACTTATGGGGTGTGCGACGAATTAACTTATCTACCCCGTGTAAAAAATACCTTTAAAAACTGCAGGGAGGGTGTATGTTGTATGTTATCACACTTGAAGAAAAAGCAAAATGGTAATAATGTAAAATATAAATAAACTTCCTAAATAAATTCTGTAAAAAAATTGTCAGTTACCAAAAAATATTCTAAGGGGACAGTCACTGTACAAAATAGCATAGTGCCACTTTGTGATCTGTGGGTAAAACGGGTTTAAGGGTCTTTGCTGGGGCCCGGACAGGTATATTCTATGTCCAGTGAAACTAAAATGGTGGTTGAAAGACTCCTTTCTCCAGCACTTTTTAAATTGTGGGGTTCATGCAGGTTTGGGGCTCATGCTGTGGCCCAGGACAGGTATAGTCATTGTCCAGTGAAACTAAAATGGTGGTTGAAAGACTCCTATTTCCAGCACTTTTTAATCTGTGGGTCAGACAGGTTTAATGGTCATTCTGCGGTACAGGACAGATATAGTAAATGTCCAGTTCAACTAAAATGTGGTTCAAAAGACTCCTTTTCCCGGCACTTTTTAAATGTGGGGTCATGCAGGTTTGGGGTCATGCTGTGGCCAGGGACAGGTATATTTCTATGTCCAGTGAAACTAAAATGGTGGTTGAAAGACTCCTTTTTCCGGCACTTTTTAAATGGGGGGTTCATGCAGGTTTGGGGCTCATGCTGTGGCCCAGGACAGGTATAGTCAATGTCCAGTGAAACTAAAATGGTGGTTGAAAGACCCCTATTTCCAGCACTTTTAACTGTGGGTCAGAAGGTTTAAGGGTCATTTCTGCGGTCAGGACAGTATAGTCAATGTCCAGTTCAACTGAAATGGTGGTTCAAAGACTCCTTTTCCGGCACCTTTCTAATGTGGGGGTCATGCAGGTTTGGGGCTCATGCTGTGGCCCAGGACAGGTATAGTCTATGTCCAGTGAAACTAAAATGGTGGTTAAAAGACTCCTTTTCCCAGCACTTTTTAATCTGTGGGTCAGACAGGTTTAATGGTCATACTGCACTACAGGACAGATATAGTTAATGTCCAGTTCAACTAAAATGGTGGTTGAAAGACTCCTTTTTCCGGCACTTTTTAATCTGCGGTCATGCAAGTTTGGGGCTCATGCTGCGTTCCAGGACAGGGATATTCAATGTCCAGTTCAAGTAAAATGATGGTTCAAATCATACTGCCTTCTGGCACTTTTTAATTTGTGGGTCATGCAGGTTTAAGGGGTCATGCTGTGGTGCAAGACAGGGGATAGTGAATGGTCTGTGAGTTTTTCTGTGGCTTTTACAACTAAGTGTGTTGCCAAAGATGTAGCACGTTTTCCATTTGACTGTTGTGGATGTTTAAATTTCCCTTCTCCATCCCTGTTTGGGTGTAGAATGAAGGGGTTGTTGCTCTCCCATAGACTTTAATGGTCATCGGCGATAATCTATTATCGACTATCGGATATCTTATTGATAATTGCCGATATCGACTATCGACCCGATGACGATAGTCAACGTAATCGCTCATCACTACTCATGATGCCATCTATTTTGTGAAGTGCCCCAGTCCCTCCAGCAGCAAAACAACCCCACAACATGATGCTGCCACCCCGTGTTTCACAGTTGTGATGGTGTTCTTGGGCTTCCTAGCTCCTTCCTTTTTCCTCCAAACATAATGATGGTCATGATGGCCAAACAGTTAAATTTTAGTTTTGTCAGACCTCAGGACATGTCTCCAAAAATGTAGGACTTTGTGTATTTGCAAACATTACTCTGGCTTTTATACGTTTCTTTTGGAGTAGTGGCTTCATCCTGGCAGAGTAGCCCCATGTTGATACAGTACTCGTTTCACTGTGGATAATAAGACAATCTTACCAGCTTCCGCCAGCATCTTCACACAGTCTTTTGCTTTAGTTCTTTGGTTGATATCCACATGTCAGACCAAAACACGTTCATCTCTGAGACATAGAACTCGTCTCCTTCCTGAGCAGTATGGTGGCTGGACATTCCCCTCTTTTTTGTACGTGCTTATAGGTGTTTGTACAGATGAATGAGGCACCTTCAGGTATCTAGAAATTACATCCAACGATGATCCAAACTTGTGCAAGTCCACAATTCTCTTCCTGATATCTTGGCTGATTTCTTTAGACTTTCTCATGATGTTACACACAGAAGCAGTGTGTTTCTGATGTGCTTTAAAATACACATCCACAGGTATGTTTCTAATTAACTCAGATGTTGCAAATAAATCAGAAGCTTACAGAGACATGACATCATCATATGGGCTGTCCCAAATTGTTTAAAGGCATAGTAACCCTAGTGTATGTAAACTCTTGACTTTGCAAAAAGTAATTAAAATTCAGTAAAAATTCTCTCTCACATTAGTCTGGCATTTAGCGAATATAAATAATTTTGGTAATCCTAACTGACCTAAAGCAGGTAAGGTCTATTTATTCTGATTTCATGTCAGATAGTGATAAAAACATGCACATGTGTCTTTTTATATAGTGTATTTAAACTTCTGTTTTCAACTTATATATAATATATATATATATATATATATATATAATTATAATATATATATATATATATAGGAGAGAGGAGAGAGAGAGAAAAATATCTACCTACAACAGTGAGTACACCCCTCATTTGTGTACATATTGTAGTATATCTTTCTATGGGACAACACTGAAGATATCACACTTTGTTACCGTGTAAAGTAGACAGTGTACAGTTTATATAACAGTGTCAATATGTGTCCTCAAAATAACTTAACAGACAGCAATCAATGTCTAAACGGCTCGCAACAAACGTGAGTACATCCCTAAGTGAAAATAGACAAATTGTGCCCAATTTTCCATTTTCTTGCCATCATGACATGTGACTTGTTAGTGTTACAAATTCTCAGATGTGAATGGTGAACAAATGTGTTAAATCTGGTGTTATCAACCCTCACACTCTCTCATATTGGTCACTGTAAGTTCAACACGGCACCTCTTGAAAAAAGATTTGTTGCTCTAAATAGACAGGCAGCCAAAGGAGTTGACTGCAAATTTTCAGCGTCATCTCCAGAAATTGTCCTTTCAAAATAGATGTATAAGTGCAGTCAGTATTGCTGCAGAGGTTAAAGGGGTGGTGGGGTCAGGCTGTCAGACCATATGCTGCACACTGCATCAAATTGGTCTACATGGCTGTTGCCAGAAGGAAGCCTCTTCTTAAGTTGATACACAAGAAAGCCTGTGAACAGTTTGCTGAAGAAAAGCAGACTAAGAAAATGGATTACTGGAACCATATATATATAGTATAGTATATATTTTCATGGGTCAACAATGAAGATATGACATTTTGACTAACTACTATGTTAAGTAGTTAGTGTACAGCTTGTATAACAGTGTAAATTTATAAGTAAATATATTTGTTATTGACAAGAAATTCTCACTATGTGTCG
This sequence comes from Phyllomedusa bahiana, assembly GCA_025379985.1. Taxonomy (NCBI): domain Eukaryota; kingdom Metazoa; phylum Chordata; class Amphibia; order Anura; family Hylidae; genus Phyllomedusa; species Phyllomedusa bahiana. The sequence continues at coordinate 138,023 of JAODAL010002382.1, read as the reverse complement.
GTAACTACCCATCCAATCCACATAGGCAAAGAAATCAAACCATAGATGTCCACAAATTAAGTTATGTGTAATAATGAGAAATGACACTGGGGAAAAGTATTGAACACATAAAGAAAGAGAGATGCAAAAAGCCATGGAAAGTCATGACATGAACTGAAAACTATCAGTAATTAGAAAGCAATCTTGCCATTTAGTGAAAAATAATATCAGTTGGTTCAACAGATTAACTATAAAAAGGAATCTCATTATCAAGGTGCCACACAAGAAACATCTCATGATGGGTAAAACCAGTAAGCTGACCTTCACAACTATATTGTTGCAAACCATACAGATAGAATTGGTTATAAAAAAATTCTACTGAGGATTCCAGTGAGCACTGTTGGGGCCATAATCAAGAAGTGCAAAGAACATCATTTCACCATAACACAGCCATGACAATGTGGTCCCCCACAAGATTTCAGACAGAGGAGTGAAAAGAATTACCGGAAAAGTTGTTTAAGAGCCAAGAACCACCTATGGAAAGCTAGAGAAAAACCTGGAATCAGCAGGTACAATTGTTTCAAAGAAAACAACATGTAATGCACTCAACCTCTTAGGCCTGTATGCACGCTCATCACTCATGACTCCATTGCTCCATCCATCTTCCCCTGAACTCTGACCAGCTTCCTAGTCCCTGCTGAAGCAAAGCATCCCCACAGCATAATGCTGCCACCACCGTGCTTCAAGGTGGAGATGGAGTGGTCAGGGTGATATGCAGTCTTGACTTTCCACCACACATAGCGTTTGGCATTTAGTTCAATTCCGGTCTCATCTACTAGTGCACCTTCTTCCACATGCTTGCTGTGTCCTCTACATAGCTTTTTACAAACTACGAATGAGACTTCTAATGGCTTGCTTTGAAAAGGGGCTTTTCTTCGTCACTCTTTCATAAAGACCAGATTTGTGAAATATACAACTAATAGTTGTCCTGTGGACAGATTCTCTCATCTGAGCTGTGGATCTCTGTAGCTCATCCAGAGTGACCCTGGGCTTCTTGGCTATTTCTCCTTGTCTGGGCTTTCAGTTTAGGTGGACGGCCATGTCTTGAAATGTTAGCAGTTGTGCCTTTCTCCTTCCGTTTACAGATGATGGATTGAACATTTGTCCATGAAATGTTCAGAGCTTTGACTATTTTTTTTTTTTTTACTTAACCCTGCAATACACTTTACCACAATTTTATCCCTGATCTTCTGTTAGAGTAGTTCCATTATATAATCATGATGCTGTTTGTTCACTAATGTTTTCTAACAAACTTCTGAGGGTTGTACTCTATTTAATAATTAGGTTACTTCTAAAGGCAGTTAGTCACACTGGATTTTATGTAGGGGTATCAGAGTACAGGGGGTTTAATAGAAATGTACACCGCATTTTCAATTTGCAAAAATCTGGAAAAGCACATATTTTCTTTACACTTCACGAATACTTGCTTCTTTGTGTTGCTCTATGGGCTATTTGTTTCACACGACGACTTTTTGTGATCCGTTTTACGGATCCTTAAAACGGATCCGTAAAACGTATCTAACAATTGTCAATGTGATTAACATTGCTTTCCCAATGCAAAACGCATCGGCTGTTCACACGAGTGATCACCGATGCGCTTTTCGCGATCCGCTTTTCGATCCGTTTTAAAGAATTGACATTTCAATTCTTCTTGCGTTTTTTTACGCAAGAGAAATCCCCAAAGGAAATAATCGGTGTGCGCTTGGCATCCTGAAAAAGCGATCCCAAAATCGCAGCATACTTTGGGTGCGTTTTGGATCCGCTTTCGATGCCAAAAATACCATCCAGAAACGCATTGGATTTAAATTAAATATAAAATTTGAAAATATATGTTATTGGGTTATATTTAGTTATACAAGTATATAAATAATATTTATATAAATGTATATAAATAAATATAATTATATATATAAATGTCTATAATAGATATAAATGAATATTTAATATAAAAAATATATATATATATACTAAATATATATTTAGCTTATAAATATTTAGTTTATAAATGATTTAATTTATAAATGATGTTATTAATTAATTACATGGGTAGGGTTTGAAAAAACTAATGGTTGATTTAAAAAAAAAAAAAGGTGGGGCGGGTTTCTAAAATCATAGGTGTATTACAGATGATTGACACTAGGTAAAAAAAGGTTTTTTTCTTGTCATTGGTTAAACTATATTTAAATGCAGTTTGATAGGTTTGATTTAAATAAAGCATTGAAAAAAAACGGATCCAAAAAAAACATCCGTAAAACGCATGCAAAAACGCATACAAATACGCATCCTAAAAAAGGATAATCTGTTCGTTTCCTGGATCTGCTTTTTGGATGCAGTTTCATCCAGTTTCACAGTTTAAAAACGGATCCGTAAAACGCATTCAAAACGGATCCAAAACGTCGTGTGAACAAGCCCTATCACATAAAAGATCAATAAAAAACATTTAAATTTGTGGCTGTAATGTTTAAAAATAAAGAACCATTAAAGGGATAGGAATACTTTTGCAATCCACTGTATGAATCAATCTTTTTATAAGCACTCATGTATATAACTGTACCTTTTTACAGGGAAGTAGCTATAGGAAGTCCAGGGGTAGCAGATAGTCCTGGGCCCTAGGGCCTGAGGGGGTCCAAGGGCCCCTCTGCCACACAGCAAGACAAAAAATATTATAAATGAGACATTTTAGCTGGGGGTCTTTGTATACATTGCGGCCCAGTAGATTTTTGGAAGCCTATTCTAGATATTCCATTTCTGGGACCTGCATCTATCACACATTGATAGTGTATCATGTGAATAATCCAATAATGTGTGATATAGGACAATCCCTATAAATTACACCTTTGCCTCTGTGTGAATCTAGTTTTATAGGTAACATGCTACTTTAAATTCCATATTACTGAGGCATTTTTAGCAATAGGGGACCATATGGAACATCAGGGCCAGCTTTGGGTTTATGTGGGACAATCAGTAACAGAGTTACATAAGGCCAAGTGTAATCTGGTGTTTGACAAAAGTAAAGGGGGGGGGGGGGTGGGGGGGGGGGGGGGTTCTGTTGGGACGGGGGTGGTCGTTAGGGGTAGGTGCTTATCTATCTAGCTATTTATACATCTCATTGTTCATCTATCTATCTATCCATCTATCTGATCAAAGGATCAGCACTCCAACAATTGACAAAGTAAAACCTAGTTGAGTGAAACTATATAACCCCCCAATCACTTACACGTAAATCACCATCGCGTCTCCTGACAAGTGACTGCTGGGGCTCAGTTACAGATACTGCTGGATCTTAACAGACCCAGATTAACTCTGCAGTTAGTACAGGTGACCGTTTTCCCCTATGACTGATATATAAACCCCAGTTATAGGGAAAATGAGAAATAAAAAAAAAACTTCTGTTAAAAACACCCCCCAGGAGTCTTTTTTTTACCTTATTAGGGGCAAAATATGTAAATAATAAGACAAATAGAAGAAATAAGGAAAAAAAACTACCCACATTTTTTTTTATATTAGTAAAAGAATTAACTGCACAAATCACAACTTTCTCTGATGACCCTAAAACTTTTTATCACCTATATATAAATATCAATGACAGAAGTGACACAATAGCCAAACTTATTTTAGCACCTTTTCTTGCTATTGAAAAAATAATCATTTTTACTATTCTTTCTTTACTATTTTCTACTGCTACCTCTGTGTAACAATTTCTTACAAAAATTAGTAGAATAACCTAGCGCGAGGCATTAAAACCTGCGTTTACTGTGGAAAATGTGCCTACTCAGGAAGAAGAAGGGGAGGGGTAATCGGCCATGTCAGGAACTGGTTAATAAACTGCGTTGTCCTAAATTAGACATAGCTGAGATTTCTAGATTGTAGGTCTGGCTCAGTAGATCTAAATGTTGCTAATGATGTTACATAGTTAGTAAGGTTGAAAAAAAAAGACACGTGTCCATCAAGTTCAACCAAGGGTTGGTAAAATGTGGGTGAAGGGAGGGAGACGAGGATTTCAATCCCAGCCTCCCCACTGTTTAATGACCTGAAACCCACAAGGCAAGAATCAATCTGCTCCAGTTGAGACCCTATCTCTGATTCCAGCAGCCAGGATCCAGAATTTTACATAGCTACAGACAGGCTCAGACTGGGCCGCCGGGATCGGGTGAATCCCCCTGTGACCCCCCCGAGCCGCTTGGTCCCCGGAAGGCAGTGCCGCCGCTCCCCGGTCCCTGCCTGCATCCGGTCCCCTGAACCGCTCGGACCTGCATCCCGAGCGCCCAGAGACCGCCGCTCCCCTGATCTCCTGGCAGCTTAAGTGCACTATGCCGAAGCCTGCCGGGCGCCGCCCCTACTGCCTGACATAGCGTGCGGTGACATCACTTCACCGTGCCGCCTATGCAGGGTGGCAGTACGGAGCCGGCGGCAGCTCGGAGCGACCAGGAGCGGGAGCCGGACCCGGGTGAGTGGCTGTTTTTTTTTTCTTTTAAACTACCCACGGGGCCCTGACTACTAGGGGGGCCCCTGCTACTGGGGCCCTGGCTACAAGGGGGCACTGACTATAGGGAGGCCCTTGACTACTAGTGGGCCCGGGGCTATCGGTGGGTCCTCATTCAACAAGGGAGGCCCTGCTACTAGGAGGGGCCCTATCTACTAGGGGGGCCCTGGCACTAGGGGGCGCCGGCTAACTAGGGGGCCGCGGCTACTGGGGGGCCCTGGCTACTAGGGGTCCCTGGCCTACAAGGGAGGCCCTGGCTACAAGGGGGACCCTGGCTACAAGGGGGCCCTGGCTACAAGGGGGGCCCTGGCTACTAGGGGGGCCCTGACTACTAGGGGGGCCTGGCTACAAGGAGGGCCCTGGCTACTAGTGGGGAACGGCGGCTGCGACCTACAGTGGGCCGGACTACAACTTGGCCAGAGACTAACAAAGGGAGTCCCCACCCCCCCCCCCCCCCCCCCCCCCGCCCCCCCTTGGCTACAAGGGGGGCCCTGGCTACAAGGGAGGTCCTGGCTACAAGGGGGGCCCTGACTACTAGGGGGGACACTGGCTACTAGGGGACCTGGTTACAAGGGGGGACACTGGCTACAAGGGTGGCCCTGGCTACAAGGGTGGCCCTGGCTACTAGGGGGGCCCTGGCTACTAGGGGGGCCCCTGTCTACAAGGGGGCCCTGTCTACTAGGGGGGCACTGCAACTAGGGGGGCCCTGATAAGGGGAGGGCCTGGATACATGGGGGCCTCTGGCTACAAGGGAGGGCCCTGGCTACAAGGGGGGCCCAGACTACCTACAGGGGGCTCTGACTACAAGGGGGGTTCTGGCTACCTACAGGGGGCCCTGACACAAGTGGGGCCTTACCTAAATGGGGGGTCCTGGCTACCTACATGGGGGGGCCCTGGCACTCTAAGGGGGCCCTGACGCCCTACAGGGGGGCCCAGACAACAAAGGGCCTGACTAACAAAGGGGGCCCTGCCTACCGACATGGGGGGCCCTGGCTACCTACATGGGGGACCCTGGGCTACCAACAGGGGGCCCTCTCACCTCATAAGGGGGTGCCCTGACCTACAAGGGGGGTCCTGACTACCTACAGGAGGCACCTGGCAATCTAAGGGGCCCTGTCTACAAGTGGTTTCTGGCTACCTATAGTGGCCTTGAACTACAAGGGGGCCCTGTCTACCTACAGGGGGGGCCCTCTCTACAAAGGGGGCCCTGACTACCTACAGGGTGGCTCTGACTACCTACAGGGGGCCCTGACTAATAAAGGGGGCCATGGCTACCTAAATACTAAGGGGACTCTGACTACCTACACAGTAGCTAAAGGGGGGGCCCTGACTTCCTGCACACTACCTAAAGGAGGCCCCTAACTACCTGTATACACCTTAAGGAGGCCCCTAACTACATGTATACCAACCTAGAAAGAAGACCCCTAACTATCTGTATACTACCTAAAGGAGACCCCTAACGTATAGTACCTAAAGAGACCCTAACTGCCTGTATACTAACTAAAGAGACCCTAACCAGCCTGTGTACTACCTAATGGAGGACCCTAATGCCTGTATACTACCTAAAGGGGGTTCCCTAACTGCTATGCATCCTATATAAAGGGGTACCCTAACTACCTACAGCTTACCTAACTGAGAGAAACCACCTAAATACAGCCTAACTAATTGGGACTCACCAACACCTACCTACAGCCTACCTAACTGGGGTCCACCAACCAACTGTAGCCTATCAACTTTCCTAACTGTGCCTGCATATCTACCTGGGGGCTTAATTACGCTACCCACCTGTGGCTAGGTAACCACTAGCCTGCTGTGGCTGGCCTACCAACTTATCCATGCGAGAACTACCTACCTAAATAGGGCCTAATCAAGTTAACCTGGGGCCATCTCCCCACCCTCCACCCCTTAGGATACTAGGCTGTACCCACTCTCCCACCCTGGGTAGTTTTGTACCGGGGAGGGAATAGGGTGTAGAGATGCTGAAAATTAGATCTAAGATATTTGTGTGTATATTTCTGCAGGATGAGTATGTGGCCGGGACAAGTCATCAAGGCTGTGTGGGAACGGATGCAGAAGAAAAGGTAATAAGAACGGCTCATAATAGAAGAGAACGACTCATCAACTCTCCGGTGAGTCCCTGATTTCAGGGTATTTTTTATATTGTAAGTGATGGGTGACCCTGCCTGGTGTCTGACCTCTATGAGGTCTCTATATGCGGTGTTTGTAGGTTATACCTGACTGGTGTCTGACCTCTATATTTTCTCTATATATGTTGTAGTAGGTTATACTGAGCTGGTGTCTGACCTCTATGTGGTCTCTATATGGTGGTGTTGTAGGTTATACTGAGCAGTGTCTGACCTCTATGTGTCCTCCATATGGCAGTGTGTAGGTTATACCTGAGCAGGGTCTGACCACTATGTGGTCTCTATATGGTGGTGTTGTAGGTTATACCTGAGCTGGTGTCTGACTTCTATTGGTCCTCTATATGGCTGTATTGTAGTTATACCTGACTGTTTGTCTACCACTATGTGGTCTCTATATGGCGGTGTTTGTAAGGTTAACCTGAGCTGGTTCTGACTTCTATGTGGTCTCTATATGGCGGTATTGTAGGTTATTACTGAGCGTGTCTGACCTCTATGAGGTCTCATATATGGCGGTGGTGTAGTTATACCTGAGCATGTTGTCTGACCTCTATGTGGTCTCCATATGGCAGAGTGTTTAGGTAATACCTGAGCAGGTGTCTGACTTCTATGTGGTCTCCATATGCAGTGTTGTAGGTTATACCTGACTGGTGTCTGACCTCTATGAGTCTCTATATGGCTGTATTGAGGTTATACCTGAGCTGTTGTCTACCACTATGTGGTCTCTATAAAGGCGTGTTGCTAGGTTTATACAGAGCTGGTGTCTGAACCTCTATATGGTGGAGTGTAGGTTATACCTGAGCTGGTGTCTGACCTCTATTGGTCTCTATATGGCGGTGTTGTTAGTAATATCAGCGATATATAGTGCCACGTACATGTGTCCCTGATTGTAAAACGAGGGAACACCGTGACCCTGTGATAGAGTTACACTTGTACTTTCTTGCTTGGTGTTTATTTTAGAAGGTGGTGAGGTGCTTGACCTAGAGAAACATGTAGGGATATTGTAGTGGGTGGTGGAGGGATATGGATGAAGCATCTTAGCCCAGTATCTATGATAATGTTAGACTGACCAAATGTGTGAATACTTGCTATTGAACTACACCATACAGTTCTGTTTGCACACTGTATTATGTGGTAAAATGGGCGCGTTTAGTCCAAGAGGCCGTAAATAATTTTCATGTACATTAGGGTGGGCCCCCCAAGATCAACTCCCCTGTTGGGCCCCAGACCCCCCAATCCGACACTGCGTACGCATTAATATTCTTTAGTTTCAGGTAGGTATCTAAGCCTTTCTTAGAAACACCTACAGTTCCTTGCTGTGACCAGCTCCTCAGGGCAGGCATTCAACAGATCTCACAGTTTTCTTACAGTGAAGAAACTCTTATTGAGATTGAATCTTTTATCTCTTAGCTAAGGGAAAGTCCCTTTTGTCTTTTTTAAGGGGGCTCTCTTGAAATAATTTATCCTCATACTTTTTGTAGTGACCATTTAAATATTTATATAAATTAACCATGTCCCCCCGAAGCAGTCTTTTCTGAAGACTAAATAAGTTCAATTCTACTAACCTCTCCTCATAACTAAGATGCACCATTCCCTTTATTAAGTTAGGTTGCTCGTCTTTGACTCTCTCTACTCCATACATCTCTACTAAAAACTGGAGCCTCAGAACTGTCACATATTCTAATGAGGTTGAACCAATGCTTTGTACTGCGGTACAAGTACATCCTGTCCCGCAAATCCATCCTCTTTAATACCAACGCAAGATAACTTAACTGCCCTGAGGCAGCTTGATGACATTGCATGCTATTCTGTAGTCTTTGAGTGATTCAACAATAACCAGTAACTTTCCAACAAAGCGATTCTCCAAGTTTTTCTCCCCCTAGTACATATGATGCCTTTAGAATGTATTTCTACCCAGATGCCGAACCTTACATTTACCCACATTAAACCCATTTGCCAAGTGGATGCCCAGCCGCACGAGTGTGTCCAGTACTGCTCAATTTAGAGCTCTGTCCTAGAAACAGTGCAATAATCACTTCCATTATATCGTTACTAAAATACATTAAAAATAAAAGAGGACCCAATACTGAGCGGGGGCACACCACTCACAACTGGAGACCACTCAGAGTAGGAATCATTTTACCCATCTCTGAGTACGATCCAGCAGCCAGTTTTTAATCCAATTACACACTGTTATCTCTAACCCAATGGATTCTAATTTACCTAACAAATGCTTATGTCAGCTTAAAGTTGTCTGCATGTTTTTGGTACAAATTTTTCAAAGAAAGGATGCTTTTGATTTATATGGAACCGCAAGGGAGTTTCTACGTCGAAGTGGGGGGAAGCGAAAATGTTTCTCTAGAGATTAATATTATTGCACATGCTGCAAGGAGGAAAAACACACACCACAGTCAAAGATCTGGCGGCATTTATTGTTTTCTATTAAGCGACAGTGAGTTATATAGGCATCTTTTACATGCCGTCTCCCCTGCTTATAGTCTTTTTAAAGGGAATGTGTCATAAAAAATAACTAATTTTTTAAGTCCCGATTTTATGTTAAACACATTTTTTAGGAAGTTTTGGTAGTTTTTTTAAATTTTTCATATCACTATTAATATTTTTTAATAATTCTTAAGTCCTGCAGTTTTCACTTTGGCCACTAGGCCTTGTTTGCATTGCTTTAACAGCAGTCAGAGAGATGCTTTACAGTAGTTTCATGTACATAGGAGCCTTAAGACTAACTCAGTCCCATTGACTTCTATAGGAGAGTTATCTAGTCATGCTCTGTGACCTGGGAAGAAATCACTGTGCTGGGGGGTTGAAAGAGGGGAACTGGGGGCATTTTGTGATTGGGGCCCTGTGTTATTTTTTTTTTCACACTGGTGTCCCCTTTTCCAGTTTGACCCTGTTGTGTTAATAATAAAGCAAAAATGAAAATTCCTTTAAATTTTACAGAACGGGGAAGTGTGGACGTTTTTCAGGGTTTTAGGGGCCAAAAGTGAAAAAGCAGGAACTTAAAAAATTGGGAAAAAAAATATAAAAAAGTAATATGGAAAATTAAAAAGAAATAAAAACCAAAAAAATTCAAAAAAAATTGTTTTAAAAAAATTAAAAACTTTGAGTTAAAAAATTTAAGTTTTTTTGATGACACTTTCCCTTTAATGGAATGTGTGTAGTTTTTTGGGGGTTTTCAGTGCCATCTTCTTCCCAAAACATGTGTATTAATTTTAAGTTGGTTGTCCCCATAAAATTGTTTATCTACCTCGTCTTTTTTTCATTTTAAATTTAAAGGGGGCGTTTTTAAATGGCTTTCAAAAGGCTGCAGTAAAAGTCAGGTCGGAGTATAGAAACCCAGTGGGGGCCCACCCTTTAAATGAGAGATTGAACAGGTCTTTTGCTTTTAGTAAATGTAAAAAGGGATGCAGCCCATACAAGGGGGGGGATATCTAGGAATGGTGGACACTGTTAATGGAAATTTTGCAAAAGTAAACTTTTTTTTGCAAGATTTTTAAACTTTAAAAAGCTCTTGTAGTAAAGTTTATTACAGCTGCACCCCGCAGTTCGGCCCCCCCCCGGGGAAAATCGCCCCCGGGGAGGGGGGGGGGGGGGGTTTAAACCCCTTAAATTTTTTGGCCCATGGGTGCAATAACAAAAAAGACGAGGAGGGGGATCGCCCCTCCTGGTTCTGTGTGCGACAGAAATTGCGGATTGCTGGGATCCGTGCGGCTTCCCTTTCAGACGCACGGGGCATGGCCCGGCTTCGTGTGAAGTTGCATGGGAAACCCAGTGCCCCAGCAACAAGTGTGATTGTTTTTCCTATTGAGGGAAAATTCTAAGTTTCTCTCATTAAAAATCCCTATGGGGAAAAGGAAAAAAAAATGGGGAAAAAAATTTAAAAAAAAAGTTAAAAAAATTTGATAAACATTTTAAAAACATAAACACAAAAAATTTAAAAAGAAAACAAGTACCCCGGGGCCTTTTTCCCCTTTAAAAAGGGAAATCCCCCCAAAAAATTTATCAAAAAATAAAAAAAAAGAAACCCATTTTTTGGGTACCCCCTGCGTGATTTAAAATTTTCCCCGTAGGGTTTGAACCATAAAAAAACAAAAAAAAAAAAAACAAAGACAAAATTTAAAAGATTTTTGTTCCCCGCGCACATAAAAGGGAAATAAAAGTGATAAAAATTTTCCCCTAAAAACCCCAAAACGGTGTACCTTTTTTAAAATTCAGTTTCCCGAAAAAAAAAGTACAGTTGTATACGGAAAAATAAAAAAAACTTCTTTTACAACAAAAAACATTTTTTTTTTTTAAAGGGCTTCAACAAAAAAAAAAAACTATATAAATTGGGTATCCCTTTAATGTATCAAACCCAAGAGAAAAGCAACTTTTAAAGGTACGGCACGTGACCCCTTTTGTTAAAAAAAAAAAAAAACACTACAAGGATTGCATTTAATTTCTTCACTTTGTTTCCAAAAAAAACAAATTTAAAATGATAAAAGTCTTGCCCCCCAAAAAAATGTTTCCCAATAAAAAAAAAAAAACTCACCCCGAAAAAAAACAAGCCTGTATATAGCTCCATAAACGAAAAAAAAAAATTATGGCTTTCGGGACAAAATGGCAAAACCAAAAAAAAAATGTGTTTTCTGTTTTTTTTAAAAGTGTTTTTATTGTAAAAAAAAAGCGGGTTAAAAAATAAAAAAAATATCCCAAAAAGGGGTATTGCTGTAACCTTATCGATTGTGAGTAAATTCCCCTGTTTATTTTAACGCAGAAGGGGGGCTTTAAAAAAAAAAAAAACAAAACCAGGATTGCGGTATCTTTTTTAAAAAGGGGCCTCCCCAAAAAACCCTTTAAATTAAAAAAGGGGAAAAATGTTTTATGCCCCCCAAATAAGGTTTTCCCAAAAAAAAGTTAAATTTAAACCACGAAAAAAAACAAGGCCCTACAAGCTTGCCAAAAACAAAAAAAATTTTATGACTGTCAAAAATGGACAACATAAAAAACGCAATTTTTTGCCCCTTTTTTTCTATTGTGTAAAAAGAAATAAAACATAAAAAAATTTAATAAAAGTTTACAATTGCAATTGTACCGACCCCCATAGAAATTTTAATCTTTTCCTTTGCAGTGCACGGCAAAACGCTGTAAAATTAAACCCCAAAAAACAATGGTGGAATTTGCTTTTTTTCCCCCTTTTTTCATTCCCCCCAATGCAAAAAAAAACGTTTGGAACAAATGTGCACCCAAAATCCCCAAAATAACCCCTAGATGGATCCCTGAGGGTGTTTGGAATCAAAAAGGGGGCAAATTCGGGGAAGGTTTCCCCTTTTTGGGGTTTCTTTGGTGGCTTTGAAAAGCGGACATGGCCCCCGCCAAAATTTTGCTTTCCCAAAACCCAAATAGGCCCCCCTCCCATGCGCCCAAAAAAAGCGTTTTCCCCACATGTGGGTATTGTCAAAAACTTGGAAAAAAATTGCTTAAAAAATTTTTGGGGGATTTTTTTTTTGGTTTCCCCTTGTAAAATGAAAAATTTTTAAAGCAAAAATTGCAGATTACGGAAAAATTTTTATTTTTTAATTTCACAGCCAAAATGAAAAAAAAATTTTGTGAATCCCCTGTGGGCGATATACTCACTCCCAAAACCCTGTATTATCCCTTTAAGGGGTTTAGTTTCCAATAGGGGGCTCTTTTAAGGGTTTTTTATTAAGTTTTAGCACCTTAGGGCCCCTTCAAACTGAAATGGCACCCAAAAATAAAATTACATTGAAATGGGGGACCCCCCGGTCCCGTAGGTGCTCCCCCTATTTGGGGTTTAAAGGTTGACCCAAAATTAATGCATAGGGCCACATAGGGGAAATTTTTTCAAAAAAAACGGCAGCCCTGGGGGTTTGTTTTAATTTTACATTGCATTTTCCTGCACATTTAAAATTTTCCGGGTGAAAATGGTTAAAAAATTTTTTAAAAATCTCCCAAAAAATAGTAAAATTTTTTTTTAAAAATTTTCACCTCCCCCTTTTTCCCTTTAATTTTTTGTAAAAATACCAAAAAGGGTTAAAAAAATTTTTCCTAAAAACTGTTCTAAATTTTTAAGGGGTTTATTTTCTTAGAATGCGTCATTTATGGGGGTATCAAAAATTACAGGCCCAAAAAAGCCCAAGGTCAGAATGGTTGGTCCCTTAAAAAAAATGTTTATTGCTTTTTTTTCTTGAAAAAGTGAAAAATTTTACTTTTAAAATTTTCCCCCCTTAATGTCAAAAAAAAAGGGGCTTTTAAAAAAAATGATCCCAAACCTTGGGGGAAAATATGGTAGATGTAGTTATAAATTTTTTGTGGTGAAAATTATTGTTTGTACGCAGAAATTTTAAAAATTTTTAAAAATCCCAGATTTTTCACTTTTTTCAAAAAAATTCTTATTTTTTTCACAAAAAAAAAAGGCTTTTTTGGGAAAATTAAATTTTTTAAACTAACAAAAAGCAAAATTTGTGTAAAAGGAAAAAAATCTAAAAATGCAGGGATGGGGAAAAAAGTGTAAAAAAGTTATTCTAAACTTAAGTGTTTCATGTCAGTTTTAAAAATTTGGGCTGTGTCGGGAAAGGGGCCAAAAACTGGGGGCCCTTTAAGGGGGTTTAAAAGTAAAAAAAATTTTTTTAAAGTTTAAAAAAAAAAAAAAAAAAATTTTTAAAAAGTTAAAATAAACCCCTTTTTTTGGGACTTTTAATAAAAAATTAAAAAAAAAAGTTAAAACATTTTAGTTTGTCGCTTTCCCAAAAAAGCCCCAATCTACTTAAATTTAAAACCATAGTTTATCCCTTTATGGGGAAACCCCGTATAGAAAAAAAAATTCCCAAACATCAATTTTGCGTTTTTTTTTTGTCATTTTATTTTTAAAAAAATTAAAAATAAAAGGTGATCAAAAAATTTTTGCTGCTTTAAAACTGTAGCATTTAAAAAGTACATTTCACCCCCAAAAAAAAATTTTCCCCCCCACGGACGTCTGTAGGTGTTAGTAAACAAAAATAAAAAAAAATTTTTATTTGTCGAAACAAAAGGGTCCCGCAGCACAAATTTCAAGAATGGGAAAAAATTTTTTGGAATTTTTTTTACGCCCCCCAAAACCCTTAAGGGAAAAATGAAACATGTTTGGTATTTGGTTTGTGTCTAAAAACTTTTGGGAAAAAAGATAAAAACCCTTTTACCGAAGTTTTGAAGCCCCCTAAAAAAAAACCCCCTTTAAAACCCAGGGGCGCGAAAAAAATTTTTTTTTCACATTTTCCCCCCATTGGGAATTTTTTTTGCGGTTTCCCAGAAAATTTTTCTTGGTACTCCAAAAGTCACCGTTAAAAAAAGAAAAACTTGTAGGCAAAAAAAAAAGGGCCCTAATATGTTTATTTTAGGTGGAAAAAAAAAAAAAGTTTTGGTTTTTGGAAAAGGAAGGGAAGAGTAAGAAAATAGGAAGATTTATTATTTTCTTTCTTTGGAGGGATTAAAAGGGTTAAAATCGGAGCACAGAAAGGGGGCCGTTCAACATGGCTTTTGGGGGGAAAGTTTCCAGCTTTACTGCGCGCCTTTAGAGAACTATGGTTTCCCTTTCTCTTCTCCCCCGCTGGGGGAAACCCCCGAGGGGGGAGAAAGGCCTTGCACTTATTTTCGGGTTTTTAGGTGCCGTTTTTTAAGGGAGGTTAGGGGGTGGCGAGCCCCGGCCCCCCCCGCCCCGTGCCCGGCGGCCGGCGAAATTTGGGGGAAAATCCGCCCCGCAATTACGTCGGCTTTAAAACCGTGTGAACTAGCCAAAGGGGTGTTTTCCACGGTGGTTTTTGGTGGGGTTTTTTCAGATGCATTTTATGTGAAAGGGAAAGGACGCAAAATTTTGCGTACATTACTGCCCCAAAAAGCAAAAAAAAAACGCACCAGAAATGCCCGTGTGAAAGACCTTGAAAGCTGAAGTAAAATACAAAATGGATATCCCCCTTTGATCAATGTAATTGACAACCTGATGAAAAAAAAGGGCCTGTGGGGGGAGTTTAAAAGGGGATGTCCCCTGCAGGGTTTGCGGCTGGTTTTCAGACAGTTTGCGGTTTGCAAACCCTCTGAAAAAAACCCTCCACAAAAGCACAAAGGGGTCCATGGAAAACCCGGGAGAGCCCCCAATGACGGGTTTTCCACCCGGGGGGTTTTTGAAAAAGCCCCGGCCCCCCCGAAAAAACATTCAACATGCAATTTTCCGTCGGTTTTCGGTGTAATTTGGGCCCCAAAGTGGGATGTGAAGGGGGGGGCTTTTCTCCACTCATGCGGAGAAAGCCATCCCCCAACGGCCAGTATCGGACAAAAACCGGGCAAATCCGGCCCGGTAAACTGTGGTATTTGTCCATTGCTGTGTAAACGAATCGGCTTAAAATTTTCTTGTGTCAGCCCGTTTTCTACAAAGCTGTCTTTTTTGTTTCTTGAAGCTTGCAAGTTACCGGCACACTGTGCACAACAGCGAACTTACTGCTGCAGAGTAAAACAATTGATCTATCTCCAAGTATCTTATCGCAGGACTGATGCAGACTTCAGTAGATGTACTATAAATAAAGTCCACATTGTAGGAAACTCCGGGGAGAGCTGAGCATCTTGGTGAAAGTTGTCTTTGCGTTTTCTGTTGAAGAAAGACAGCGGAGTGCTGTTCTCTCCATGATACCTGGGGGATGTGTGCCGTCATATATACTGGGCTGCTTGCACACAGCAGATGATAAACCAGTGTGTGTTTAATAAACTGCTATCTCCCTGCGGAGGTTTCCCTGAGGTGCTGTCTCCTGAACCACCCCGCAGCAGACTTGTTTGAACCATTTCTTCTGTCAGTTAAGATTGTAACGGTGATGAAAAAGACTGTGTATGCAAATGCTGAAACCAAAGACCGCCACCAGCTACTGAAAATGATCTATTCAGATGGTATTTCAAGCATCTTGGGGCAGAGGTCATATTAAATGATTTACTGATGTCTGCCCAATAAAGAGCACAGACTGATTTGTTCCATGTATTAACATTTCCGTGCATTTAGAACAGCGCATGGTCAAATGTGAATTTGCTTTGTCTTTCTATTTTTTTTTTGGGGGCAATTGTTATCATTTTCGGGATCATCTCAGTCCAGTGTTGTTATCGTCATGTATTGAACATACCAAGTCTCGCAGGACTAGTGTAAGGGCTATGAGTCATAACGGAGCTGTCATGATATAAAAGGCCAGCGCCGGCAAAACTGAAATTATTGCTATTATTTCTGAAATGCTTTATGTTATATATAAAACATTGTTATCTCTGAGGGTGAGTAAACCTTGAACCCAGGACCTGACTGAGAGATTGTGTCACATACGCAGTCTCCTCCTAAACATTTCTAACTACCAGGGACTAGCTTTTATAAGAGTTTATTCCCCAGTTATAGCCGGGTTTTAACACTGATAGAACAGAATATCAGCGCTATAGAACTATAAAATATTTTTGTGATTGCAACTTTGTAGTGGTAACAGTGGCAAGCTCAAGATATATATTAACCACTTGTGGACCGCACATAGTGCGACAAGTATGAACGGACTGTGCCATGTTTTTGCCGTGCTTTGAGTCAAACTGTTGTAACCCTGTTCTATAGAAGTATGAACCGTTGTATGCCAAAACGTGGCACAATGGGATCTTTCTCACAAGGCATTATCTCTATATGACCAGATCTTCATTTTGAAGCTCTATAGTGGCTCTATAGGGTCTGTTATACAGGGACAGGTTGTTCATTGCAGAACGGGTGCTCCGTTTAGCTATTTGTTAGAGTTTAGTGTAGCCCCTATAGGGCTTTGTAGGGATAGACTGTCCCTCCTTAAGCTATTGGTTGTGTCTTTGTCAGTCCTATTTACAGAAAAAACACAGAAAAAAATAGGACATTATTGACTAAAAAACACTACATAGACCATACTTACAGCTCAATGGCTAGACTAGACTGAATCCAGTAGCAGGCAACACTGAGCTGTAAGTATGACCTATGTAGTGTTTCTCAGTCCTATTTACCTATATTTTTATGTATTTTGTTCCTATTATTTTAATAAATAGAAATAAATGGTAATTTTTTAAATGTATAATTCTCCAATCTTCTGATTTAGTTGTTATTTGTTTACATTTGTTTTTTTCTAAACTATAAGTACCATTATTCATCTTTAGATATTTGTAACAGTGGTAAACTCAAGGTATATATGAACCACTTGTGGACAGCACATAGGGCGACATGTGTGAATGGGCTGCGCCATTTTTTTGGCGTGCTCTGAGCCAAACTGCCGTGTCTTTCTTCTATGGATGTATGAATCGTTGTACGCTAAAACTGGCACAATTTTGCATCAGACATGACACTTTTGAATGCGCCAAAGATGCGGGGGCATGTCACGCTAGAGTCATACAATGCACCAAAATTTGGAGGAAAACTGTCATACAAATCCATACCTTTTTCATAGTGGCTGAGACTACTTTTGGTGTAGAATGGGGCCCATTTGTAAAGTGCTGTGAGACACTTTCATACATACTGTCGATTGTAAACTATTAAAAACAGAGGTAGAACTGGTGAGTCGTGCCAGGTTCATTCATGTCCCCGATAGACTATAAAAATCTATGTGGTTGACAAGTAACTTGGCAACACCCTTTCAGGGTTTGCAGTTGCACAGAGATCATGCAGCTGCAGTAATGGAGACAGATTGTCCCTCCTTGGGAACACCCGGACTCTCCAGAGAGAAGAAAGGGATAGTTTATTACCAGGCCTTCCTAATTTTTTATACATGGCGCTCCATGTAATGTAAAAATGTCCCTCCAGAGGTCTTTTATTAACTTTATGGAGGAACAATGTATAAAATAAATAAATCGCAGCAAAAATAAATAAACCATAAGGCCTCGTTCACACGGCTTATTTGTCCGCGCATTGACGCCGTATTCCGCGCCGGATTTGCGCTGCAGTACGCCGCCAATCCGTCTGAGTAATTACGGTAATCCACTGCTCTCATAGAGACCAGTGGATTCCGTCGCTCCTCCCCGCTCGGCGAATCCGCCGCGGGGGGAGAAGGTGACATGCACATCATTTACGTTGCGTACGCGCCGTAGATAATGCATTGTCTATGGGGCCGGGGAGCGGCGCCCCCGCCGCGCCCCGTCCCCGTCCCGCCCCTTATTCACGCCGGATTTGCGAGCGCAATCCGGCTCACAAATCCGCCGTGAATAAGCCGTGTGAACACGGCCTAACAGTCCAAATCAACTTTTAGCCACACCCAATGAGCTGAAACTATATATATCACCTACATGAAAAGGACTGTAACGAAAAAAAGAAATCAATATAGTGTAGGAACTGCACTGACGTTTACTCAAGATACTGAAGAATGCAACAGACCGCCTTCCACGGGTTACCTATCTTCATCATGTTAGAATTCTATAAAGTTCAGATCTTAAAAAAACTTTATTTACATCTATCTATCTGTCTGTCTGTCTGTCTGTCTGTCTGTCTGTCTGTCTGTCTATCTATCTATCTATCCATCTATCTATCTATCTATCTATCTATCTATCTATCCATCTACAATTGAAAACAGACTACGGTTGGGACCACACAATATAAAAAGACATGCTTGTTTTTCTCATTATCTGACATGAAATCAGATTAAACCTTCCCCGTTTTAGGTGAATTAGGATTACCAACATTATTTATATTTGCAAATGCCAGAATAATGAGAGAGAGAAATTTAAAATACTTTTTGCAAAGTCAAAAGTTTACATACACTAGGATGACTCCTAATCCCTCCAAAGAAAAAAATATGACTCTTCATTTTTCTCCTCCTCGCCTTCCAAAAGCCATATTGATTTATTTTTCCACCTACACAGACAAATGAGGGCTTTTATTTTGCGGGACAAGATGTACTTTCTAATGTTGTTATTCATATTGCCATAGAATATACAGGGAAACAGCAAAACTATTCTAAGTGGGGTAAAATGTGAAAAACATTTACTTGCGCCATGTTTCCAGGAGTTTTATTTTTGCAGCTTTCATCTTTCAGTAAAAATGTGTTATCTGTATTCTACAGGTTGATACGCATCTGCCAACAGCAAACATGTAGGGTTTCTGTTATGTTTTGGTGCCGTAAAAAAATTCCAAACATTTTAAATTTTTGAAATTTGCGCCATGGCGCCATTTCCTGGGAGCAATAACTTTTTTGTACTAACACCTACAGACGTCAGTGAGGGGGCATTTTTTGTGGACTGAAGTGTACTTTTTATTGCTTGCAGTTTGGAATGCATGCGACTTTTTTGATCACTATTATTCCAATTTTTATAGGACATGAAATGACCAAAAAAGCGCAATTTTGACGTTTTGAATTTTTTTCTTCTATGGTGTTCAGCGTACGGGATAAATGATGTTATATTTTAATAGATTAGACTTTTTCAGACATGGCGATACCAAACGTGTAACTTTTTATTATTTTATTTCTTTTATTTGTAAAGTGGCAAAAGGAGGGTGATTTGAACTTTTTATTTTTTCTTTATACTTTAAAACTTTTTTTTTTTTTTTTTACTTTAACTTTGAGTCCCAGTAGGGTGCTTCAACACTAGGGGGTATGATCTGTTATACAGTCTAATGCATTACATATACAATGCATTAGGGTGTAAAAAGTTGGCGGTTTTCCCACTTTCTGCCTGGGTCCGGAAGTGGGGCAATCGAAAAAATGTCAGTGATGGAAACCTTCCAGCTGCCATATTAACCGATCGGCAGCCGACGATTTTGCCATGGGCATCCTGATCGGAGTAAGCAACGATACACCATGTTTGCTGCGGCATCTAAGGGGTTAAACAGCGTGGGAGGGTGGCTGCGCCCCCCCCCCCCCTATGCACTGTAACCGCCAGGTGTTAGCTGCAATAAGCGCTGCAATCCATCTACACAACTCCTTAACTAATTAGAGATACATTTGTGGATGTTTTTTAATGCAGTCCAGAAACACACTGTTTCTGTGTGTAACTTCATGGAGAAGTCTTAATACAGTAAATCAGCCAGAATATCAGGAAGAGAATTGTGGACTTGCACAAGTCTGGATCATCCTTGGGTGCAAGGGTGCAAACAATTATACGCAAGTACAAACAAGATGGAGATGGGTTCTATGTCTCAGAGATGAATGTGCTTTGGTCCGACATGTGCATATCAACACAAGAACAAAAGCAAAAGACCTTGTGAAGATGCTGACGAAATCTGGTAAGATTGTGTTATTATCCATAGTAAAACAAGTACTATATCAACATGGGCTGAAACGCCACTCTGCCTGGTAGAAGCCATTACTCCAAAAGAAACATATAAAAGCCAAAATAATGTTTGAAAATGCACACAGGAACAAAGACCTACATTTTTTGGAGACATGCCCTGTGGTCTGACGAACTCTTTGACCATAATGACCATTGTTTCGTTTGGAGGAAAAAGGGAGAAGCTTGAAAGCCGAAGAACACCATCCCAACTGTGAAACACGTGGGTGGCAGCATCAGGTTGTGAGGTTGTTTTTCTGCAGAAGGGACTGGTGCACTTCACAAAATAGATGGCATCATGAGGAAAGAAGACTATATGGCAATACTGAAGCAAAATTGCAAAATATCAGCCAGGAAGTTAAAGCTTGGCGGAAATAGGTCTTCCAAATGGACAATGCTTCGAAGCATACTATCAAACTGGTTACAAAGTGGCTTAAGGATAACCAATCAATGTTTTGGAGGGGCCATCACAAAGTCCTGATCTCAATCCTATTGAAAATTTATGGACAAAGCTGAAAAGGCAGGTGCGAGCAAGACAACCTACAAACAGGACTCAGTTACACCAGTTCTGTCAGGAGGACTGGGCTAAAATTCCTACCAATTATTGTGAGAAACGTTGGACCTAAGTCATACAGTTTAAGGACAATGCTACCAAATACTAATGAAATGTATGTTAACTTTTGACTTTGCAGAAAGTAATAAAAATACCTTAAAAAATTCTACCTCTCATTATTTTGGCATTTGGCAAATATAAATAATTTTGGTAATTCTAATTGACCTAAAATGGGTGAGGTTTATTCTGATTTCATGTCAGATAGTGAGAAAAACATGCATGTGTGACTTTTTACATAGTGTATGTAAACTTCTGGTTTCAACTGTAAATGTATATCCAAACATGTTCATACTTTTGGGATATGCACATGCTGTAAATAATGTTTTTCATGATCTGAAGATGGTGACACTTCAGAAACGTTTTAGAGTTATGGCATAACGTATCAAAAGGGGAAGACAAATAAAAAACTTATCTTAGTGATGATGTTTGCTATTTAAAAAAATAGAAAAAAACTTGAAAAAGCACATTTTTTTTTTGTTATTTAAACCTTTTCCGCTGATATGTGTTAGGGGATTGCCACGTTAGCATTTCCCCATACTGTAAATGCCACTAAAGCAATTCCACAAACAGGCGAGAAGAAGGCAGAAAAAAACTGCTGCTTGCAATCAGACACCCTTTGTGAATCAGAAGAATTCCTCTAGGTTTTCACCAGAACCGTCTACTAAGCAGGTTGGACTTTGCTGCTAGAGACCCAGGCTACCTCCTCGGTGAGGTGTAGGAAAAGAAATGCGAGTGGGGAAGAAAGACAGGATAAACTAGGGAGAATAGAGGATACCGGACAAAACACTGAACATACAAACGTGGTCATGTGAGATAAGGTCAAATACCAGGAAAATTTATAGTGCCAAATCGAGAAGCAAAAGATAACTGAGAAACAGGTCAAAGTAAAAAAAAAAAAAAAACAGAAAGTACTCTTTGGGTGCTTTCACACGGAACGTGTTTGGTGTGTTTTTGATGCATTTTTTTTGTTCAGAAAAGCACAGCAATTAATGCTGTACATTACTGCACAAAAAATGCACCAAAAACGCTCCCTTTGCATGTAGCAAAGGGAAAGTGAGCAAAGATACAGAAACAATCACAGGCATGGAGTACAAATACCCTGAATCACTCCTAACAATTTGGGTTTTTCCATCTTAAACATTTACAGCATATCAATAGGATATACCCATAAATGTCTGATAGGTTTGGGTTCCAACAAGTGGTTGCACTTGGCTGTAACTCCCACTAAAATGAATGGTGATGACAAATATGGCCACTGCTCAGGGAGTTTTGGAGATTTGTACTCCAAATAGGTGCAGGTCCTATCAATATACCATAAATCTCTGAGATGGGAAAAGCCCTTTAATAAACAAATATATATATCATTTAAAATAAAAATAAAAGATTTTGTGTCATGGAAAAAATTATTTGTATAGCCAATCATAAGAAAGCATTATACATTTGAAACCAGCGTGAACCAAAAGAAAATGAAGATGTGGTCAGGAACAGGGCTAAACGATCCAGTATGGAAGTAGTTATTCAGACTTCTTCCATTGTGCACAAAGCAGTCAGAGGATTTTTTTTTTTATTACAGTGTCCGCTTATCTATAGTATTCTCCTCTGGTTTGGCCAATGATGCTGCCAATGGGGGACAATGGCGCTGGACTAATTGTAATAGCGGCTCCGATTAAGCATTCATTCCTCCACTGGAACGTACATGAAGATAGGTTTATTTAATGGATTTAATGAAGTCTTGCCACTATGGCTGTTTTCACTCCAGTCTGGAACAACATAAGAGAATAAAATTGTATGAATGAGAAGCAGAGAGCTGGCAACTCTGAATATGCGCTGCATCGTGCTTCATTAGCTATCTCCAAAGATTGCCTGAAAAAAACGGTCTCTAAAAATATGAATTGAAGAACAACTGAAAGATATCTCTGTTTTCTATAATTAATGAATTATACTTATTAATGTAGAAGACTTGTTTTAACTTTCTATTCAACTTTGTTAATATCGTCTTACACCTTAACCCAATGACTTGTATAAGACTGCCTCACATATGAGTTTCCCCTAGTGATGAGATGTGCCGAGTGCTTTTAGATATTGATTTCCTCTTAAAACATCATGCAATGAAGAGAAAATAAGATAAAGAGGCCCCCCAAAATGAGCTTTACGAATGTGAGGATCACAGTGTGAAGACGAGTCTACAGAACTACGGAAACATACATTCAACCTTCACATTAGTGCAAATTTAATATCCAACTATTTGAAGCCCATATCCTGATTGCTTTCTGCACAAATGCTATTTTCAAAGAGTCTCTTTGAAATTATTTACAAACTTATCTCCAGCAAAGACGTTACATGGTTTGTTCCTTGGATCCACTAACATCAAGGGATATTGAATTTGATATTTCATCTCCAAAAACCTGGAAACTGCTCTCAGCAGAGTTTAATCAGAAACACTACATTAATAACAAAAATGTTTGCTGATAATCCCGCCATGAGAGGAATGTTCTAAAATTAACCAGTTCCTGACCAGGCCCTTTACCACCATTCCTGACTAGGCACATTTTTCTTTTCCTTAAAGGGGTTTTGTCACGATCTAATTTCATACCTCCTGTGCCCAGCTCTTCAGCTCTGTGTGCTCAGAAGGGGGTGTGTGTGATTTGTTTGAATTGCCTATCATGTGACCCTGCAGGATGAAATCACCAGGCCTTTCCTCTCTGTAGTCAAAGAAAGGTCTGTGTATGTATAGAATTGTAAGTAGCTACACTTTAGCTCAGAGGTAACATTTTTGCTTTACAGCACAAGGGTCCTTGGTTCAAATCCTGCAGGAACTTAACCTGTGGATTCTTTTTTCCTCTTTATCAATGCACAGACCTCATTGAGGTTTCTTTTTTTTATTTGCACTGTTTGACTTATTACTAACTAGTCCAAAGGACAGGAGTAGAATGACAGCTCCTGGGGTTTGAACACTCAGTAGCTACCTGAGAAGAGAGGTGATGTCTGAGCATGTGTAACCAGGAGTGAGGAGCTCACAGCCCTGGTTGTATTTCCTGGAGATGAGCTGCAAACAATGGATCACTAAAGGAGCAGCTAAAACAAAAACGGTGCAGAATTTTTAATAATGATGAATGGTGAAAATGTTTATTTAATTTTCAAACTTCCCGCATCAATTTTACTTTGTGGCAAAACCTCTTTAATACAGCATATGCTGGTTTGAAGGATACAACATTTTCTCACACTTGGTTATGCTACTAATATTTTTGCCTTTTTCCCAAGACATGTGAGGCTTTATTTTTATGTACACTCTATGTGCCACTTTTTGGTACATGGTTTTGTCTCCCAATGGAACATATTTATAAAGTGCTGTGAGACACTTTCATATGTAGTGACAAATGCTACACTAACTTACTGTGAAGTACGACTGCCGAGGCAGCGCCACTTTTCATACCTGAATATCCGCACACAGATATATAGCCAACGCCTGGATGTTTAGACGATGTCTACACTGCAGTGGACAAAAAATGACCGGAAAACCAAATCCTAAAAACATTCATAAAACTGAGTTTTTTGTACACTAGCTATCAAAAGCTGCTGATAAAACATCCATTTTTGGTGTACTTTGCATTTTTGGCTCGTTGTTTATACACTTTTTTGGAGAAATGCAAAGCACTATTAGTGCTATGGATTTCTGCAAAAACACAACAAAAAACGTCTGACGTTCAATAGTAAATTTCCTGCCCAGTTGTATTTTGCAACATGTTTAAAAAAATCAGCAAATAAAACGAGCAGAAAAAAAGACATTCTGGAGAAAACAGAACATTTTTATTATACAAGTCTATGGGACCTATTTTCAGTCGTTTTTTCAGCGTTTTTATGATACAAAAAAACAGAAAAAATAGACATTTTTATGTGCAGTGGAGACATAGCCTTAACCCCTTCCTGATGGAGCCTGATTTTTTTTGTCACATTCGTTTTTCCCTCCTCGCCTTCCCAGAGCCATAACTTTTTTATTTTTCCACCTACATAGACATATTAGGGCTTTTAATTTGCAGGAGAAAATGGTTCTAATGGTTCATTCCTTGTACCATTGAAACCGCAATGGGAAACCGCAAAGAAATTCAAAGTGGGGCAAAATGTGAATAAAAACGTACTTGTACCAGGTCTGCGGGAGTTTTGTTTTTACAGCGTTCAATCTTCGGTAAAAATGATGTTATCTATATTCTACAGATTGATACGAATTCGGCAATATCAAACATACGTTTTTTGTTATGTTTTGGTACTGTAAAAAAATTCCAAACATTTTCTATTTTTGAAATCTGCGCCATGACGCCATTTTCTGCGACCGATAACTTTTTTGTACTAACACTTACGGACTTTAGTGAG
Organism: Phyllomedusa bahiana; assembly: GCA_025379985.1. Classification (NCBI taxonomy): domain Eukaryota; kingdom Metazoa; phylum Chordata; class Amphibia; order Anura; family Hylidae; genus Phyllomedusa; species Phyllomedusa bahiana. The sequence goes on along the minus strand of JAODAL010002382.1, from coordinate 113,110 downwards.
GGGGCATTTTTCGCGGGCTGAAAGATACTTTTTTATCTCTACCAGTTTGGAATACATGTGACTTTTTTGATTACATTTATTCCAATTTTAGGGGACGTGAAGTGACCAATTTTGGCGTTTGGAGTTTTTTTCTTCTACGGTGTACAGTGTACGGGATAAATGATGTTATATTTTAATAGATCGGACTTTTTCGGACACGGCGATACCAATTATGTGTAACTTTTTTATTATTTTATTTTTTATTTGTAAAATGGCAAATAATCTGAACTTTTTATATATTTTTTGTCACTTTAAAACTTTTTTTTTACTTTAACGTGCTGTGTGGTAGTACCCCTCTAAGGTACTACACAGCAATGATTTTTACGTGCTGTGTGGTGGAAGTGTATCATGAGTGGACAAATGGAATAAACGAGTGGAATAAATGACGTGGAAATTGCAGAGCACCATGTGCCATTGATGTGAGAGAAGAAGGTGAAGGTAAAGGCGGAGCGGCATGCTACAGTGGAGCAGCTCTCGCGAAAATGAACCAGGGGGCTACCAGACATATGTCTGAAACATCAAGGAAACCCAACTGCATATAAGGTCATTGCACCTCTGTTAATGAGGTTGCATTGACAGAAAAGCTTAAAGGGATTGTCTCACTACAAGGATTGCTTTTTATGTTAAAGATTTTGCAAAAACAAGTCACTTTGCAATATATTTTATATATTTTTTTCACTTTAAAACTTTTTTTTTTACTTTAACTTTGAGTCCCCCTAGGGTAATACACAACTAGGCGGAGCAATGATTTTTACAGCCTAATGCATTGTACATGCAATGCATTAGGGTGTTTTGGATCTGAAAATCGCAACCAAAAACACAGCGGCGATCAGATCCTGAATGGATCCAACAAGTATCCAACATGCAGCTGTGTGTTTGGATCCATGTTGGATGCAGCAGGATCACACCCTATAGTTTATTATAAGTCTCCTCCTGTGTCTTTCGGACCAAGTATTGACATGTAAACTCTTGGAACGGATCCGAAAGATGCAATGAGACACGCTTCGGCGATTACTCGTGTGAACGCCGATGAGCGTTTCAAAGTAAAAGTAATGTAAATCACATTGCACATTATTAGATACGTGTGACAGATGAATCCAAACACGTATCTAAAAACATATGTTCACACGGACTCAACGCGCCATGAGCACATACCCTAAGGCTGTCTTTGTTGCAAATAGCAATCAATCAGAGCTCCTTTTTCATTTTATATCCTATGGAAATATAAAAGCTGAGCTCTGATTGGTTGCTATGGGCAGCAAAGACAGTCTCATCACTAGACAGTTTTCATACATAAGGCCCTTAAAGGGGTTGTCTCACTACGTTGATTCATCTTAACTCAGTTCTGTTTTATTGGTTTCATTTTGAATTCAGGGGTGTGTTTACTGGCTTCTACTATGCTACAGTAGAAGCCAGGTTTGTAGCTATAGCAACCAGTGCTGGCAGCCTATCGTGAGAGAGTAAACAGGTCTGTAGCTTTAGCGACCTGAGGAGCTGATGCAGCCCATACAAGAGGGGATATCTCAGAATAGGTAGGACACTGTTAATGGACATATATTGCAATGTGACTTGTTTTTGCAAGAAATTTAACATAAAAAGCAATCCTTGGAGTGAGACAACCCCTTTAAAGTTTCAGATTGAAGGTCTTCAGATCTGCTTTCTTTACTAGTAAGGACATAAGCTGCAGAGTTTTATTTAAGTCTCATTCTGCTTTCTTAAAGAAACCAATGCAAGTTGCTGTAATATGTTAATTTCTGTGATAAATTAGTATTTTTCTCATACAATGAGAATTAAAACAGATAACAGAGAAAACCATGTTTTATGTTTGTTTGACAGAATTGTAATATGGAAAAAATTATCATAGTAAATGAGAAAACATTTCCAGGGTATCTAAACACGAACAGCTGCCAAATACTTCTTTTACCATTAAAATTGGAAGAGCGAGGAGATGCTGGATTCATTGAAATTCAGAAAATCCCTAAGTGGCAGCGGCAAGCTGATTAGTTTGTGTCTTTAGAAACTGCAAAAAAATACACAGGCAAATCATATTATTATGACTACTTTCTACTTTTGACGGCGGCGGTGCGCAGCTCAGCAAGGAGGTTTACGTGTGGTGAGCTGGCTTGGTGGGTATATAAGGTGTGTGATAGGCTGTCTGCACACATATCCCTGAGGAAAAGGGGCAATTTATCAGAATGGCAAAAAGGGATGGTTATTGGAGCCTGGACCAAAGGTGTCAGTATTCCTGAAACTGCACAGTTTGTGAACTGTTTTCGTGCTGCTGTGGTGGAAGTGTATCATGAGTGGACAAATGGTATAAACGAGTGGAATAAATTACGTGGAAATTGCAGAGCACCATGTGCCATTGATGTGAGGGAAGAAGGTGAAAATGAAGGTGTGTGAAGGCGGACCAGCACGCTATAGTGGAGCAGCTCTCACCAAAATGAACCAGGGGGCTACCAGACATATGTCTGAAACATCAAGGAAACCCAACAGCATATAAGGTCACTGCACCTCTGTTAATGAAGTTGCATTGATAGAAAAGCTTAAAGGGGTTGTCTCACTACAAGGATTGCTTTTTATGTTAAAGATCTTGCAAAAACAAGTCACTTTGCAATATATGTCCATTAACAGTGTCCTACTTTTTCCTAGATATCCGCTCTTGTATGGGGTGCATCAGCTCCTCAGGTCTCTATAGCAACAGACCTGTTTAATCTCTCATGATATGCTGCCAAGACTGGTTGCTATAGCTACAGACCTGGCTTCTACTGCAGCCTAGTAGAAGCCAGTAAACACGCCCCTGAATTCAAAATGAAACCAAGAAAGGAGGACTGTGGTAAGATAAATCAAAGGGGTATTCCCCTATACAAAACTTGACTCCTGTTGACAGTGTGTGGTACAAAATAAATCTCTTAAATGTAAAGTAACTACATATTTTTAGTCATTTCACACATAATCACTCACCAATTACTAGCTCAAAATCTGATATTTACAGGTTGTTGCCAAGGGATATGACCTGTAGCTCAGTTTCAGTTTTTCATGCTCAGTTTCCACACTAGGAAGGTGATCCATGTTTCTTTGAAGAAGCAGTGGATGATAGAGGCTGTAACTAGGAACTAATCTGTGAGGTTTAGCAGAGGGGGAGCACAATATGAGATGTACAGGATGGTGGAGACAATGGGGCAGATTTATCAATGCAGTTGCGCCAGAATTCAGGCTCAATTTGCGCCAAAAATAATGTCTTATGAGCTTTTAGCCATATTTGCTATGTGTTTTAGACAGTTTTGGACGCTTCTGCACCTCGGCCGACAAATGGGGCGTGGCCTCGTAAAAGGGTCGTGGGTTTGCGGGGAAAGGTGGTGTGGCTTAAATGTGACAAAAATGCGGCAGAATTTTGTTGCAGTTTCTGGCGTAAAAGTAAGCCAACTTATAGGGGGTACAAACTTAGACTAGACAGTTCTAACCTGCGCTAGATTTATCAACACTATGATAAATGTGACGCATTGTAAGACTGTCTAGTCTAACTTTACACTGTCTACTCTATTGATAAATCTGCCCCATTTTATCAGCAGCCAGAGGAACAGCCCAAAATAGATGTCACCAATGCATGATGGGAACTGTAGTTTGCTACCTGCATGAGCTGCTGCTGAAGCTAAGCCAACTTCTACTGGGCTAAGGAGGACACATAATGGGTAACAGTGTGACAAAATATGTCAATTTTATATGTTTTGGGTGTATGAGAAGTATTTTACTACTGGCTTTCAAGTATTTTGTCCGAATGCTGAAATACCCCTTTTAATTTTCATGGCACAATTGGGATCAGATCTCCACTGATTGGCAAAGGGTTACCTTCTCAGATGAGTTTTCTGCTTAATTCACATGGATCTTGCTGTGTCAGGTGAGAAACATCAGAGAAAAAACAGCTTGCAACCATTGTTGGAAGAACCCAAGCTGGTGGTGGAAGCGTTATGGTCTGGGGAATGTTTTTGTGGCAATTTCTGGACCTACATATCCATGTGAAAGGCACTCTTATTTATATATATACATGATGATTGTCTTCCATGGGGAAGAAGGGATCTTGCAGCAAGGCAGTGAAACATGAACAAGACTTCCAAGTACTGCCCTTGCCCCCTATTTCACCAAACTTGAAACCAATTATGGGACCAGCTTGATCATTCTGTCATGCTCCCTCCAGCAGCTGTGGGATGCAGTCAACATGGCTTTAAATACCTGTGACAACCCAGCAGGACCTTATTGAGTTTCTCCCAGCCTGTTTAGCTGCTGTCTGTGGTGCTGGTTCTAATTAACTGGTACTCATAATAATGTGACCCGACTGGGTATTTTACATATAATCAGTTTTTGAAAAGTTGATGCTAAAAAGTCTGATATAAATGTCTTTTTTGGATTTATGGCTTATGCATTTTAATCTAAACAAGCAATGGAACCAAAAACAAGCAAGTGCATTGTGGTTGTAGAAACAAATGAAAGGCAAAAGTTTGGCAAGTCATATAAAATATTTTAAGTTTTTAATGCAATTAGAACTAAAGGGGTTGTCCAGTGCACCAAAAAGAAAATCTCAAATCACTTACCTGAGTCCCAATTAATCTCCCTGTGATGTATTTTGTGTTAATCTGTATCTTGCCTTTGCTGTGTATTCCCTCCCTTCTCTGCTGATGAGTAGCAGCATATCCTATTTACAAGCTAATTCCCTTTGTCCTGTAAACCTAAACCTACAAGCCTGAAGAACCTGTGCTTAGTCTATTTTACTACCTCCCTACCTTAGTCTTGGTGCACACCCTCTGTTTTCTAATCTGTGTTGCAAACCTTGGGAGGCAGAATTGAAAGGGTGTAGCGTTCCTGAGAAAAGCCAAACCCACTGGATCACATGACCTCCTGATCTTGACACAAAGTTGTTTCCTGTGTGTCTAGACCCACAGAACTACTGAGCTGACTGACATAAAACAGTTGATGTAAAACTGCAGAAATTTGAAGAAAACTAATTACAAACGTACCTAAATATGGAAAACACATTATTTAGAAAATGTATGTTTTTTCTCTAGATAAGCCCTTTAAAGGGGTTTTCTCACCACGCTGTTTCACTGAGCCAAAAGCAGCATTCATTCATTCATGCTTCCTGTCTCTTCCTGGCCAGGGTGTGGGTGATTAGCATATCAGCTCTGTATTCAAAGGTCTGCTAATTTCTCTGACATGAGAGCAGGAGATGTAGATCAAATAAAACTTAAGCTCTCAAGCTTCCAGCAGTTCTGTGTGCCAAGCTGTGAGATGACATCATCCCTGCTATCAGGTAAGACAAACAGCAGAGAAAGCAGGCAGAGCAGATCAGTAACTTAGAGAAACGTGAGTGCACGCAGAGCTGATAGAAACACTTTTCGCTCAACAAAGAAAAATAAAGAAAGCGATATATTTGGAAAATGTCTTCATTTAATGTTCTCTACATGTTGAAAGCTAATCGTTGTAGCAAGACTACCTCTTTAAGTCTAAGGCTAGGTTCACACGGCTTATTGCCGGCGTAATTGCGGGGATGGATTTCGCCCCGCAATTACACCGGCAGCCATGCAGCGGGGCGGGGCGGGGGCGGGGGGCCGGCAGCTCGCCGGCCCCATAGACTGTCATTATCTACGGCGCGTACACGCCGTAAATAATTGACATGTCACTTTCTCCCCCTGCGGCGGATTCGCCGAGCGGGGAGAAGAGACGGAATCCATAGTTCTCTATGAGAACTGTGGATTACCTTAGTTACTGGGACGGATTGGAGCCGTACTGCAGCGCAAATACGGTGCGCAGTACGGCTCCAATCTGCGGCCAAATAAGCCGTGTGAACGAGGCCTTAGGGTATGTTCACACAGCATCTTTGTGGTTGTATCTCGGCACGTAATTGCATTGCAATATGCCCAAAGTACACCCCGCAAATGCGGTAATTCAAAGCTCTCATTGAGAGCTATGATTACCTGCCGTATTACACGGCGGGAGAAAGAACTGACTTGTAAGGGAAAATTGAACATCTATGGGAGCTGTTTTAGAAGTATGCCATTGTGTACTTCTAAGGGTATGTTCACACGACAAAATTGCGGGGTGCACTTTGGCGCGTATTTGCGCTTCAATCTGAAATCACCGCTGAATGGGGCCGCACCCCCGCGTGCTTTAGAAATACGTTCTGACCAGTACACCCTAACATACCCTAAAACATTCGCCGTATCGCGACACGTAGATTACACTTCACTATATGTCCCAAAGACAATGTGTGAACATACCCTTAAGCTATGTTCACACGGCATAATTGCGGGGCGTACAGTACGCCCGCAATTACGGCGTAAGCTCGGCGCATACTCCCGCGATGCCGGGCGGCCGGCAGCCCGACGGCTCCATAGACTGTCATAACTCGCGTGCGTAAGCGCTGTGAATAAATGACATGTCGCTTATCTCCCCGCGCGGCGTATTGTACACCCGAGGAGAGGAGGCGTAATCCATAGTTCTCTATGAGAACTGTGGATTACCGTAATGAATGGGTCGCATTTCGCTCGTATTTGAGCGCAGTACGCCGCAAAATACTGGCCGAAATACGCCCCAATCATAGCCGTGTGAACATAGCCTTAGAGTCTGTAAGTCCCCAGGGTGTTCTACGAATTTTTCCAGTTAATGCACATATGGAATACACAAGCAAAAGTGACAATCCATTTTATTTTCTATTATCATGAATTATGGAAGTAAAACAAGTGTAATATCGCTTTTTTACAAGCATCTACTGTTGGAATATCTCAAGAAATATCCAGTTCTAGCTAAAAACAAATAGAAGGAAGATAATGGGGAGATCACAAATGAGCAATGAGACTCTGTTCTTTCATCTATCCCCCTATTATTTGTAAGGTGAAGGTTGCATGTACCAGGTGTCAAGCAGACAGGTAGATCTGGATAGTTGGATATGTGTGGATGCTGGTGTTGCTTGGCCTACTGGTGGTGTTGCGAGGACATGTAGTGCGCCAGTGAGGAAGCAACCACAGAGACTCTTATAATCAGGTAGACAATTCACATAAACTCCTTTTATTCTCACAATTGCTACTCTGGCAATTTTCTATCCCTCAGGGCCTTCTCCTCTTACCGTTCATGCCAGTAAATAATCCGTAGTTAAAGACAAGCTGAACCTGGTATATGTGGACACCGTGAACCCAAATGGAGAGTTTTTAGTCCAAAAAACACCGATAGTATACACCATAAAAGGCTTATTAAAATAAAAAAGATTTATTATAAAAGAAACAACGCGTTTCGTCTCATATAGACTTCATCAGGTGGCCGACGTCTTTAGAAACTAACTGCAACAATCGGGGTGTCTCCGAGAAGGCAGAGAGACGGAAGCCGGCAATATTCTTTATTTCTGCGAAAAGGAGAGTTGTGCCGGCCATAAGCACAACTCAATAGGGTTAGAATAACATCGTTGTATCTTTCTACTTTTTTAATAGCTAACTATATTACACTACGGGAGTGAACACTCTTTTTGTCTTTTTTGTTTCATGTTCATGCCAGTGTCAGGGTCAGCAGCAATGCCCAGGTAGACCAGGTAGTATCTTGGTACGCTTACCTGGTGCTACAGTGCTTAAAACACTTGGGCACATTTCAAATTTCCCTGTCATCATCATTAACTCTCTATGTGCTATGTATACTTGCTGGAATGGCCAATGGGATTACCATTTTAAGCTACAAGTATAGACAAACTAAACTGGTCATGCAGTAATAGTTGTACTGCTCATGTCATTTTTGAGCACATTGAGTAAACATCAATAGTCCAGGGAGAAAAAGTAACTAAACCTCCATGTATGCTATACGCTGCAGCCGTTTGCTCATGTGCCACCAGACTCTCTTCCTCCAGATGTGACCAGCACAAAGCCAGCCTGGGCCAAAAAGCTGTACCTATATCTAAACCTACATCATTGCCATTTGCAGTGTGTCACCTGATTGTTGCACCATGTAGAGTCTGTTAATCTATATTTTCTGGAAATATATATGTTTCATGAATTCAAGGTGAGGTGTGCCGTGGATTTACTGAAGCCTTAAATGGGAACAAAAATCCCCACACTGAACCCCCACAGACTGACATAACAAACGTGAGTGGCACCAAAATTATTTCCTAGAGGCAGTGTTGGACTGGGATGCCTAGGGCACACCAATGACATTTAATTTGGTGGCTCACCTGTTAAGTTGATTCTGGGGGTCCACCACTAGAGTTGATTCTGGGGGAACACACTACAGCTACTGTACATGCCCCTTATACTCTGCCTCTTGCGTTTTGCCTTACTGCCTCTCTTAAGGATGTATATGCAGTTTAAAAGAAACCCCGGGTCTGCCATACTGAGGGGCCCACCGAGGCTGTCCCCTGTTCCTTTGTGTGCCACTCTGAGCCTGCCTTGAGGGACAGAAAGTGATGTGAAATCTTCTGGACAAGGGCAAACAAAATCAAACTTCATTAGGTGTTAACTCTTCCCTATACTATCCAAAACTAAACAAAATTTTGAGTTATACTTAAAAAATGTACCTGTTCCAACTTACAAACAAATTCAGCCTAAGAACAAACCTACAGGACCTTGTTCATATCCCAAGGACTGCCAGTACTCTATACTAGATGTGAAAATAAAAGAAAACATTGTGTATTTATTGACTACTTTCATTAGTGACGGGTATATGACGGGCTATCGGTTTTCTACAAATAATCTTTGGAATGAATTCTTGTATCCACTACACTTTATAGGATGTCCAAGTTGTTCATGTTTTTTTTTATTTAGTGCCAAGTTGAAAAATTAAGCTTCAGATTTTCCATACAGTTGGCATAGTAGTAATGGTGATTGATAGTGCAGTGCCCAGGCTCTAGGAAGTGATTTTAAATTGCTACTATCTTTCTGACTTCTACAATATATAACCCTTTTCATTGAAAATAAACCATTCCGTTCTATATGATGAAATGTCAGTTGATCTCTTTATATAAAATATATGATATAATACAACACAATATCACATATTTAGCATGGTGTAATATAGATGATATAATATGCTAATACTTTGTAGAATTTGACACGTGTACTTTACAGATATAATAAATGTGCTTTATAACTGGCAAAAAATACTTTTGTTGTGTGGTGTTGTTTGCCTTACATGTCTGTTGTTAAGCTCGCATACAGTAGGTAACATGATTTAAGATAATGTTCTACAACAACTTTAGGTTGCACCCATAGGAAATAATACTAGTAATAGTAGTGTTGCTTGTTACTGAAAGTAATATTTCATTTTTATCCTGTGGGAACAACAAGGTAAAACATGTAGTTATCACATAGCTGGTTACAGTATCCTGTTGCACCAACCTTATGGTGATGATAGAAGTAACTTGCATCTAAATAGCTAGCAGCCTCATACCCATATAGTATTACTGAGCATTCTTTGATTTAATATTTTTTCCAAACCTTTTTATGAAGGCAAAATTCCATGGACATTTCTTAAACAGGGGTTTTGAAAATTTCGGGTGCACTCATTGTTCATAGATGTATACAACTGAGCATATATCTCCATAGAACAAGATGTTAAGCATATTGAATTTTAGTGAAGTGTCACAGCAAGTCAGGTCATCCACTTAATCAGGGCCGTCTTAACAGCACTATGGGCCCCTGGGCAGAGAGGTATACTGCCCCCCCCCAAAAAAAAACCCCAAAAAACTAAAAGAAACAAAATATAAACATTACCAGCTCAGGTCACCATTTAAAATTACAGAGACCCAGCCCCTAATCGAATATGAAGGTTTAAAAAAAACCCCTGACACCCGGGACTCACCGGCGACGTCCTGTCTGAACCGTCGTTCTCTGAATCGTTCTTTGTCCCTTTTCCTCTCCCTTTCCCTCCAGAGCGCCATGATGAAATTCTCCCGGCCGCAGCTCGTCCCTGCAGAATGTAACGGCAAACATCTTGAATCCTCACTTTATCAGCACTTCACTACCGATTTTCCCATCTTGTTTTGGGCGCCCCACATGTAGTAAGTAGGTAGTAATGCTGCCCACCCTTTAGTAGGTAGGTTTACGGCCCATTGTAGTTAAAAATGCTGCCCCTGTAGGTAGGTTTATAGCCCCCCTTTTAGCTTGTAGGCCCCCTGTAATTTTCTCCCCCCTAGACTGTAGGGGCTCCTGGATTATCCCCTCATAGATAGGGCCAGTAATTTGGAGGCAGGGCAGTATTTAGGTTAGCAGGGCAGTATATAGCCAGGCAGGGCAGTATATAGGTAGAGAACAGTATATAGCCAGGCAGGGAGTATATGGGCAGGCAGGGCAGTATATGGGCAGTATATAGCTAGACAGGGGCAGTATATGGGCAGGCAGGGGCAGTATATGGGCAGTATTGGGCTAGACAGGGCAGTATATGGGCAGTAAAATGGGAGGCAGGGCAGTATATGGGCAGGCAGGGCACTATATTTGGGGGTTATATGGGCAGACAAAGGGAGTATTAGTAGACAGAGCAGTTTATGGGGAAAGGGAGGGCAGTATATAGCCAGGCAGTGTATATAGCCAGTATATGGGCCCGGCAGGCAAAGGGTATAGCCCGGCAGGGCAATATATGGGCAGGCAGGGGCAGTAAAATTGGTAGTATATGGGCAGACAGGGCAGTATATGCTAGGAAATGAGCAGTATATGGGCAGGCAGGGTATATGGGCAGGCATGGCAGTCTATAGCCAGGGGAGGACAGTTTATGGGCAGACAGGGGCAGTATATGGCTAGCAGGGCAGTATATGGCTAGACAGGGGGAGTATTTTGGGCAGGCAGGGCAGTATATGGGCAGGCAGGGGCAGTATATGGGCAGGTAGGGGCAGTATATGGGCAGGCAGGGGCAGTATATGGGCAGTATATGGGCAGGCAGGGGCAGTATATGGGCAGGCAGGGGCAGTATATGGGCAGGCAGGGCAGTATATGGGCAGGCAGGGCAGTATATGGGCAGTATATGGGCAGGCAGGGCAGTATATGGGCAGTATATGGGCAGGCAGGGCAGTATATGGGCAGGCAGGGGCAGTATATGGGCAGTATATGGGCAGGCAGGGCAGTATATGGGCAGGCAGGGGCAGTATATGGGCAGGCAGGGGCAGTATATTGGGCAGGCAGGGCAGTATAAGGGCAGTATATGAGCAGGCAGGGGCAGTATATGGGCAGTATATGGGCAGGCAGGGGAAGTATATCGGCAGGCAGGGCAGTATATTGGGCAGTATATTGAGCAGGCATGTGCAGTATATGGGCAGTATATGGGCAGGCAGGGCAGTATATGGGCAGGCAGGGGCAGTATATGGGCAGTATATGGGCAGGCACGGGCGTATTTGGGCAGTATGTGGGCAGTATATGGGCAGTATATGGGTAGGCAGGGGCAGTAGTTTAAATTAAATTTAAAAAAAAATGTTACCCGATTTCCCTCCTCTTCTCCTGTCCGTTGCCCGGGGGCCGCTCACAGCAGAGTGCAGGGCCGCGGAGAGGCGCGCGATGACATCATCACATCGCGCGCCTGCCCCCCGGCCTCCTGGGAGCTGAACAGACGGGATCCAGTAGATCCCAGCTGTTCAGCTTCGGCGCTGCTTGCACCGCGCGGAGCAGGCAGCGGCCGTTATGGCTGCTGGTGGGTCTGTGAACCCGGCCATGCAGCCATGTGATGAGGGGGGGCCCGTGCCACAGACGGCGCCGGTTCTCGGGGGCCCCCCAGGGGGAAACCCAGCCTCCCCGGCGACGCTCCGAAACCGGCGTGAGGCCGGTCCCGGCTTCCCCCTGGCAGGCTTGGCTGTCGCTCACTGGGCTGGGTAATCGGCTGCCCGGGAGGGCCCCCTGAGCATGTGGAGCCCCGGGCAGTGGCCTACCTGACCCAATGGAAGAGACGGCCCTGCACTTAATCTTTTCTGATGTGCCCTAGTCAAATATACCATGGGTTGCAAAAGTATTCCTGCCCTTTGAACTGTTCATCATTTTTAAACATTCCAACCACAAACCTAAATGTATATTATTGATATTTTAAGTGCTAGAGCAAGTATTTGTGAAATGTAAAGACATTTTTTTACATTTTTGCAAATTCAAAAACTGAGAAGTGTGGCGTGCATATGTATTCAGCCCCCTGGAGTCAACACTTTGAAGGACCACTTTTAGTGGCAATGACAGCTGCAGTCTGTTAGGTGATGTCTCTACCAGCTTTACACATCTAGAGGCTGGAATTCTTGCCCATTCTTCTTTGATAAATAGCTCTAGCTCAGTCAGATTGGTTGGCAAATATTTGTGAACAGCAATTTTCACGTCACAGATTCTCAATGGGATTTAGGTCTGCACTGTGACTGGGCCATTTTAATACATGAATATACTTTGATTTAAACCCTTACAAAGGTTTGTCTGTATGTTTAGTGTCATTGTTTTTGCTGGTAGGTGAATCTACCCTCCAGTCTCAAGTCTTCTGCAGCCTCTAACAGGTTTTCCTCCTGGATTGCCATGTATTTAGCTCTATCCATCTTCCCATCAACTATGAGCAGTTTCCCAGTCCATGCTGAAGCAAACACCCCCACAGCATGATGCTGCCACCACCATGCTTCACGGTAGGGATGGTGTGTTCAGGTCGATGTTCAGGGTTTGGCTTTCATCCATACATAGCATTTGGAATTTAGGTCTCATGTAAACAGAGCACCTTCTTCCACATGCTTACTGTGTCCCCCATGCTTTTTGTAAATGGCAAATGGGACTTCTTATGGTATTGTTCTTACCACTCTTCCATAGAGGCCAGATTTGTGGAGTACATGGCTAATAGTTGTCCTATGAACAAATTCTCCCACCTGTAGTTCCTCCAGAGTGACCCTAGTTGCTTTTCTAATTAGTGCTTGCCTTTTCTGCACTGCCAGGACAGCCATATCTTGTTAGATTAGCAGTTGTGCCATACTCCTTCCATTTACAGCTAATGGATTGAACAATGCTCCGTGACATGTTCAGACCTTGGGCTATTTTTTAAAACCTAACAGTGCAATATACTTTGCCACAACTTTATCCCTGAGCTTTCTGGTGTGTTCCTTGGTTTTCATGATGTTGTTTGTTCACTAATGTTCTCTAACAAACGTCTGCGGTCTTCACAAAACAGCTATAGTTATACTGAGAATACAGATGTACTCTATTTACTAATTAGGTGACTTCTAAAAGCAAATGGTCACACTGAAATTTATTTAGGGGTATCAGCGTACAGGGAACTGAATACATATGCACGTTTCAGGTTTTCATTTGCAAAAATCTGGAATAGCACATATAATTTTCTTTACACTTCACAAATACACATTTGGGGTTTAAAAAACCTGCCAATTACATAAAATCATCTAGATAGCTTGACCTGCTTTGTCACTCCTTGTGCTTGAACTGTAATAGGAATTGTGTCATCTGACGTAAAGACAACTGTGAGGTCTGACAAACTTCCTCTGCCTCCTGCCAACTTCCACCAGGCTGGGAGACAACCATACAGGATGTGCCCCCGGGGGGACATTGAATGCCACCATTATCACCTAGTGCTGCCCCCCCCCCCATCTTTATGCCAAACCTGGGAGAAGGGGGGATTGACAGAGAAGACCATTAATACTATAGCCACAACTCCCATCCTCCTCTCCTTTTGGGTTGTTACACACTGTCATTGGATTACAGAGACTTGGAAATGCATGATCTTAAGTAATATATTTGGCTTTGGCCACTGATAACAAATACTTGCCTAAATCCATAGAGCAATAACAAAAGTAAACTACTGGCCCTCAATAAAATTATTTTAAAAAGTATAACCTCATCATTTTTAGCCCCATAAGGAATATCAGTTTACTAAACACTATATGATGTAATCGTTTACTATCATGTGCTAAGACTTTTTGGTTCCTTTTCTTACTCAAGCAGAGCTAAAAAGAGAGCGTGATTTCTTCTTCTCAGAAATACACCTGTTTTTAAAAAAGGTTTTATGAGATTGTAACCTCCTAAACTTTCCGTTACCCAGACCCTGCTTCTTTCCCTTAGCTATAAGGACGACCCTACACACTGAATCTAGAAGTTCTTTAATTAATCCATTTCAACCACAATCATCAGTGGGAAATTGCTAGGCTATATCTAGGCACTAGTAACGACCAATAGAAACCCAAAAGAAAACACACAAACTAAAACAAATCCAACTATTACACCTAACAATGACAGACTAAAAAATGGTAACAGTTTTGATAGGCCAAGAGGATTCGACTTCTTGGTGGACACTGGGGTAACAGCCCAGGTGGGAGTCAGGAGCAAAATGGATCTCCCTAAACTTTGGAGCAGAGGATCATTGACCCGCAATTGTCACATTGTCTGATCATCTGGGTTAGGGAAGGTTTGTTGGGGCTTCTTTTCTTCTAAGAAGGGGTCTTCAAAAGGGGGGGTTTGCAATAGACTTGGGTGAACAGGTTTTTTTTCTTTAAAAAATAAGATTACAGCTTGAGAATGTACCTTTGCTGCTTTATTTACAATAGTAAGTCCATAAAAATGACTAAGTTCTGTGCAATAAAACATGACTGGCCTGCACAAGGCCCTGGGCCAACCTCATTGAGCACCTCTTTTACACTAATAATACTGCCAACCTTATTGGTGGATGAATGTGGGGTGTGTGTATATGGAACGATAGAGGGGGTGATGAATTGATGGGATAATACAAACTGATGGATAATACAGACTGGTGGATTTATTGTTGGACACCGAGGTGGCAGCCAAGTTGGAAGCTGTGTAGACCTAACCTAAAGGATCTGAAAACTGCAGTACACATTTGGCGCGACATGTATGAATGGGACTGCGCCAGATATCTGGCGTCTTCAGCCTGAAATATCAGGCACAGCCCCGTTCATACATTTTTAACGGGGCACACTAGAACCGTAACAAAGCTATATATTTGTAGCTTCGCTACGGCATTTCTGGTATAATTGATACAGAAATGTCGCCTGAGTTGGGAGCAAGTTAGATATCCTTAAACCATAGGGACGGAGGATCATCAAGCCCCAAGTATTGCAGGGCTGGAAAGTCTGGGCTAAGGCACTAGTAGTGTGGGCTTATTACCTTGTAAGAAGGAGCCTGCAATAGACTTGGGTGAGCAAAAACAGAATACAGCTTGAGAAGACCCTTTCCTGTTTCATTTACAATAGTATGTCCATAGAAATGACTGTGAGTTCTGTGCAGAAAAACATGACTGGATTACACAAGGCCAAAAAACCCAACTGAGCACCTTTGTGTATTAACAATACTAGTAGCTGTGCGGTTGTGTGAATGCAGGGGTGGGGGTAAAATGAAGGGATAATAAAGGTTAACATTGAGCTTTACTTGACTTTTATGGTTTGAGTGCACAAGTCCAATGAGTTGCTTACAACATGCAAAGGAAAAAAAAACAATGTGCATTCAATTTTTTTGGGGACGGATTCCCCAAACCTACAATGATTGGGATGGTGAAAACCCGTGGGGGGAAAATCAGTTACAAAAAAATAAATACGTTTGAAAAAAACCCGTTGAACGGGCCTAAAAAGGGCCCTCAATAGACTTGGGTGAGAAAAAAACAGAAACAGTTGGGGAAACCTTTCCTGTTTAATTTACAATAGTATGTCCATAAAAATGACTGTGAGTTCTGTGCAGAAAAACATGACTGGATTACACAAGGCCAAAAAACCCAACTGAGCACCTTTGTGTATTAACAATACTAGTACTGTGGGGGGTTGTGTGAAATGCAGGGGTGGGGGTGGAAAAATGAAGGGATAATACAGGATAACATTGAGCTTTACTTGACTTTTATGGTTTGAGTGCACAAGTCCAATGAGTTGCTTACAACATGAAAGGCATTGACCATTTCATTGAATGCCATTCTTTTCCTTTTTTAAAGTTTTAAGAAATTGTGTCCTAGATTGCCTGCAAGTTTAAGATTATATTAATTCAATATCAACAAGTAGAGACATTAACCTCCAAGCTTAATGCATTCCTCATTGATGTATTGATATAAAAACTCCTTGAGCTATATACATCAGTTTGCTATAAAAGAAGTGGTAATCAATAAGCTTTTATATCATGTATTTTGATGCCAATTCCAAAGCTTTACTCATTTCCCAATACATTTTAAAATATCTAAACGATGTGTTGTCAAATTTCCGAGGACATTTTAGTTGACTTATTGATCTGAATATCTGAATGGGATATCATTAAAGGGGTTTTGCCACAAAGTAAAATTGATGTGAGAATCTTGCAAATAAAATAATAAACATTTTGTACCATTCATCATTATGTTTAAGCTGCTACCTACCTTGTGATCCATAGTGTAGAGCTCGTCTACAAGGGATACGACCAGAGAGCTCCTCAGTCTTGCCTCACATACTCAGATATCACCTCTCCTCTCAGACAGCTGCTGCCAGTCTCTTTCCTGCTTAGTAATCACACATACTCACTGCAGAGTGACTGTTCAACCCCAGGTGCTGTCATTCTATTCCTGTTCTCTGTACTCCTTAGTAATGAGCCGGGCGTGGTCATGTCAGAGACAACCTGGAAGCCTTTGTTAGGCAATTACGCCATAGGGTGCTGATTGGAGACAGAGGGAGCTTCATGCCTCTGTCTCTCACTTAGCTTTGACCGAAGTAAACTCTGGTAGTGGCTGTTTCCATGCGATGCTGATTTCATGCGCCGATCACCGATCATGCTGCCTCTGCTTGGGAACCCGCAAGATCTCCTGGACATCAATTGCAATTGCAGCATCTAAGGGGTTAATCGGCCTCAACTAGAGTAACTTTGGTCCTGCCTTATACCACCGATAACCAACTGTAATGAACAGCTGGTTCACCACGGAGGTCATGAGGGCTCTGCTGCTGAACCCACACGGTCGTCTTGCCGTAAATATATGGCAATTAGCAGGAATCCCTTCCCGACCATTACGTAAACTTATGTCAAATGTTGGGAAGGGGTTAAACAAAGTTAACTATTAGAAAATAACTATTTAATAAAACAAGACACAGGAAATATAGAGAAGAGTGTAAGAGATACTTCTACACAGACAATGACAGAAATCATAAGATGCTGCTGAAAGTAGTAATACTGCTGTTCATAAACTTTATTACTTGTGCTCCATTTATTTGCTTTATGGGCATGATAAATCAGACCTGACAGAGGTCTAAAGAGGAATGATTGTTGGTGCACACCTGGTAAGGAAGCCTGTGACCCAGTTAAGGTCTATTGTTTCCTTGATCACATCTCAGTAGTCAGAAACTGGCAGACAGAAGTAGCCTGGTCGAAAGTCAAAGCTTGACATGACAGAAAGTAGAGCACTTCATTGAATTGTAACCAAAAGACAAAGCTATTGCCCCTCAAATTACTGCAATGTTGAATGCAAGTTTCAAAGAGAGAGTTGAGATACCAATCCTACCAATCCTTCGTTGATACTTTAAAACGTCAAACAGTGTGTTCAATGTTTTGAAGACCACAAATCATGAACACCAGGGGGATGGAAACATGATATGATCTGATTCTGAGTCCAGTTACACTTTTTTTCTGATTTCTGTTATATATGTCTTAAGATCACCAAATAAAGCCTATATTGTCCACATTCAAACATGATGGGGGTTCATGTATGGTTTGGGGTGTTATATGGCACTCTTTGGGTCCAATAGTTGTCTTTGAAGACAAAGTAACTGCCCAGAAATATCTGCATATTCTAAGTATATACAATAGAGTTAAAGCAGAACACAACATGGAGCGATAATGTCAGAATCAACAATGTTTCTAGGTGATTGAGAGTTGCCCCCCTTCTAAAGTTGTACAACGAGTACAACACCAATGAATGCCTGTGACTCCTTGTCTCTCTTTGACCATGGGATATTTATTCAGCTAGCGTTGCTGAGTAAATTCTAATTCAAAGGAGAAATGACTTTTCCAAAATATGTCACAGTACGAGCAAAAAAGATTTTTCTTATTAACAACACTGTAAACAGATACGTTTTTAAGAGATTCTTATGCCCAGACTTTAACTTAGCGGAATGCTATCCTGCAACTTTTCTTTGCACAATTTCTTCAAGATGCATATTTTAAGAGACCACCTCTGTCCCATGGTCCAGACTTTGGGTGACGTGTATGAAGGGGGCTGTGACAGTTTTCTGGTGTACTTTGAGCCAAAAAGAATGTATGAACAGGCGCACTTCAAACTTTGGCGCGATAAGTGCCTTTGTAATGCACCAAATAAATTTTTAGTGTGCCAAAGACTAAGTGCATTCTGGGGGCGTTGCTCCACATTCATAGAAGTAGCCACATTTATGATTCTTTGAGGCCAAATCTAGGTGCAGAACAGTTAGAACAGACAGACCAGGATAAAGGTGTTCTGCCTGAGCCAGACTTGTTGTATTGACACTACAATGCGCCTGTATGTATGAACTGCAGAAGAACAGGTTCATACATTCTGGCGCATTCTACATTGCTTTAAAGCTATTTAGAACTGATCTGTCAGCACCAACGTTCATACATGTCGCCTTTTGTTTCCAGATGGTGATGCAATCTTTGAGGATGACAATGCGCATATTCACACTCAATGTATTAAATCTTGGATTGAGGTGCATGAAAATGAATTTAAAAAGAACCGGTCATATTGATCATATTATCCAATCTGCAGGCAGTATGTTATAGATCATGAAGAGCTGAGCAGATTGATATATAGTTTAATGGGGAAAGATTTAGTAGAACTTGTTTGTTATTCATTTAAATCCCTGCTCATTCTCGGTTAAGGAGTCCAGTGAATGACAACCTTCCTTCTCTCAGTGTGCAAACAGGGATGACTGACAATCACTGATACGACTGCCTACTAGACACTTTTCCCAGAATGAGCAGGGGTTTAAATGAGTATAATTCAAGTTTTACTGAATCTTTCCCCAAAGAACAATGGGGCAGATTTATCACTAGTGTCTTAATCTTAGGGTATGTTCACATGGCTTATTTTGACGTGGTTTTGAACGAGGTTTACAGAGTGTTTCTGCTCCCAAAACCTCGCCTGAAACACGCTTCTTCAGAAGAAGTTTTAGAGGCATTTCTCGGAGAGGTTTTGGGTGAGGTTTTGGATGAGATTTTTGATGAGGTTTTCACCCATACAAATTAATAGCCAGGACAAAAAAACGCGCCGAAAACTGTGCCTAAAATGCACCAAAAACTGCACCTAAAACGTGCCTAAAGCACGCTTCAAGAATTGACATGACACTTCTTTTTCAGTGCTTCCAAAGTGGCGTGTAAAAACCTTGTTGTGTGTAAACTACAACAAGATTCTACATAGGAATCAATTAAATGAAGTGGGGGTGTTTTGTAAGCGTTTTAGACGTGTTTTTGGGCGAGGAAAAGCTCCTAAAACCTCATCCAAAACCACGTCAAAAATAAGCCGTGCGAACATGGCCTTAGATAGTGTAAAGTTAGACTAGACAGTCTTATAATGCGCCACATTCATCATAGTGTTGATAAATCTGGTGCAGGTTAGAACTGTCTAGTCTAAGTTGTTACCACCTATAAATTGGCTTACTTTTACGGCAGAAACTGTGACAAAATTCTGGCGCATTTTTTGGTGCATTTAAGCCATGCCTCTCCCCCACAACCACGCCGCTTTGTGAGGCCATGCCCCTTTGTCGGACGAGGTGCAGAAGCGTCTGAAACTATCTAAAACACATAGTAAATGTGGCGATAAGCTTGTAAAACATTATTTTTGGCGCAAATTGAGCCAGAATTTTGCCTAAATATATAAATCTGCTCAGCTCCTCCTGATCTATAACATGCTGCCTGCAGAATAGATTGCGTGTTCAATGTGACTGGTTCTCTTTAAGCATCTATGCTGGCCAGCCCAGTTACCAGGCTTAAATATTATTGAGGCTGTATGGGTAATTCTTGAGAACAAGGTTAGAAGTAGATTCCGACATTTGTTTCTGCCAAGAAATTAGCATTTGTATTGGTTGAAGAGTCAAACTCGACATATAGTATATGTAAATACTGTTTGTGTTTTCTGCTTGTCTATTCAACATATTTCAGTTATATTATGTGCAAAAGGGTGTCCTACTCCTAACTAATAAAAATGAGTGATCAATAGTCGGTGTTTTAGTTTTTAGCTCAATCTCTGAAAATACAGTGATATCAGGGTAGCATGTGGTAGACCATGTTTAGGTCATTGAGTTTGCTCATGAAAGCCATTATTATGGACTAATTTGAGGATTGCACCATTTTTTGTTGTAAACTGGGGCCTCTTGCACTGATATAACAATGGTTTAAGAGCAGCATTTTTAATATTTAGAAAGTTGTATAATTTCCTATTCTATACATTATAAAAACACAAACAAAAACCCTTCTGAAGATGCAATTGAGATTAAGATTTACCAGCTCTCTGCGCTCAGGATTATCCATCTGAGAACATGTTCGGCTAAGAGTCTTTCTCAAATACTTTTCATGACCTTACAATTTATAGCTTTCGCCTTCAAGGTAATTGTGGTACAAAAAACTATTTGCCCTCAAGCAGTGTGTCAATATCTGGGGAATAAATACATCTCTAAACACAGCAGGATGCCATTTCTGTAGCTCTAGTACATCATCTAAATGCATTTTCAACAATTAACAGGGTCAGTGCGTCTGCGGGGGAGCCAGAAAAGTGAGTCAGAGGGAAGTATAGTGGAAGTCTATGTGAATGGTGCCTGGGGAACAATCTGCAGCAGCCAGTGGGATGATAATGATGCATCAGTTATATGTCGTCAACTTGAACTTGGGTAAGTTTTCTTAACGAGAGCTTGGTTTACAGTATCCTTGTTGCTTACTTTATATGTGATTGCAAACGTAAAAGCTTTTTGGAATGTAAAAATGACAACTATGCTTTGTATAGCCCTTCTTATCTAATATATGGATGCATGTGAATATGTATAAATTACTTAACGTTAAGGTTCAGCTTTCTAACACCAGTGGAGTCTGTGCTAATTAAAGAGAACCTGTCACATAGATTATGCCCACCTTGCTGAGGGCAGAACAAGCTGGTGTCAGAAATGCTGTTTCCAGCGCTGTGTCCCTTATTCTGTAAAATGCTGCAGTTTTCGTGTATTTAATTCTCAAATCTGCAGCTTTCAGCCAGAAGGGTAATTTGAAGAGTCATTCAAAGAGTCAGTTTTTTTCAAACCCCGCCCACCTGAGTCTAGCCCCGCACATCTCAACTGATAAACCTATTACTTTGAATAAGTAGAAACATGTGAATAGCTGTCAGTAGGCGGGGTTAGCCTTTGGTGGACAGGGCTAACACCTGCGCATGAATAAGTTTTGAGGGGTAAATATTCTGAAACTACAGCATCTTACAGAATAAAGGACACAGCACTGGAAACAGGAGGTCTGACACTAGCTTGTGCTGTCCTCAGCAAGGGGGGCATAACCTATGTGACAGGTTCCCTTTAAAAGGGTTGTTCAATCTTGAAAAAAACATTGTAGGATAAAATATAAAAAATAAAATTCACCTTCCCAACTGGCTCCATTTCAGTGCTTCGCTCCGATCTGGCTGCTCTCAGAAAATAATGTCCCATTCACTGTTCACGGGACCCTGCAGGCTTTGTGATGTCACCAGCAGGCTCCCCAGGACTAGAGCTCAGTGCTGGAATGGAGACAGTTGGATAGTGGAATCTCATTTTTTTTCTATTTTATCCCCTTCCCAGTCCACTACAATGTTGTTTTCTAAACCGAACAACCCCTTTATCTTTTTAATATGGTTTCACAGTGGTCAGAGATTTTTTCTAATATACAGCTCTAAATCCTCTCAATAGTTAATGGAAGCCTATTAGCTGTTTCATGCTGCCTGATTCACGTATATAGAGGGACCTGTCAGTTAAAGGGGTGTTCCAGGATCTAAGAATGCTCATTGGTCCATTGGGGCATGATTAAAAATAGAAGATAAGGTCGTTGATGCACTTGTGTGGTATTCTATCTATAGCTACACACTTACGCAATGTTCTGTAGAAAAATAAAGCAAGAGAGACAAGCGCAAAGAACGCTTAGTGCATTGAAACAAATTAAAAAATAATTATAAAATCACAGTTGGTGCTACTCTCCTAGTTGAGTTGCACTGTAATGGTCTGTAAAGCCTCCTTTAGAAAGAAACGCATCCAAGCTTCTGTTTCTCAGGAGCATCAGCACACTCGAATCTCCATGAATTGATCACTCAAAATTAATGGTGTTCATAAAATGCCAAAAGTATAGATGGAAGAAATCTGGAGCTAGGGTGCTTATTTTAAAATACTATACTCAATTAGAACATCGTATTTGTTTAATACACCAATATATAACTTTATTGGCAAAGAATTAAAAATAAAGCATGCAATTTAATAAGAGCCCACGCAGTTCATGCGCCCTCTTGACACTTCCTCAGGGACACAATACAAATTGATTTTCAGAATGCAGGTCCGTTTGTATCTGCAAGTAGATACTTTATACTTGCAGATACGAATGTATCCCTGAGAAGTGTGTCAAGAGGGCGCATGAAACGCGTAGGCTCATATTACATTGTATGCTCTATTTTTAATTCTTTGCTAATAAAGTTATGTATTAGTGTATTAAATGAATACAGTGTTCTAATTGAGCATAGTATGTTAAAATAAGCACTGGATTTCTTCCATCTATATTTTTGTTGTTTTATGAACACCATTAATTTTGAAAAATAGAAGATTCATACTTACCTCCTCGACACCCTATTCACTCACCGCTACCAGTCTGTTCATCCTGGCTGTAACACTGAATACGTGGAAGCTGCAGCTAATTACTGGCCACAAAGGTCATGTGCACGTGACGTTGTGGAAACTGTTCACTGGTTCAGCGACGATGTACGGACCGGCAGCTGGTACTGAACAGGAGCATCCAGGAGGTAACGCAATCCCAGTCACAGAAATCTCTGAAAACCCATGTCAATCAATGTCTATGCTCGGAATCTGGAGCTCTATAACAGAAAAAATATTCTGACAACTACAAATATGTGTTAAGAATTTTGGAGTGAAGAAAAAATAATGGTGTGGACATTCATTTCAAAGTTAACTAAGGTCAAAAATAAACCACCACGAACAACAACCTTAAGATAAAAAAGTTTTGATTGTATTACAAAAATAATTAATAAAAAACGTGATATCAAAAATACATAAATACAAAAAATACAACACCACCCAACCAAACAAAGGCTATCCCCACCCACAACTAAAGGAAATACAGCCTACATAGTATCCAGACCAAGATAATAATAGTACAATGACAACGCATGAGAATACATACTTAGCCGATCGGCTGACCTTAGTGTGGAGGGATGCCCGACCCCGACGCGCATTTTGCCTAAACGCTTCCTCAAGGGGGAATGCCATTGGCTGTATTTCCTTTAGTTTTGGGTGGGGATAGCCTTTGTTTGGTTGGGTGTGTTGTATTTTTTGTATTTATTTTATTTATGTATTTTGATATTACATGTTTTATAAATTATTTTTGTTATACAATAAAAACTTTTTTATCTTAAGGTTGTTGTTGTTGGTGGTTTATTTAGTTTTTTACCTTTTGGTTGTAGTATAGTTTGCCAGGTTTTTGTAGGCTATTTAAGGTCAAAAATAGTTTATAAATCAAATATATTGCAAAGTTCGGGGTTCCCTTTTCTTTGCATGGTTCCTTTTTAAAAGAAGACAGTTGCAAGCAAATGTCATTCAAACAAATTAAATTTACTTAAAAGAGAACCTGTCACCTAATTTATGCCCCCTTGCTGAGCACAGCACAAGCTAGTGACAGACATGCTGTTTCCAGTGCCGTGTCCCTTATTCTGTAAGATGCAACAGTTTTAGAGCATTTATTTGGATATGTATAAAGATCGGCACGTCGAAGTGCCTGTTTTCACGTTTTTTACCGTGAAAACTGCACCTCATGTATGCCGGTGCCGAAATGCACTCATACATGCGGCGCAAACTTCGACACCTCCAGCAGACAGACCACATTGAAATAGGTCTCCCTGTCAAAGCTGTAATGCGCCTCACCTTGCTGACCCGCATTCATACATGCGTCAGAGTTTTTGAATGTGGTGCGCCTCTGTCCAGAACGCCCACAGAATGCCCCTTCATGTTAGGCGCATTGCAAAGTGGCGAACCTTGAGCCTAACAGCGCATTAGGTGCGTCTGACGGCGGAGCTGGCACAGTGAGTCGCATTATACGCCTGAAAATGTGTGTTAACTACGATCATAAATGTCCACCTAAATGCTCAAATCTTATTCATGAGCAGGAGTTAGCCCCGCCCATCACAAGCTAGCCACACCCACATAGCAGTTATTCACATGTTTCTACCTATTCAGAGTAATGGGTTAATCAGTTGAGGTGGGCGGGACTAGCCTCAGGTGGGCAGGGTTTGAAAAAAACGGACTCTTTTCATGACTCTTTTCTGGCTGAAATCTGCACATATAAGCACTAAATACTCAAAAACTACAGCATCTTACAGAATAAGGGACACAGCGCTGGAAAGGGCATGTCTGTCACTAGCTTGTACTGTCCTCAGCAAGTGGGCATAATCTAGATGACAAGTTCTCTTTAAAGGGGTTGTGCCATAAAAGACATTTATCACCTACTTTATCCACAGGATAGATGATAAATGACTGATCGCTGAGGATCCCGCTGCTGGAATTCCCACAATCGCTAAAATGAGATCTCTGACTCCTTGCTCTTCCTCGTCATGCTTGGGCAGTGAGAAAGGCTTTGAATGGAGCAGCTGTCAAATATGCGCACTGCTGCCATATTCAAAGTCTATGGACACGGGGATAGCTGAGCCCTGTACTTGGCTATCTCTGTCACTTCCATAGTGTTTAAATGGAGCAGAAGTGCAAATTCAGTAGCTACTTTGTCCAAAGCCTTTATCATTATGCGAGCATAGCAAGGAAGAACTGGGAATCAGGGACCCCGTTTTAGCAATTGGTTGGGGTCCCAGCAGTGCGACCCACAGCAATCAGGCATTTATCACCTATCCTATGGATAGGTGATAAATATATTTCGTGGAACAAGCCCTTTATCTTCTTTTTCACATGCAATGCCACAACAACTGTTGGTGGTTTTAGTTTTTAAAGGAGGCACAAAAGTTTACATTCACACCAGTTGGCTCTATTTCATATTTCAGTTTATAAGTGGGACCAGGGTGGGTAAAAAAAATTGATATTTACCTACCTGCCCCCCACAGCTGCCACTCCAGATCTTCTGCTCTTCATTAACAGGTTGAGGTGAATGGAGTGTGAGCCTCTCCTGTGTGTTGGGACAACAATCTGAAAGTGAAGAAGAGCGTCTCATGGGGGAGCTCTGGAGTTGCAGCAGCTGGAGGAAGAAAGGGAATTTTCTTTCTGTTTTTTTCCCACACTGGCTGCATTTACATATCGTTTTTTTAAAATGGACAACCTATATAAAAAGAATGTAATAATAAAAAACTCTAAAAATTTGTCTCAGTTTGTGTTCTCTTAACAGGAGTCTCTCTCTGGCAAGTGTTACTTCGCACAGGTTCCCAACCTTAAGTTTTTGCAGTCTATCTATCTATGAATTCTTCCCTTCCACCCTGCTCATGAGGATAACCAGGTGCCACTAGGCTTTTCCTCACAGCCCCAAATAAAACCCAACTGCGGTCACCCCCTGTTTAAACATACCAAGCTTGCTCGCTACAGTTTACCAATACCTGGCTGATCTCCATAGGCAAAGCAGATTCTTCAGAGGTACCTACTTGCAGGTTGACAATGTACTCAGCCTACACATAGTGCCGCCCCACATGGAACACTAAAATCCACCCACTTACAAGTCTAGTCATTTCCTATCCCTAGTAGTCACTACAGTAATCTACCTGTTCCATGACTACTAGGCTCATCTTTCTCTCCTTCAAAGGCTCCCTCTTCATTAAACAGGTAACCCTGTTGCCCAGCTTTATCTCCCAGTCTCCAGTCCAGCAGCATCCTGGTAGCATTCAGATCCCCATTGCAGAAGGTCAAGCTTATGTCGTAATGTCAAAATCCAAGGCCTATTTCCTTAATACAAAGGCTAATAGCATCATCCACAAGCCATTCCTCAAAAATATCCCTAAGCTACAACTAACCCTGATACATTAAGCTGCTCCAGGATCCAACGACTCCTTGGGCAGGGCCCAGCAGAAACTAGACAAACACCTAACATATTTTATCAACGATTACAAACTCTATAATTCGGCCAAATGGAACTTAGACAAGTAAGAGCAATATACTACAACCTGACACAACTGAGCTAGACAAAAGATCTCAGGAAACAATAGTATGACATATCAGGACTAGATGGGACTGTGCTGTATACTCTGCAACCAGACTGCCTGATTCAACTGAGCTTTCAAGAGACAGAAGTAGCTATAGCGCTCTAGCAGTGTGGCCAGGTCAGCAACAAGCAAGGATCCTGAGCAGTTGCCATGTAGCCACTTCAGACAAACACAAACAGAAGACAGGTATAAGACAGAAACTCCTGTTACCCTAATAACCAGGAAGGGGAGATTTGCAGCTAGGCATTGCAGCCCTCTATCCTTATGCAAAACAGAGTAAACACTTACACAGGGCAATGTATCAAAATGTGAAAAGTTATAAGAGACTAAAATAATACCGATCAGTCTTTCAATGCAAAGTGTCCGTTGAAAGTGACAACTATTTACAAAAAGACATAGTCATGCACGAGGAAATATATTGTTCATCCCTATTAGAACTTGTTTTTGCAATTGTTACTGGTATAATTTCTGACAGCAATCTCAGCCCAAGTGGGACCTGTAATTGTAGCCGTACTGGTTGTCAAAAAGCTTTCACAGAAATATGCGGTAACTAAGAATGACTGAATCGAATGTTTTCAATTGGATGCTAGATGACAACTCATATTCTTGTCTAAATCCTGTGCTCATCTAATAGATGCCTTATATACAAAGTTAATAAGATCACAACTATATTTATTCAGGATATGTGTCTCAGGTGTTGGGTGCCCAGTTCACATAACATATTTGACTCTATTCATTCTTAAGATACATTTTCCTACACCCCACTCTCTGTTCTCTGCCATTTACCTCGTCTCTATAGCCACACAATTAAAACTATGGCCCACATGCTTAGGGGTAGTCAACAATGGGGTCTACCTTTTCAATTTGGAACCAATACGGGCAGTCATGTAGCTGGAGCTTTTACCAATAAGGGCTTTCCTTGAATTTACTGCCTCTTTTTACAGACCACATCCCCACTTTTTAAGTCACACCTCTTTTTAGAAGCCCCTCCTCACATCCGTAAATCATAATTACCACATAAAAAGTCATGTTTTTATGTCACAATATTCTAAAAAAACTTTTTCACTTTTCCGACAATGGAGCTGTGTAAGAGCTTTCTATTTGCTATATAAGTTGACACTTTCACTGGTACTGTATCAGAACATGTCAGAGCTTTAAATCACTTTATATTCCATTTTATGTGAGACTGGCTGAAAAATAAAGCTAATTCTGGCATTTTTTTTGCAGGGTGCACCTTACAAATTTAATGACATGATAATTATATACGGATGATCTATACGGTGGATCAATACGGATTTATTTTTTCATTATTGAAACAGGGATTTTGTTTTTCTTAATTTATTGGTTGTTTGTTCTAAGATTTTTCATCTATTTGCTTTTTAGGGTATGTTCACACTGCGTATTACCGCATGTACTGTACTGTATGTGCTGCAATGTGCCGGGTGTTTTAGAAGTACACACTGGCCAGTACGTACTTCTAAATTGCTCTGTGCAGGCTCCCATGGACATGTCACTTCTTTCTATTACGCGCCAGGGAAAACGGCAGGTATTCATAGCTCTCATTGAGAGATATGAATCATTGTATTTGCGGTCTGCAGCTTAATTACAGCCTGAAATACTGACTGCAAATACGCTGTGTGAACATACACTTCCTTTTTTTTTCAGTCTCACCATGGGACTAGACTATGTGATCCCCTAATTGCTTTTATAATACATAATTTATAATACTGTAATACATTACGATACAATATATTACAATGCAATACTATATAATAATGTATACATTACTGTATTGCCATTTAGTGTACTGTACCTGTGACATGCAGTGTACAGGCATCCTCTGGAACATCCGTCTACACAGCACTGTTTTTTTCGCCAGCTTTTTAAGTGGATTCAGTATTTGGAATCCCCAAAACCCCACTGTAACCAGTTCCCATAGACTGCAATAGAAAATATGAGCTGTAGTCTACTCAGCACAAATTTTCTGTTGTTGGATTTCTAAACCACAAGTTTATAGAACATGTTCTATAATCTGCAGTATTACGGCCGATTCTAGTACAGTTCTATGTACTGGGCCGGCCAAAATCTGAAAACCGACTGTGGTTTTGGCGCTTACCTGCACCAAAAACTGTTATACAGCGATATTAAAATACCATCGGATCTCAGAAGCCATATTAACATTGCCATGTAGACATAGTCTAATAGGCTCCTGTACATGGCAGATTATTTGGCTTCTGAATGCTATGGCAAGTGTCAGCACCCATGGTGACAGAATTAGCCCCTTCTTTTTTCTTATTTTGTATAAACCAGTCCCAAGGATGGCAATAGTAATAGTGTAACTGCAGTGGTTCCGGGTCCTTGATTCTTTGCTGATTGTGTAAGTTTGCCCACTGACAAAGACCTGAACAGTCTATAATTTTAAGGGTAGGTTAATTTTAACATTTTGAGATAAAATATCCAAAATAAAATCCAGAAAATCACATTGTATAAATTACATACATTTATTTGCATTTTGCTGATAGAAATAAGTATTTGATCCCCTATTAACCATTAAGGGTGCTTTCACACGGTGCATTTTTGGTGTGTTTTTGATGCATTTTTTTTGCAGGAAGGCATAGCAATTAATGCTGTACATTGCTGCACAAAAATCGAGGTAATTACCGCGATTTTACCACAAATTTACCGCGATTTTTGCAGCAATGTAAAGCATTAATTGCTGTGCCTTCCTGCACAAAAAACACATTGAAAAAACGCATCAAAAATGCACCAAAAAACGCACCGTGTGAAAGGACCCTAAGAGTTCTGGCTCCTACAGACCATTTAGATGCTCCTAATCAACTTCTTACCTGCATTAAAGACAGCTGTCTTAAATAGTCACCTTTTATAAAAAAAAACTCCTGTCCACATACTCAATCAGTCAGACTCTAACCTCTACCACATGGGCAAGACCAAAGAGTTTTCTAAGGATGTCAGGGACAAGATCATAGACCTGCACAAAGCTGGAATGGGCTACAAAACCATAAGTAAGATGCTGGATGAGAAGGAGACAACTGTTGGTGCAATCGTAAAAAAATGGAAGAAATACAAAATGACTGCAAATAAATTTATACAATTTATACAATGT
Organism: Phyllomedusa bahiana; assembly: GCA_025379985.1. Taxonomy (NCBI): domain Eukaryota; kingdom Metazoa; phylum Chordata; class Amphibia; order Anura; family Hylidae; genus Phyllomedusa; species Phyllomedusa bahiana. The sequence goes on along the minus strand of JAODAL010002382.1, from coordinate 83,637 downwards.
GATTTTCTGTATTTTCTTTTGGATATTCTAACTCTCAATGTTAAAATTAACCTACCCTTAAAATTATAGACTGTTCATGTTTTGTCAGTGGGAAAACTTACACAATCAGCAAGGGATCAAATAATTATTTCCTTCACTATATAGCTATTTACCTAATAACATACAGCTTAATTTTTTACAGAAGAGCCTTAAAGCTACGATTTTTATTTAACCTTTTGGGGATACAGCATCTAATATAAATATCCAATAAGCTTCTCATTGAAGCAATTTAGTTTTAGATACCTAACTATCTATACCATATACTTCTTCAATGATAGCCCAGCGTAGATCGCTAACAATATGTCCCATTTCAATAAAGTATTTGGCCACCGTTGTTTCCCATTTTTCTTTTGATTTAATTAATCTATCCCTACAGTTCTAATTTGCTTATATGGTTGACCTATGTTCATTAAGGTGCAATCTGACGTACCTTGACGCAATCTGACACAAATTTCTGGTATTACATGTGGATAAAAGGCTTTTTTGTAAAAATTAGGCTGTATATTACTAAGTAAATAGCTATATACACTGGAAAAAGGCAGCACTTCCCAGAGAAAAGTTTTTTATCGGGTTCCAGCAATACATAAACTCCCGTCAGAGTCTAGCGTATAAAAAAAGGAAAATTTGCGGCACTCACAAATGAAAAAAAAAAAAAAAATCAACAGTGCTTTATTGCATGTCCAAAGAGGGCTAGTAAATAAATAGCTATAAGTAATTTAGGGCGACATGTATGAACGGGGCTTCACCAGATATCTGCCATCTTTTCAGTCCAATATCAGGCGCAGCCCCGTTCATACATTTTTAAATCTATATGATTTATTGTTTCAGAAATATAAGGGCTAGTTCACATGGCTTAAAGCCGACGTAATTGCGGGACGGATTTCGCCCCGCAATTACGCCGGCTGTCGTGCAGGGTGACGGGGCCGGCAGCTCGCCTGCCCCATAGACACTCAATATTCCTTTGCGCGTACTCGCCGTAAATAATGTGCGTGTCACTTTCTCCCCCCTCGGCGTATTCGCCGAGCGGGGAGAAGAGACGGAATCCACAGTTCTCTATGAGAACTGTGGATTACCGTAATGACTGGGACGGATTCCATCCGTATTGGAGCGCAAATACAGCGCGCAGTATGGCTGGAATCAGTCACAGAAAAAGCCGTGTGAACGGCCCCTAAGACGTGATGTTTTTGTAACTATTAAGAAGAGATTTATATAAAGTAACCATTTGCAATTTAAAAACATTTTTAGTGTCTCGGACATAATTTGTTTGGTGTGAGCTCCTTCCCTTTGTCAGTTACCTAGATGCTGCGGACACTATTGACCATGGCATCCAGAGGGTTACAACTGCCACTGCAGCAGATCCTGACTATAATACATTCCAGTGGCTTTCACTGCAGTCTCTGAACCCGCACCATCCAAGCTCCATACATATAAGGCACCCGAAAGACTTGCCAACTCTTGTGGGTGTCTAGGAGAGCTGGCATGTGTTAAATGCCAGCTCCAAAACAACCACCCTACCTCCTCCAACACCTTTTCTTGCTATGCCACTGAATATGGGTGACATTAATATCATGTTACATTATACAATGCATCACATATAAGTCCTTGTTGATATACAGTGAACATGTGACCATAATATGTATGAAAATGTTTAGTGGTAAGACTGTATTTGTTGCTCATAGCAACCATTCAAAGCTCAGCTTTCATTTAATATAGTGCTCTGGAAAAATAAAAGCTGAGCTCTTACTGGTTACTATGAGCAACAAAGAAAGTCTGACTGCTTGACCATTTTCATACATAAGGCCCAACATCTCTCACTCCCTCCAATAAATAAAATATAAAAATACTGGCAAAAATACAAGGACAAATGCTGCAAAATATTTGGCATTCCTTAAGACACTATGGGCGACATTTCCCAACACGCCAACGGCAGTTGTTTGGTCTATTTTGTGGCAAAACCACTTTTGGCGCATCACAGGCCGGGCACGACACATTGTAATGCGCCTAAAAATTATACGCTGTGCGCCTCCATAACACAATGCACCTATTGAGGCGCATTACATATACCGTATTTTTCGGACTATAAGGCGCACCGGATTATAAGGCGCATTATCAATGAGCGCCTGTTAAGTCTTCTTGGTTCATATATAAGGCGCACTGGATTATAAGGCGCGGCACATTAAATGAAACAAAGCTCAGACCGCAAGCCAAGCTTCATTCAACACTTTCACAATAAGGCCCCGTTCACACGGCTTATTTGCCGACGGATTGGCGCCGTATTCCGCGGCGGATTTGCGCTTCAATACGGCGCCAATCCGTCGGAGTCATTACGGTAATCCACTGCTCTCAGAGAACAGTGGAATCCATCGCTCCTCCCCGCTCGGCAAATCCGCCACGGGGAGAAAGTGACATGCACATTATTTACGGCGCGGACGCGCCGTAAACAATGCATTGTCTATGGGGCCGGGAGCGCGCCCCCCGCCCGCGCTCCCGCCCCGTCCCCCGTCCCGCCCCTTATTCACGGCGGATTTGTGCGCTCAATACGGCGCACAAATCCGTCGGGAATAAGCCGTGTGAACACGGCCTAACTCTCAACTTGTAAACTTGTAACAAAAGTCAATACATGTACATATTTCCGTGCTGTATCGCGAAATACGTGTCACACTTAGTGAGGCTTATTTGCAACTGATTTCGGAACATATTTACATTGGAAATCCGACGTGAATCAGTTCTGAAATCAGCTGCGTGAACATAGCCTTCGTGACACTTAGGCCTCGTTCACACGGCTTATTTCAGAACGTATTTACAACGGATTTCCGATGTAAATACGTTCTGAAATCAGTTGAAAATCAGTTGCAAATACGTGCCACTAAGTGTGGCACGTATTTGTAACTGATTTCCCGACGGATTTCACCATCTAACAATCATTGTAGGTGGTGAATCCGTCCGGAAATAATGGACATGTGAATTGTTTTTTCCGTCCGATTGCCGTCGTCAATCCGCGGCGGCAATCCGGAACGGAACTACGCGTCGTGTGAACGACGAGCCGTATTTTCTATTGAAATCAATAGAAAATAGGCTGTGACTTATTTCGGACGGATTTGCCGACGGATTGACGATCGTCAATCCGTCGTCAAATACGCGGCGAGAATAAGCCGTGTGAACGAGGCCTTATTTGCAACTGATTTGTAACTGATTTCGGAACGTAATTTACTATTGTAAATCAGTTGTAAATCAGTTGCAAATCAGTTGCAAATCAGTTACAAATCAGTGTCACTAAACTAGCTGTACCTAATACGTTCTGAACAAAGCCTAAAAACCCAAGTGAAGAATTGAGTCATATATAAGGCGCATCGGACTATAAGGCGCACTTTCGATTTCTGAGAAAATCATAGGCTTTTATGTGCGCCTTATAGTCCGAAAAATACGGTACTTGTAATGATACATTGTTATTACAAAGGGATCTGGATAAGTTGGAGGCCTGGGCAGGGAAATGGCAGATGAGGTTTAATACAGATAAATGAAAGGTTATGCACATGGGGAAGAGAAATACATTACATGAATACATGTTAAATGGAAAAAGTCTGGGTAAAAGTGACATGGAGAAGGACTTGGGAATCCTGGTGGACAGTAAACTTAATTCTAGCAGCCAGTGTCAGACAGCAACTGCCAAGGCAAATGGGGTCATGGGGTGCATTAAAAGGGGCATAGAGGCACATGATGAGAACATTATTCTCCCATTATACAAGTCACTGGTTAGACCACACATGGAATATTGTGTACAGTTTTGGGCACCAGTGCACAGGAAAGACATTGTAGAGCTTGAACAGGTACAAAGGCGGGCAACAAAATAATAAAAGGACTGGGTGGACTACAGTACCCAGAAAGATTAGCAAGATTGGGGTTATTTAGTTTAGAGAAAAGACGACTTCCGGGGGACATAATAAATACCGTATATACTCGAGTATAAGCCGACCCGAGTATAAGCCAAGGCACCTACTTTTGCCACAAAAACCGGGAAAGCTTATTGACTCGAGTATAAGCCTAGGGTGGAAAACGCAGCGGCTACTGGTGAATTTTAAAAATAGAAATAGATACCAATAAAATTACATAGGCAGGTATAGGCAGTTTAATGTCCCCCATAGGCAGATATAGGCAGCTATATGTCCCCCTAGGCAGGTTATAGGCAGGTATAGGTCGTTATAGGCAGGTATAGGTCACCCTAGGCAGGCTATAGGCATGGTATAGGTCCCCTAGGCAGGTATAGGTCGTTATAGGCAGGTATAGGTCCCCCTAGGCAGGCTATAGGCAGGTATAGGCCCCCTAGGCAGGCTATAGGCAGTTATAGGTCCCCCTACGCAGGCTATAGGCAGGGTATAGGTCCTCCAGGTAGGCTATAGGCAGGTATAGGTCCTCTAGGTAGGCTATAGGCAGGTATAGGTCCTCTAGGTAGGCTATAGGCAGGGTATAGGCAGGTATAGGTCCTCTAGGTAGGCTATAGGCAGGGTATAGGCAGGTATAGGTCCTCTAGGTAGGCTATAGGCAGGGTATAGGCAGGTATAGGTCCTCTAGGTAGGCTATAGGCAGGGTATAGGCAGGTATAGGTCCTCTAGGTAGGCTATAGGCAGGGTATAGGCAGGTATAGGTCCTCTAGGTAGGCTATAGGCAGGGTATAGGCAGGTATAGGTAGGCTGTAGGCAGGGTATAGGCAGGTATAGGCCCTATAGGCAGGCTGTAGGCAGGGTATAGGCAGGTATAGGCCCTATAGGTAGGCTGTAGGCAGGTATAGGCACTATAGGTAGGCTGTAGGCAGGTTTAGGCCCTATAGGTAGGCTGTAGGCAGGTATAGGCCCTATAGGTAGGCTGTAGGCAGGGTATAGGCAGGTATAGGTCCTATAGGTAGGCTGTAGGCAGGGTATAGGCAGGTATAAGTCCTATAGGTAGGCTGTAGGCAGGGTTTTAAAACAAAAAAAACCACTTACCTGGCTCCCCGCTGCTCCGTCTCCTCGCTGTCCGGCCTCCCGCACGCTCTCCTTCCTTTTGCCGACACAGGCGAGTGATGTCATCAGGCCGCGCACGCAGCGTGATGACACACGCTGCCTGTGCCGGAAACTCCGGACAGCTGCGAGTTTGCGGCCGCCCGGAGTCCACTGCGGAGCAGGGAGCGCTCGCTTTCTGCGCCGCAGTGGTACCTCTTCACCTGTGGAGGAGGAGTCGCACAAAGGGGAGAAGATCGCTGACAGCCTCGGCCTTCAGCTATATGCGCTCCCTGAGGAGTCGCATATAACTGAAGCGTCCTGTCGGCGCACGGGCCATCGCAGCGCCCGAGTGCCGACAGTGATTCGAGTATAAGCCGAGGGGAGATTTTTCAGCACATTTTTTGTGCTGAAAAACTCGGCTTATACTCGAGTATATACGGTATGTTTAAATACATCAAAGATCAATATAGAGATCTCTCCCAAGATTTATTTATACCCAGGGCTGTATCTAGAACAAGGCGGCATCCTTTACGTCTTGAGGAACGAAAGTTTCTACATAAACATAGAAAGGGAAATCTTTACTGTAAGAGCAGTGAGACTATGGAACTCTCTGCCAGAGGGACTTGTCATGGTGAATTCAATAACGGAGTTCAAAAAGGGTTTGGATGCATTTCTGGAGTGTAATAATATAACAAGTTATAGGATTCAGGAGAGGGGTCATTGATCCAGGGATTTTTCTGATTGCCAGATTGGAGTCGGGAAGGAATTTTTCCCTAAAATGAGGACAATTGGCTTCTACCTCATGGGGTTTTTTTGCCTTCCTCTGGATCAACACCTTAGCACAACAGGCTGAACTGAATGGACGTCTTGTCTTTTTTCGGCCTTACAAACTATGAAACTATGAAACTACATTATGTGCCTCCGTTGCGCAATGTGTCTTGAGAGGCGCATTACACACACTACCAATGATACGCTATGCGCCGCGATTTGCGCAACGCACCTATTTAGGCGCAATGCACTTTTTTAGGCACATTAAGTTTGCCCGACGCCAGATTTTAGAGAGGATTGGACTTTCTGCCGCACTTTACACTGATTTAATGCGCCTAAAAACTGCCACTGTGCCGCCACTTTTTGGACATATCGACTTATATGTGAGACCACTCTACAGCTAAAACATGATTGTAACCTATAAATGACTACAGAACAATAACTCTAAACACATCAAAATGATGTCCTGAAACAGATTGTACATTCTTATGGCAAATCTTCAAAGTATATACTCTGCTTATATACTCAGCCTATGATTAAAACTGATCCAAATCTTTGGGCTAATGCCAAACAGAAAATGTAGCCCTGGAGAATAGCAGAAGGTTTTACATCAATAAATATAGCAAGTCTATGAGTAGAATTGGCTATAAACCACACACTGACTTTTTGTGATTTTTTTCCTACTTGCAATGACCCTTTCAGAGAACCCACTTTACTGATACAATGAGACTGTTAAAATAATGTTCAGTTCATCTGCTGATTTATAACCGTGCCCTAATGCATGAAACCCAACCAACAAATTGTGTCTAAACTTTGTCCATCCTTCCTGATAACACCAGACTGCCTGGGCAGACTGCCAGCTAATATTTCATTGAATATACTGATCTTGTTAGCCTTTTTTAATATTGACTTAACTAAAAATATATTTCCCATTCCTAAAAACTAATATGCAGGGGTGTAACTAGAACTAGAATTCATAGGGCCCTGCAGCAAAATGAGAAGGCCCGCAGTGCCTGATGACTGGAAAGTGAAATGCCAGCATAAGTAGCAAGAATTAAATGCATAAATAGTACTGCCATATATCACAGAACCTACAAATACAGTATCTTATAAAAGTGAATGCACCCGTCACATTTTTTGTAAATATTGTATTATATGTTTTCATGGGATAACACTGAAGATCTGACACTTTGATACAATGTAAAGTAGTCAGTTTACAGTTTGCATAAGGGTATGTTCACAAGGCGTCTTGTTTCCGTGTGAACATACGCTTATGTTATGCGTGTCTGGCTCCGTCTGAGCGAACCCAGACACTCATCTAATAATTAGCAGTGTGTTTAACACTGCTGGCAATGTGAAACACGCATCGGCGTTCACATAAGTGATCGCCGATGAGTGTTTACACTGCGTCTGTCAGGTCCATCTTTCAGATGCGCTCCAAGAATTGACATGAAAATGCCACACCCACCGGCCATCAGAGACAGCTCACGGAGTGAGGAGAGGTAAGTTACGGGTGCCGGGAGCACGATCTCGACTGCGTCTGCGGCCCGGCACAGGTTGCACCTGCGGCTCAGAGTAAGAGCCACAGAAGCATCCATGACACAGTGGTTTAACAAGACAGTCCTCGCCATTGTCGACCAAAGAAGTGGAGCGCATGTGCTCAACATTATATCCAGAGATTGTCTTATCAAAATAAACGGATGAGTGCTGCAATAGAGGGGGAGGGAGGATAAGCCTGTCAGTGCTCATATCATACACTGTACACTGCATCAAATTAGTTTGCTTCTGTTGGTGTCAAGCATGTGTGGCAGCAACCAGGTGAGGAGTACAAAGACAAGTATGTCTTGACTACACTCGAGCATTGCGGAAGAAGTGTCATGGTCTTGTGCTGCCGGCTGTGGGTAGCTACAGTTCATTGATGAAACCATGAACTCCAATGTGTACTGTGATATACAGAAGTAGGACATGATCCCCTCCTTTTGGAAACTTGCCCGCAAGGCAGTATTCTAACACGAAAACTACCCTAAACACACCTCCAAGATGACCACTGCCTTGCTAAAGAAAATGAGGGTAAGCGTGCTGGACTATCCAAGCATGTCTCCAGACCTAAACCCTATTGAGCATCTGTGGGGTAAACTCATACAAAAGGTGAGGGGCACAAGGTCTCAAACATCCACCAGTTCCATGAAGTCCTCATGGAAGAGTGGAAAAAGATTCCAGTTGCAACATATGAAGCTCTAGTGAAATCCATGCCCATTTTCACTTCGGGATGTTCTCACTTTTGTTGCCAGGGTTTAGACATTTATGGCTGTGTGTTGAGTTATTTTGAGGGCACACCAAATTTACACTATTATACAAGCTGTATACTGACTACATTATATCAAAGAGTCATACTGTATCTATAGTGTTGTCCCATGAAAAGATATAATACAATATTTACAAAAATGTGAGGGGTGTACTTACTTTTGTGAGATTCTATAGTAGTAGTGCTGGATAGGAGACTACCACTAACTTATTAGTTCCTAGAAGAAGTTACAATGTTAATACAATTGAAGTGGCCTTCACTAAATGGCTGTAGTTATGTATCTGCTATTATTCATTATAAAAAATGATTTTGTAGAAATCCTGTAACCCAAAAAAAACAAGCCAGGCATTATTTTGCCAAGAAAAAGATTCAGTTTAGTGCCCCTCCATAAAATTATGTAACTTATTATAATTGGTCTAAAACCCCTTTACACTGATTATAATCAAAGCTATTTATTAATATTTTTAATTTCTTTTGTTACCAGTGTGAAAGCTTGGCTCTCTTTACCTTTGGTAATTTGGCATTATAATACAATACAGTCCTCAACATTAAAATTTGCAATGCCAAAAAGGATAAATCTATGAATTATGGAAATCATAGGATTGATAGACATGTTAATGATATGCAAATGAGAAAAATAGAAATAAAATAATCAAAATATTTGTATTTATTCAATATCAAGTATGGTTATTATGGACAGCAATAGCAGCACTTACTTGCCTTGGCATGCTATCAATGAGGCTATTGATGGATGTCTGAGGAATGTTATGCCACGCTGAATGCACTTGGACATGCAAATCACCAAGATTAGCTGCTGGCAGCTTCCCTTGCAATTGCAGCTCAATGACACCACAGATGTGCTTGATGGGAGACAAGTCTGGATACACTGCAGGCCGTGGTAGGACATCTAGACCATGCTGGCTGCTCATTGTTGTCCAAGTACAAATCTGGTGTTGCCCTGTTGAAAAACAGCTCCTGGGACAATTTGAAGAAATGGCCATAATACTAGTTCCATGACCAAATCAATGTAACACCGATCTGTAACACTGAGAGGGGTCTGGCTGCCATTTATTATGCCAGATGTAGGACTGGTATGATGTTCACTAGTTAAGGCCTCATCATGGTGTTGCCCCTGGGGTCTTCAGATCAATCTCAGGATATTATTATGCTCAAGACAAAAGCTGGACTCATTGATGAAAAGAATAGACCTCTATTCCAGCCTCCATTGTTGTCTGGATGTGCACCATGATAGGCTTTAAGAATGGTGACATGTGGTCAATAGAACACCTGTTGCCAGATGACTGACTCATAAACCATTGTCATGCAAACACATTCTGATGGTTTTATATTGACCCTTTTTGCCGCCCTAGGTTTGGGATGTGATGTCCAATTGCTTTTGCAGTGCAGAATGGGTTACTGCAAGCCATTTTTCCTAATCAACGGATGCACCCATGTAGAGGTTTGCCTCCACACCCCTCTGGCTGTTACTCCAGTTCATCTTTGTTCTCTCTACCACTAGGACACGCTACTGAGCAGTGCTGACATTCTGGTCTAGGCACCTAGCAGTCAGCTGGGCTGATAAACCAAACCTTCTCAGTTCAACGATTCTGTCTAAGTGTGTAATAAGTGATAATAACTGGCACATTGATGTACAGAAGGCATCACACAATCATCCCATACCACTTAATTTGATTTTTGAGGCAAAAAAACTTTGGCCGACATGTCCCAACACGCCATCGCCAGTTTTTTGTTCTATTTTGCGGCAAACCCACTTTTTACGCCATATTCTTGTTGTAAATGGACTGCCATACACCAAAACTAGGCGCATTATACGCCGGGAACGACACTTTGTAATGCGTCTAAATATGGTGGTCTGTGTGCCCCCGTCGTGAAATGCGCCTATTGAGACGCCTTACATATGTTATGCGCCCCCGTCGGGCAATGAGCCTTCGATAGATGCATACCATATACTACCAATGTTATACTATGTGCCAAGTGTTGAGCAATGGGCCCTTTTTTCATGCAATGCCCCTTTTTTGATACTATGCCCCCTTTTTTGATGCAATGCCCCCTTTTTTGATGCAATGCCCCCTTTTTTGATACAATGCCCCCTTTTTTGATGCAATGCCCCCTTTTTGATACGATGCCCCCTTTTTTGATGCAATGCGGCCTTTTTTGATACAATGCCCCCTTTTTTGATACGATGCGCCATTTTAGGCGCATTAAGCAATCTATACAATTTTTAGAAAGTATCGGACTTTCAGGTGCACTTTACACTGATTTAATACGCCTAAAACTGGCCTGGATGCGCCACTTTTCGGACATGTCGCCCTTTGTGTTCAGTCTGACTTTTACATCCTCTTACACCAGCACATGCCACTGATTGGAGGTAGGTGCTGGAAAATGTGATCATATGCAGATCTTAGCTTGTCCGTCTTGGTGCTGCAACTTCATTCTTGAGGAACGCATTATTGCCATATCCTGTTAGTGAGGTCAATTTATTGCATATCATTTCCTTCTCACAAAGAGATACAATTGGAAAAACCTGAACACTGATGTACATTCATGAAGTGCAGCTGTCGGGTGGCAACCCAATTCACTGGTAGAGACAACAAAGGGCGTCTGTCAGAAAAAAAAGCGCCACCACGCTAGTTTTAAATGAGTGTATAATGTGCCTGAATGAATGAACCTGTCAAAAACCTGGTATGCGGTTTACCTTGCATAGTATAATTGATGTGCAAGGCATAATCTAGATGCACAGCATATTATTGCTAGCATATTTGATGCACCTACTTTATTGTCGTACCTGGTGTAAAACGAACTTAGTTTTGGTGCACTACAGTTCATTTATATCAAGAATAGGGTGTCAACAGTTTTTTGGTGCAAAATTCACCCAAAAAAATGGCGCCTAAAGTGCTTGAGGCAGACATCTGTGCAGTTTGCATGGTGACTGTAAATTGCTTGAATATGTATCAGTTTGCATTGGCCTTATATGTCCCTGTTTATAATACTTCAAATTGTGGCCTCATGGCTATCAACCCCCTTTCATGTTAATCTAGACTAATTATGGTGCATTGTAGAATTATTGTTGATTCAAAGGCAAACAAGGACTAACATTCAACAGACTGTTCTAACAAAAATCCAAACATGCTGTATACGTAACAACATTGAATCCAGACGTAAACAGTCATCTATCATCTGATGATAGGTCTCATTTCGGTATTGTTGTGTCTGTATTTAGTCATGAACAGTATAGTTTAATAGCTTTGCGCGGTTCACATGCATTATTAAACACATAATAAAAAGCCAGCCGTTTCACTGTTTTTGTGTTTTATAGCAATAAAGGAGAAGCAAAGAAGATACCAATATCTGGGGTGATTCCATCTTTGTGGAATGATGTACGTTGTCGCGGTGATGAAGAACATATACTCCTTTGTGAAAAAAACATCTGGCTGGGTGGAACGTGTCCACAGGATTTAGAAGCTGCGGTGACATGTAGTTTTACACATGGTAAATAAGTGTATTGCATGTAATCCTTTTTCATTGTGAAATGTACTATGATTACTACACATATTTTTACCCATATGTAAAAGACAGTATACAGATAAAAACAATATAGAGATTGCAGTGTTCAAGTCTCTTAAAGGGGTTGTCTCTCTGCAAAGAATAGCTTTCAAAATGTAGGGAACACTAAATGAAGACGTTTTCCAAATATATTCAATTGTTCATTTTTCTGTGAAGGAGTTACAAGTGATTTTATCACCTTCTGTGCTCTATCTGGTTCCCCAAGTGATCGACCTGTGTACTCCCCCCCCCCCCCCCCCTCTGCTGTTTGTTCTATCTGATAACAGGGAGTGAAGTCATCACACAGGTCAAGGCAGCACAGAACTTCAGACAGTGATAGCTTGTTTGTTATCTGATCTTTCAGACAAAAGACCATAATTATTACTGTTTACCTCAGAAGCTTCTCCTGTCCTGACAGCATGAGATTTATCTAATTAGCAGAAGTTTGAATACACATAGCTTATATGCTAATTACAGACAACTTGACCAGGAAGGGACAGAGCAAAGCAGCATTATTTCATTCATGCATCCTATGAAACTTTGAGATAACACAACTCCTTTAAGTACAATAGAGCATTTCTAAACATTTTTAATTTTCATTTATATTTAAACACAATTATATTTTTTATGTTTAAAGGGGTTTTCTCACCACAAAGATTAGCTTTCAGCATAAAGGGACAGTTAAATGAAGACTTTTTCTAAATACATAAAAATGTATGAAATAAGAGCGTTTTTATGTGTTCTGAAGTGCACACAGGTTTCTGTGGTTACCTGCATTCCAGAAGGATGTTTGTTATCTGAATAGCCTTAGGGTGTCCACAACCCTGACATGGCACCTAAATAAAATCGTATTGAAAAGTCCGGTAGGTGCTCCTCCTACTCTGGGGCTTGTGGTTGAGCCAAATAGCGCAATAGGGCCACATATGGGATGTCCCTAAAAATTGCAGAATCTGGGAAATCAATATTAAATTGCGTTTCCCTGATCACATTTACCGTGTTCCAGTGAATAATGGATATAAATTGAAAATCTGCAAAAAAAAGTGAGATCTTGAAATTTCACCTCCACCTTGTCTTAATTCTTTTTTTTTTTTTTTTTTTCAGCAATTTTTTTTTATTACATATCAAGAATGGTACATAACATAATATAACTTTTTCTGAAGCAAAAGAAAAGAAAAAGAGCAGCAACAAAATGGCATGTCGTAAAACATCAAAAGCAGAAATAGGAATGTCATTATTTTTAGTAATGTCAGATTCAGTTAATAACAACAATACACGTTGAACATGTAAATTTATCATATATCAGAAAATTTTCAATTACATAACTATACTGGATAACTCGTATTTGATATTCTTCATTCAATATGAAAGTGTTTGTGATTATCCTGTTACTTATAGTAAATAGATGTGGTCCAAAGAAGCCAATTATTCTTAATTCTAGCCATGGCGTGTGGGGGGTTTACTAAACTAGTCTCACAGCTATATTGCAAATTTATTCTGTTGATAACTTCTGCAATAGATGGCGTGAGAGTTGTTTTCCAATGTGAAGCTATCGTACACCTTGTCTTAATTCTTGTGAAACACCTACTGGGTTAATAAATTTTCTAAATGCTGCTTTGAATACTTTAAGGGGTGTAGTTTCTTAGATGGGGTCACTTATGGGCGTATTTAACATACAGGCCAATCAAAGCCACGTCAGAACTGGACTGGTCCCTAAAAAAAAATGTATATTGCAAATTTTCTTGAAAATGTGAAAAATTACTACTAAATTTCTAAACCCCCTGGTGTTGTAAAAAATAAAAAAAACATTTAAAAAATTATGCCAACTTGCAGTATACATATGGTAAATGCTGGTTCTAAACTATTTTGAGTGGAATAACTATGTGTCTTACATGCAGAAATTTTTGAAGTTTGGATATGGTAAATTTTTCATATTTTTCACGATATTTTTCACAAATAAACAAGGACTTTTGGACCAAAATTTCTTACTATCTTAAAGCACAATGGGCCACGTGTATGAAAACTGTTTAGGTCTAAAACTCACTTTTTTGCCCATAGGTTACTATGGGCAAAAAAGTGAGTTTTAGACCTAAACAGTTTTCATACATGTGGCCCAATGTGTCAAAAGAAAGCAGTCTCTGAATTACATGGATAGGCAAAAGTGTCAAAAAGTTATTCTTACATGAAGTGACACATGTTAGATTTCAAAAATGGGGCTCTGCCAGGAAGGCTAAAGTTGGCTGCAGTACCCAAAAGAAAGAGAAAAAATGGTCATAAAACTTAACTTTTAATATATAAAATATTTAAAACACACACAACACCCTGCAAAGGCATCTACAGCACAAGAACCTAAGAATTACACTATATACTGAATAGGGGAGGGGCATACCATCCCCTGATGCGATCATAGGATGATTGAAACATGTCGGGATGGGACCAATAGGGTTATCATAGGGTGAGCTTTAGTAGGGTCAGGCTCCTGACGGGACCACACTTATTGGGGCGATTTTCCTGTACGTTTTGATAGATTAGGGTAATAGTCCCTTTCCATATATGGCCACATAGGGATAATCTATATGGTCTCTCCCCTATTCTGTATATATATAGTAATTCCTAGGTTCTTGTGCTGTAGATGCCTTTGCAGGGCGTTATGTGTGTTTTAAATATTTTATATATTAAAAGTTAAGTTTTATGACCATTTTTCCTCTTTCTTTTGGGTACTGTTAATTGATTGGTCAAGAGGTATTTAGTGTTTCACACTCAGTGTATCAGTGAGTTTCTTTTGGACTTACAAAGTTGGCTGCAGCAGCAAGGGGTTAAAAAAAAACCCACAGAAATTGACGGCATATTGGTAGGACATGCCATTAATGTCTGTGTGGGTCCAACAGCCAGAGTGCATGGCTGTATTCGGAACCCCCATTGATTTCAATGGAAGAATCCCCATAGCTTCTATGTTAAAACAGAGAGGTTTCGGTGGTCGTTCTTGAGATAGGTGCAGGTTGCAGAGGTGGGTGGCTTGCTGGCATAACCTATTGATATTCCATCAATATCTATAGTGAGATAATCCCTTGAAAATGAAAATATACATTAACCTCTTCCTGACCAGAGACATTTTGTTTAGTAACTAAGGACTTTAAACACTTTTTAATGCTCAGTTTATATAAGTATTGGTTCACATCTGCATCGGAAATTCTGTTGCAGAGGTAAACACGGACACCAAAGGATATGTTTCACAATGGACATTCATGGTGCCCGACGGATCCTATTGATTACAATGAGGTTCATCAGGTTTGCACTGTGGTGTCTGTTCTTTAGACGGAAAAAATAGTGCAACTATTTTTTCCGTCATTCCCAACAGAACCTCCAATGCAGAGGCGAGTCTTACTAATTTTTTTTTCTTTTTTTGATGCAATAGATAACCCTTCATGTTTTAAATGTTACATTACAACTTTTTAAATAGCAAAAAGTACCACAGTCATGAACTATGATGTTGAAGTAGAGCCAGCCACGGACAGAGGATTGTATTGTAACAGTGGCTAGAGTTGAGTCCTGCACCCCTAAATACTTCCCTCATGTCCACAACCATTGTCAATAGTGGGGTTGCACTTGTGGAAACAGTCTATGACTCCTGGGCACTCATATTATATGATATCTGAGTGAAGATGTTGGGGTGCCCGTGGTGTTTGTGTGAAAGCAACCAGACCCTTGTGAACTCAGAAACATAGCACTGTTTTACTTAATGAAATTTCTGTACCAGTATATGACAGGTTACAGTCTCTCTCTTAAAGGGGTGAGTCACAAGCAGTTTTACACTCAATCTGCTTTTGACAAGATGTGGGTGCTTCTATAGCATGGATAAACATATTTAGTTCCTGAGACATTACAAAGACACAAGTGCAGGAGATTTATTCTTCAGTAAACAAAGCTGCAAGTGCTCTGAGGAGTAAAAACAATTGCTTATCTGTAAACAAAAGCTAATCTTGTTAAAGATAATTAGTCTGCTCTGAGAATAACCTCAGTCCATGGTGACCTTATTCCCTGCTTTCTGTTTAATCGGATAGCAGACATAGGGACTTAACCAGAGAAACTTGTGTGCACTCAGAACAGAGAAAATCTCTCTTCCGATAACTGATACAATAGAGAGCCGTACATTGCAGAACTGCTATATACTGGTCTCTATGGCAACTCACTCCCTCGTCACAGACAGCACAGAAGCTTTTGAAAAGCTTTCGGGCTGTCAGATAAGCAGCCAGCAGCGGCGATCATGCCACGGCTGCTCTGAGGGAAGACAGAAGGAGCTTCCTCCTTCTGTCTTTCCCTTAGTTGCCTCAGTCGCAATAGATTGCGGCAGCTAAAGGGTTAATCACCCGCGGCCGGAGCTCACTCCAGTCGCAGGTGATGCAAAATGGCGCCAGCTGTAATATATAGCTGGTTTCATGTCACAAACGTGCGGGCCTCAGTTGAGAGCCCGCACAATGTCCAGGATGTACTGGTACATCCATTTGTGGGAAGTCACGACCCGCGAGGACGTACCTGTACCTCCAATGTTAGGAAGTTGAGGCCTTGAGAATTGTGATCTTGAGATGACTGGTGAGTAGGAAAAAGGTAAAGGATTCCCGTTCAATCTGAACCTAACCTAAATCTCTCATATCATGCCAATGGTGGAGCTCTTGGTCTGCTAGAATTGCTAAATTATAGGAGCGAAAATCTGGCAAGGCCATACCACCTTTCTTCAAGGGACAGAAGAGAATCTTCTTCTTTACTCTGGCTTTACGACCTTTCGAGATGACATTACTCAAGAGAGTTTGGCATTTATATATTGTAAACATTGGGAGGAGATATGGTGTACATCTATTGTTTTAAGACCTTCTGCCACTACAAAGTAAGCTCATTTAGACTTTTCATTGCACTTCTATACAGAAGACTTACCTTTATCTTGGGGCTAGGTCTACAAAATGAGCTCAGAACAGATAAGAACAATATAATTAATTTCTTAATAATCTATGACATATATATTCATCATGGAGGCATTAGAGGTGTATGGATCAAACTCACTTAGTCCGCTTCATACCTGATCGGTGTCAGGTGTTAGTGGCCCAGGGATAACGCTGATCCTGACCATTTAACCACTTAGATGCCGTGGTCAACATGAATGCTGTATTTTAGCTGTTAGGAAGGGTTATAGCGCCTTCTTTCACTGCATTAGTTTGTGGGGTGCCATTTAATCGGCATGGTAGCCAGGGGTCTAAAGAATGCCCTCAGGTCTACTATGATTGCATTTCTGTAATGTAAGTACTGCAGTATATAGTACAAAAGATGCCTAGGGAGACTAAGGTATTAGAGTTAAAAAAATATATCATAAAATGTTTTTAGAGCTATTACAAAATAAAAATGGTTAAAGATTAAGAACATTTTTATTTATCCTGCATGTTGTAAAAATGAAATTACTGCCAGAATTGCATTTTTTGGTCATTCCACTTTCCAGAAAAAAATGGTATGAAAAGTGATCAAAAATTGACCTAGATTTCAAATTGGCATCATTAAAAACTACACTTCACCTTGAAAAAAACAGCTATTATATGGCGGAAAAATAAAAAAGTTATTGGCTTCAGAAAATGGTGATGCAAAGCAAATACATTTTTTTTTTATCATTTTTCAGTAGTAAAATGAAAATTATAAAAATGGAGTATTGCTGTAACCAAACTGACCCAGATATTAAGATAACATGCCATGTGTACCACGTGCTATGATTTGACTGTATTTGCGGGGCGCGCTTCGGGTGCATTGCAGAGCAATGACACGTTGAAGTGCGTCCCACAAATATGCCATGTGAACATACCCTTAAAGTCAAATCTATTAAAATACAATATTATTTATCCTGTAAGGTAAACATTCTTTTGGACATTATGATTTCCTGAAAAATTGTACAATGGACCAAGAAGTTGCATGTGTCCCAAAATGGTACCAATAAAAACTACATTTCCGCCTGCAAAAAAACGAGCCCTCACTCAATTTCATAAATGGAAAAGAAAAAAGTTATTTGTTACAGAAAATGGTGCTTTGGGGAAAATTCAAAAAAGCTTTTTTTTTTTAAAAGAAAAAAAGTTCTAATACCATGAAAACTCTACAAATGTAATAATAAAAAAATGTAAGAAATTATGTATCATTGGAATCATATTGACCTGGAGAAAGCAGATAGCATGGATACCAAACGGTGAGCTCCATGACACAAATAGCAGTTGTATTTTTTCACATTACACCCCTGGTTTCCATGGTCATTTTATGGTACGATAAACGGTAAAATTAAAAAGTATATTTTGTCCTGTAGACATATGTCTATGTAGATGGAAATAGAATGGAAAAATAAAAAGTTATGGCCCGCGGAAAACAAGGAGAAGAATAAAATAAACGCAACAAACAAAAATAACTGCAGTGTGAAGGGCTTCATTAAAGACAGCAATACCAGAGCTGTCCAACTGCAGGTGCCAATCTTGGCGTCTGACTTGATGCCAGCAATTTTGGGTGTCAAAATGAAGCGGATATTGATAACCAAGGACCCCTGTTTTCCCCTTGTTTTCCGACTGACACCAATTTGATTGGACTAGCGATACACCACCATATTCATGGCCCTCTGACCAGCCCTCATTGTTGTGCCACTGTAGTCATTGACAAGTGCCCAGGAATAAGCAGAGCCCCTTACGTATAAATTATTGGAGAGTAGGAGGCCCTTTTTTTTTTATCAATCACAAGCCTGTATATACGCACAAATGCTTTTAAAGGGTTGTCCACTTCCTATTTCTTTAAGTAATTTCTGTATCTGAGACGGGAAGAAAAAAAAAGAGTCCTTAATTGTGACACCGCATTCATTCCAGCCCTGCACCTCCTAATTCTCTTCACCTCTCTCCTGTTTTCATCTTCAACATCACCACTGCAGTCTGTGATTGGTCATGTGACACAGTAAACAGAGAAATGGCTGTATATGCATTGCTATCCCCACTCACTTCTATAGGAGTTCTTGATTTAGTGTGCTTGCTGGACTTGGAACTCTCGCTGAAGTGAATTGGGAGAGCTGTGCCTACCTCTTTGCTGCAGCGATGAATGAGGGACTCAGAATTTTAAAGGGGTTGATTCATCCTACCTCTGTCCTGGTTTCTTGGTTTCACTTTGAATTCTGGGGTGTGTTTACTGGCTTATACTTGGCTGCAGTAGAGGCCAGGTCTGTAGCTATAGCAACCATTGCTGGCAGCCTATCATGAGAGATTAAAGAGGTCTGCAGCAATAGCGACCCGAGGAGCTGATGCAGCCCATACAAGAGGGGATATCTCAGAATAGGTAGAATACTGTTAATGGACACATATTGCAAAGTGACTTGTTTTTGAAAAATCTTAAACATATGTTTAAATATATTAAGGGCCAATATAGAGATCTCGCTAAAGATTTATTTATATCAAGAACTGTGTCTAGAACAAGGGGGCATCCTCTACGTCTTGAGGAAAGTACGTTTCTACAGAAACTTAGAAAGGGATTCTTTACTGTAAGAGCAGTGAGACTGTTGAACTCTCTGCCAGAGGAAATTGTCATGGTGAATTCACTAGCATTGATTCATTAACGGCCTGGATTCATTTCTGGGCTTGATACATAACAGTTATAGTGACCAGGATTCTGAGAAGGGTCTGGATAATTTCTAATGTAATAAAAGTTATAGTACTAGGATTCTGGAGAAGGTCTGTATACATTTCTAGATGTATATAGCAAGTTATAGACTAGGATCTAGAGGGGGTCATTGATCCAGGGATTTATCCGATTAGCAGATTGGAGTCAGGAAGAATTTTTTTCCCTAACATGAGACAATTTGCTTCTACTCATGGAGGATTTTTGCCTTCCTTGATCAACACTTTAACCACTCTAGCAACACTTTAACAAATGGCTGAACTGTGGAGTATCTTTTTCGGCCTGCAAAAGTAACTTGTAACATAAAAAGCAATCCTTGTAGTGAGACAACCCCTTTAAGTTACCTGAGGTTTCAGGAGGTAGAACCCACACTTATCAGACGTTTAAATGGATGTGCAATAAATATCTGAGATGGAAACCCCCTTTAAATACTATTCCTATTCTACCAGTAATAATAAAGTTGAAGGTTAAAGAGGTATTCCTGATAGATGAGGGTCCCATTACCCCATCCTTATTTTTACCATGCCTGCAACAGACAAGGAAGACAAGGATCTGTAGTTTCTATAGGAATTCTTGAGTTAGTGTGCTTTGTAGAACTTGGAACTCTCACTAAAGTGTCACTGGCAGTAATCTGGGCCACTATACGTACCAAACCTTTCCCATTTGGCATTGTTTTGGAGGTAACTAAGAGTGCAAAAGTTGGAATCCACATTTATCAATGGTTTATATGCATATGCCATAAATGTCTGAAATTGGAATACCCTTTTAACCCTTAACTATGTTATCACTGGTAGAATGGGGTTGTACTTAATCATACATAATGCATTGTATCGTGTAAATTTGAAGGGACTTTTACTGGCATCTTAGGTTTAAATCCTTTTTTCTAGCTATTGTATTCAACCTTTAGTTGTATTATTATTTCTTTTAACCTTTAGTTGTATTACTACTGGTAGGACATTGGTAGCACTTAATTATACCTAGTGCATTGTATCTTATAATTTTGAAGGGGCATTTACTTGCACTCAAGGTTTCATCTATCATTTTGCTAAGTTTTAAATTATTTTTTTCCTAGCTATTTTGTTTACACCTGCAGTAGCATTATGGTTACCTTTAATTTAGTGTACTACTACGGACAGAATAGGGGTAGTACTTAATTATACTTAATGCATTGTATCTTGTCATTTTGAAGGGACTTTTATCGGCGCTTTAAGTTGCATATATCATTTTTGTCTTTGCTAAGTTTTAAGTCCCTTTTTCCAGCTATTTTCTTTAACTCTTAATTGTATTATTATTGTCTTAAACCTTTAGTTGTATTACTACAGGTAAAATAGGGATAGTAATTAAGTGCCAATAAAAGCCCTTTCACAATGACAAGATACCATGCATTCGGTCTATTTAAGGTTACATCTATCATTTTTGTGTTTGCTAAATTTAAAATTAATTTTTTCTAGCTATTTTGCTTAAACTTTAGTTGTATTACTATTATCTTCAACCTTTAGTTGTATTATTATTACCTTTACTATTCAGTGTATTACTACTGGTAGATTACGGAGTAGTTCTTAAAGGGGTTGTCTCATCTCAAACTTTCATAGGATGCATGAATGAAATAATGCTGCTTTGCTCTGTCACTTTCAGGTCAAGCTGTCTGTAATTAGCATATGAACACCGTGTATTCAAACTTCTCTGTTTTAGTCTAGGTTAAAGGAGTTTTTCCACGATGTAATGTTGACGTGGGATCCTCCAAAATGGTATTTAATCACTTTTCTAAATATATGTGATTACAAAAATTGCAGTCTGAGAGAGCTACAGGCTGCCTTACCTGCCCTTAGTTACTTCAAAGCTTCTATTAGATACGACCTGACAAGAGCTGCTGGCCAGGCTTGCACAGAGCACACTTCTTATCTGATGAAAGGGAGCTGAAGAAGCTTTCAAGGCACCGGGTAAAAATATGTTTTCTTTTGTATACAGAATCCACTAATTGTAGCGTGATTATCTGAGTAGATCCCTGCTTTATCTGATTACAGAGAACATGAAGAAGCTTTCATGCTGCTGTGGAGAAAAGGTGTTGTCTTTTGTATACAGAATCCACTAGTTGTAGTTTGATTATTTGAGTGAACATTTCACACAATCCCTTATGCACGGCTCTGTGCTCTGGCTGTGTCTCTCTCTCTCTCCAGCTAGCGGGGCTTGTTTACATTTGATTTTTAGCAGATAAGGCACGGCCTGGCAAAACCCCTTTAAATAAATTACCTTATCTGAGGTCCAGAGAAGCTTCTGAGCAAATGTAAACAGTAGAGTAATTACTGTCTTTTGACTGAAAGATCAGATAAGTTCACACTGCTGGCCCCAACCTGTGTGATGACATCATTCCCTGCTATCAGATAGAACAAACAGCAGGGGATAAGGAGTACACAGATCAGTCACTTGGGAAAATAGAGAGTCCTCAGAAGGTGATAAAATCATTTGTAGCTCTTTAACATAAAAAGATGAACAAAGCAATATATTTGGAAAACGTCTTCATTTAGTGTTCCCTACATTTTGAAAGCTATTCTTTGCAGTGAGACAACCCCTTTAATTATACCTAATGCATTGTGTCAAGTCATTCTGAAGTGGCTTTTACTGACACTTTAGGTTACATCCATCATTTTTGTCATTGCTAAGTTTTAAATCCTTTTTTTCTAGCTATTGCGTGTAAATATACAATGCAGCTAAACAGTCAGAAAGAATGACACAACCCTGTCAAAAGGCTGAAGCAAGAAAGACATTGTGTCCCAGTAGGCGATTTTCCTGTGCATCAAACAGATCAATTAAGCTTAGAGAGGAGAATGCAGCTGTGTCCATTACAAGGGCTGCAGCAGTGATCTCATTTATAATTCAAGATCTGTACGTTAAAACCAGAGCGGCAGGTTTGTACCATTAAGCAACATATCAAAAGAAGACTAAAGGGTTCTTATCCTTAAGGTCTGATGTTGTGTCTTTTGTAGAATCAAATGTAATCATTACAAGGAGTGCCCTAGTAACTCCCTGCTGTGCACCTCTCATGTCTGCCTGCTATAAGTCTTTGTTCCGTTAAATGGTAGCAGGATTGAGAGGGATGTGGTAGACATGTAATGCCGGAGGATTTCCCCATCATTTTAGATGTGTACCAGTCATACAAAAAAAGTCTAATTTCAAAAAGCTATGCTTCATTTCACAATGATGTCTTATTAAACTTGTAAGGTGGGTGCACCCCATTGAAATTTTGCAAACACTTTTGGGGGAAACAAGAAAGAAAATATTTTTCTTTCAGACACAGAAGCTTGGAAACTTGGTGGTTACAGTTATTTTTAGCGATACCATATGCTTGCTGACTTCTCTCACACTTAAAGGAAATAATTATTTGATCCCTTGCTGATTGTGCAAGTTTCTCCACTGACAAAAACATGAACAGTCTTTAATTTTTAAGAGTAGGTTAATTTTAACATTGAATATCCAAAATAAAAAACAGAAAATCACATTGTATAAATTATATAAATTTATCTGATCCCTCTAGCAAACAAGTCTTAATACTTGGTGGCAAAACCCTTGTTGGCAAGCACAGCAGTCAGATGTTTTTTGTAGTTGATGATGAGGTTAGCACTCATTTCAGAAGAAATTTTGGTCCACTCCTCTTTGCAGATAATATCTAAATCATTAAGATTTTGAGGCTGTCACTTGGCAACTCGGAGCTTCAACTCCCTCCACAAGTTTTCTATGGGATTAAGGTCTGGAGACTGGCTAGGCCACTCTATGACTTAAAACATAATGTTTCCACCTCCATGCTTGACAGTGGGGATGGAGTTCTTTGGGTCATAGGCATCATTACTCCAACACCAAACATGGTGAGTTGACTACAGCACCTTCTCCCAATCACTCACAGAATCATCCAGCTGTTCATTGGCAAACTTCAGATGTGTCTGCATCCCCGTGTAGTTTTGGGCTGAGCTCTCACCTTCCTCATGTTCACGGATACCCTACACCCTTGCATGGTGCCCCAGATCGATTGACAGTCATTTTGTATTTCCATTTTCTTACTTTTGCCCCAACAGTTGTCTCCTCACCCAGCGTCTTACTTATGGTTTTGTAACCCATTCCAGCTCTGTGCAGGTCTATGATTCTGTCCCTGACATCCTTAGAAAGCTCTTTGGTCTTGCCCATGTTAGAGTCTGACTGATTGATTATGTGGACAGGAGTCTTTTATAAAGGTGACTATTTCTGACAGTTGTCTATAATGCAGGTAACAAGTTGATAAGGAGCGTCTAACTGGTCTGTAGCAGCCAGAACTCTTAGGGCCACATGTATGAAAACTGCGTAGTGCTAAAATTAACTTTTTTGCCCATAGGATACTATGGGAAAAAAGTGAGTTTTAGACATAAACAGTTTTCATACATGTGGCCCTTAATGGTTGGTAGGGGATCAAATAATTATTTCTCTCAGCAAAATGCAAATACATTTCTATCATTTATACAATGTGATTTTTGGGATTTTATTTTGGATATTCTATCTCTCAATGTTAAAACTAACCTACCCTTAAAATTATAGACTGTTCATGCATTTGTCAGTGGGCAAACTTAGAAAATCAGCAAGGGATCAAGTAATAATTTCCTTCACTGTAGGTAGATGAATACGCTTTAACACTGCAAACACTAACTTTGGAAAGTGTCTTTAGTAGACTTTTGCTAGGGTCCATATGACTGTCTCCCACACCACTTATCCCCTAAGAGGTCAAGTTCTGCCAAGATAGCTATAAAATCTTTCGAAAAAACAGATGGCCTCGAAACCTATATATGGCTCAGCCTATTTACCGATATTATCGTGACAACTTATCCAAAATTTAACAAAGAAAAGCTACAAAAAGTTGTCTGCTTATCTATAAAAACTAATCTTTATTAATATTACGCTAAAATATACCACGAGATAAAACTTACATATATCTAATTACTAAGCCTACCTATACAGACGCGGAGCGACCGTCCCGATAAGGACGACCCCGCCAAGATCCTAGCAAGATACACTAACCAAAATTATATCTAAATCTACTATAGTGTACTAAATACCCCAAAGTGTCAACAAAGAAATATTAATTAATACCTAAATACCTATACAAAGATATCTCAAAATACTGATGCACTATCAAGGTCCCAGTAAAGTACCTCAAAGCAATTTGTCAGGATATATATTGTCCCAGTCTCTGTCCTACGCATTTCCCCCCTGCTAAATATGAATAGAGTTCATCAGGGACTTATCATTGGACAAAACAACCTTCTTCAAAAATGTATTCGTTCAGAGATCCTTCTTATACATTAAGGTGTACTTAGATGCATCATATTTAAGATAAATACTAATAAGGTAAGCATAACCAAATTATAGCAGGGGCGTTGCTAGGGTCCTAAAACATCCGGGGCCCGGGCCCTTTGTGTTTTGCTCAGTAGGGCTGGGTTCACACAACATTTTTCACGCCACAGTGTGAACTGCGGCATGATGTGTTTTTACAGAGAAAAACCTTCTGCTCCTGTCATTAATTTTCAGCATATTCCACATAGAGTGACCCTATATCTATATACCTGCCTCAGCAGTCACAGCACAATGAAAATCACCAATGACAAATTTACTTTTTCAAAACCCCTCACCTCCGTATGACAGTGTAATACCCATAAACAGTCACCGAAACATACACCTACACATGGAGCAAATCTACCAGACAAATGATTGTTACTAAAAACACTCCTACAAAACCAAGTCCCAAAACTATTACTACAAAGGACCAAATAATCCTGACAGATCCTGACCGAACACAACCCCCACATGTGACCATCAGCTGTACACAGGCTCTGATTACATATACCACTGCCATACAGGGACCATTTAGTGGTAGATACTAGTTGTATGTAGGCGCTCTGCAGAATATAAGTGATTACACTGCAGTTACATTTAGTGACTCACCGGAGGACATCATTTCTGATCAGCATCATTCACTTTCCCTTTTCTTCTCCATCGGTTCACACCTTCATGCTGATATCTCCCGGCCAATACTCGTCCCTGCAGATTTGGACACAAATATCTTAGAATCCTCACATTTACAGCAACTCCTTAATTATAGGTATATAAGTCTCCTCAGTTAGGTAGGTGTATAGGTCCCCTCAATTAGGCAGGTATATAAATATAGGGTCAATGACAGGCAGGTACATAGATAGAGGGCCACTCTCAAGCAGGTATATAGATATGGGGCCACAGGCAGGTATAGGGGGCCACAGGCAGGTATATAGGGGCACTGAGGCAGGTATATGGGGCCACAGGCAGGTATATGGGGCCACAGGCAGGTATATGGGGGCACTGAGGCAGGTATAGGGGACCACAGGCAGTATTGGGGGCCACAGGCAGGTATTGGGGGCCACAGGCAGTTTTAGGGGGCCACAGGCAGTATAGGGGGCCGCAGGCAGGTATAGGGGGCCGCAGGCAGTATAGGGGGCCACAGGCAGGTATAGGGGACCACAGGAAGGGATAGGGGACCACAGGCAGTAAATGGGGCCGCAGGGAGGTATAGGGGGCCACAGGCAGGTATATGGGGCCACAGGCAGTATAGGTGTCCGCAGGCATGTATAGGGGGCAACAGGCAGGTATAGAGGGCAACAGGCAGGTATAGGGGCCACAGGCAGTATATGGGGCCGCAGGCAGGTATAGGGGCCACAGGCAGGTATAGGGGCCACAGGCAGGGATATGGGGCCACAGGCAGGTATAGGGGGCCACAGGCAGGTATAGGGGGCCACAGGCAGTATAAGGGCCACAGGCAGGTATAGGATTATGGGGGCCACAGGCAGTATAGGCCCCTCGGAGGGCCACAGGCAGTATATAGGGCCACACAGGCAGTATATAGGGGCATCGAGGCAGGTAAACGCTATAAAAATAAAAACATTAATACTCACCTTAGCATCCCTGGCGAGCGCGCTCTGTCCTCTTCAGCCCGCGCTCCTCCCGCAGCTCCTCGGGCGCACAGCCTGTGACGCGCTGTGCGCCCGAGGACAGGCAGCGGTGTGATGAGGTCATTACATCGCGCCGCTGCCAGCTGAGCCGCACGGGGCCGCGCTGGGTCCTCCGCGCTACGAGGACCCGGCGCGGCCCCGCTGTGTCGGACCCGGAGACGGTCCGACACTGTCTGCGGGGCAGGGAGCGCTAGCTGTCTGCTCCGCAGAAGCCCGCAGTTGTATGTGCGTCCAGCGGACGCACATGTAGCTGCAGGGCCAGTCGGTGCTCCAGGCCCATGGCAGCAGCCTGGAGCCCAGGAGGTTCGGGGCACAGGGGGTTTTATTCGGGGCCCGAGCCCCGGACAAAACAGCCTAGCGACGCCCCTGAATTATAGCCAATATGGGAGGTGTCTCATCAATAATCTATGATGTTTATTTGTTGATAAATATGTATACCATGCTATATGTATCATACTCACAAACCCGTTCACATATCAGTGCTGCCAAAGTTCGATATTCTAGATAAAACAATACAAATATTCTAATTATCCATTTACAGGTAATATCCTAATTATCCTTGGTGCAGCATAAATTTCTTCACATACTCATACCTGGCGGCAATGTAATGGATATCAAATTCCCAGGATATTATACAATATAAAAATAGATGCTACCATGGTAGATGTGACCAATTTGTAGCCAACCTGGGAGATATCTTGTCAATGTTAGATGATACTATTTGTCTGTCAAGATATGTACTCACAGACCCACTCACAAGTCGCTGCCGCCGATATTCGATGTTCTAAACAAAACAATAGAGAGTATTTCAATCACTAGGTTATCCATAACATTGTTACGGATGTGGTTGTGGATCCTCTGGACCACCACAAGCGATGACGTAAGCAACACCAGGGAACGGAATCTAACTAGGTCCGGTTTTCACCAGAGCCCTCCGCAAAGCGGGATGGACTTGCTGCGGCGGATTACTACCAGGTCGCTACCCCTGACGTGACTTGCTTGCGGTGGCAGCCGAGGTGTTGCGCGGTACAAAATCGTGAAGCAGGCTCGTAGTCGGGGACAGGCAGAAGGTCAGGACAGGCGGCAATGGTTCGTGGTCAAGGGACGGAGGCAGAAGGTACGGTACACAGTAAACGGAACAAGACACTTTTGGAACGCTTCCTCTCCAGGCACAGGGAAAATTTAAGCGTAGTCTACTGGACAATCACGGCATGTCTAATTCGGCAGTGCAACCGCGCATGGCGCAGGACCCCGGCAGCAGGAGCGCGCGCCAGGACGGGACCAGGAGCGTGGACGTGGTAAGTGCGCCCAGACGTGCCGGGGTGTCCGCGGCCCGAGCGTCGGGCTGCGGTACCGGCCGCAGCAGGAGGTGCGGCGTCGTTGCGGGTGTGCCTGCGACCCGACACGAGGGTCGCAGGGACACCCTTAACAAACATCATAAGTTATCCCCCTAAAAACAATATCAACGTAACCATATTAATACCTAGCGGCAGTATCATGGATACCAGGTTCCCGGGTTTGTTTGATAGAACAAATTGTCTCCCATTCCTCATGGTGCAATGGTTACAATAAGGAAGACCAATCTCACAGTGGTGGGCGGTTTATATACAGATCACAAGTTCATTGCAAGTGAGCCAATTGGATTAGTTCAACCATCTAGCAAATAATCACTCCTTGTTCGTTAGTAACTCACCTCCGTTGTATACCGCCTCTAACTTCCGGTTCGCTCCCAAACTATGTATCTCGACTCACGTCGTTACACGAGGAAAGGACACCAACCAAAGGCTTCCGGACATGCGCAAAACATCCGCGCCGGCACTGACTAACAATCCCGGACATACGCAGAGCATGACTTCACGTTTATATATATATTGTTTTATCCACTAGCCAGACCAAACAACGAACTTGAGGTATATACAATCGATACGACATATACATATAGATATAGCTGATATAGCAAACAATCAAGACAAACCTATCCCAAATTGGCAAAAAAACAAAAACACAACCACATATTTCTCAGATAAATGATGCGAACGATAATGCTTCGTTAAGGCCCATTGGATACAATGTCTTCAATCTATAGATCCATCTGGTCTCCCTTTGGAGGATTTGTGTCTCATAGTCCCCCCTTCTGATGTCCATTGGGACCACCTCCAACACCGAAAATGATAGAGAGACCGATTCACCTCCATGCATCTCGACCATATGTCGGGCAACCGATGTATCCCGCGCATGCTCCACGTCACCGATGTGCTCCAAAATCCTCCGCCGAAACTCTCTAGACGTCTTTCCCACATATGTTTTACCACAGGGACATGTGCACTGATACATCACTCCCTTGTCTGGAATTGGGACTGGATCCTAATGAATTCACTGATGTTAGACTATTAGAGTCATTATTGGATGAAAATGACAGGGATAGGTCAAGGGGTCCGTTCTCATTATGCAAAGTGAAAAGCACAAAAAATCCACCTATTAATGATAACAACATTGACATTTTTATTAAGGTAGTCAGTGAAGCAATTGAAGAGATTAGTATTGATAAAAAATGTTGGAGATCAAGACATAATCTATCAAGGAGGGAACATCTAGCCTTATAGAATTTGGAGTCTGATGAGTCATTGATAATAAAGCCTTCGGACAAAGGGGGGAATTAGGTGTTGTTGAATTACACATATTATAGGGAGATGTGCTTAAAGGTCCTAAGAGACAGAGATGGATATGCAGTTCTACAGAATGATCCCACAGAAATTTTTTTGCGAGAGTTAAAAAACATTTTGGACAGGGCAATAGGAGAGGGAGTGATCGATAAAAAGGAATATGACTTTCTATATTGTAAAACACCACGACTAGCTACCTTCTATGGATTGCCAAAAATTCATAAGGGGCTGAGTCCCCTTAAGTGCAGACCCATTGTGCCAGGCATAAATTGTCTAACACAAAATCTAGGTATCTATTTGGACCAAATCCTCTGTCCGTTTGTCCTCTCCCTACCCTCTTATATACGCGATACGATGGATTTGCTGCACAGAATTGAGGACATCAACGTTGAGGAAGATGCCCTCCTGTGCAGCATTGACGTGGAGGCACTGTACAGTTCGATCCCTCATGAGGCAGGTTTGAAAGCTGTAGAGGTTTTTCTATAAACATGAAGTGCCTTCTTACAATCTCGCAATAACTTTGTCCTGGATCTGTTACGCTGTGTCCTCACACATAATTATTTTTTATTTAATGGGTCCCTCTTCCACCAGCTCAGGGGCACAGCCATGGGTAATTCCTGTGAGCCCACTTATGCCAACTCGCTCCTGGGCTGGTGGGAGAGGATGATTGTGTTTTCTGATGATTTTGAGGACTTTCATCGATGTATCTCCTTATAGGAAAGGTACATCGATGATGTCATTATTATTTGGTCGGGGACAAAAGAGAAATTTAATAAATTTGTGGAACGTTTAAACATCAACGATCTTGGACTACGTTTCACCTCGGAGAACAGCAGAGAGGAACTATGTCTTCTGGACATTGTGATTAGGAAGGGAAACGATGGACGTCTTAATACAACGGCTTATAGGAAACCTACGGCTGGGAACAGCCTCTTAAAATGGGAGAGTGCGCATCCTCCCCCTTTAAAGAGTGGGATTCCCAAAGGCCAGTACGTCAGAATTAGACGGAATTGTTCAGATTTGAGCGACTATAAAAAGGAGGCGGACCAGTTGAGGAAGAGGTTTAGGGATAGAGGGTACCCAGGGGATGTACTTGCGAAAGCATATAAACATGCCTTGGAGGTAGACAGAAATGTTTTACTTGAACCGAAGAGGAGGGAGGAACTGACTAAGACACGAATCATAGGAACGTATGACATGGCTGCAGGCGAGATAAGAGAGATCTTGACAAGATTCTGGCCGATCCTAAGGCAGGATCCTATTATTGCAGATCTTATTTATCCTCGACCAACTATTACTTATAGAAGAGGAAGAAACTTGAGAGCGCCTAGTTCAAAGTCTATATGTTCCTCCACGTCCAAAATCGAACTGGTTGACGAGTAAAATCCTAGGCACATTCCGGTGTGGTAGCTGCAAGGCTTGTAAGTACATCTCAGTGAGTAAGGGATTTCAGGACCCTAAGACCAATAGATTCTATAAATTATTGACTTTTGCTAATTGCAAGACCAAGGGAGTGGTGTATCAGTGCACATGTCCCTGTGGTAAAACATATGTGGGAAAGACGTCTAGAGAGTTTCGGCGGAGGATTTTGGAGCACATCGGTGACGTGGAGCATGCGCGGGATACATCGGTTGCCCGACATATGGTTGAGATGCATGGAGGTGAATCGGTCTCTCTATCATTTTCGGTGTTGGAGGTGGTCCCAATGGACATCAGAAGGGGGGACTATGAGACAAAAATCCTCCAAAGGGAGACCAGATGGATTTATAGATTGAAGACATTGTATCCAATGGGCCTTAACGAAGCATTATCGTTCGCATCATTTATATGAGAAATATGTGGTGGTGTTTTTGTTTTTTTGCCAATTGGGGATAGGGTTGTCTTGATGATTGTTTGATATATCAGCTATATCTATTCTATATGTATATAAACCTGCTTGGAAACGCCAGTGGATATAGGCGTTTTGCCTGTTTGGCGATCGGAGTTGGGCCGGACTACGGGCGGAAACGTGAAGTCATGCTCTGCGTATGTCCGGGATTGTCAGTCAGCGCCGGCGCGGATGTTTTGCGCATGTACGGAAGCCTTTGGTTGGCGTCCTTTCCTCGTGTAACGACGCGAGTTGAGATAGATAGTTTGGGAGCGAACCGGAAGTTAGAGGCGTTATACAACGGAGGTGAGTTACTAACGAGCAAGGAGTGATTGTTTGCTAGATGGGTGAACTAATCCAATTGGCTCACTTGCAATGAACTTGTGATCTGTATATAAACCGCCCACCACTGTGAGATTGGTCTTCCTTATGGTAACCAGTGCACCATGAGGAATGGGAGATAATTTGTTCTATCAAACAAACCCGGGAATCTGGTATCCATGATACTGCCTCTAGGTATGAATATGGTTACGTTGATATTGTTTTTAGGGGGATAAATTATGATGTTATGGATAACCTAGTGATTGAAATACTCTATATTGTTTTGTTTAGAACATCGAATATCGGCGGCAGCGACATGTGAGTGGGTCTGTGAGTACATATCTTGACAGACAAATAGTATCATCTAACATTGACAAGATATCTCCCAGGTTGGCTACAAATTGGTCACATCTACCATGGTAGCATCTATTTTGATATTGTATAATATCCTGGGAATTTGATATCCATTACATTGCCGCCAGGTATGAGTATGTGAAGAAATTTATGCTGCACCAAGGAAAATTAGGATATTGCCTGTAAATGGATAATTAGAATATTTGTATTGTTTTATCTAGAATATCGAACTTTGGCGGCACTGATATGTGAACGGGTTTGTGAGTATGATACGTATAGCATGGTATACATATTTATCAACAAATAAACATCATAGATTATTGATGAGACACCTCCCATATTGGCTACCTTATTAGTATTTATCTTAAATATGATGCATCTAAGTCATAGTTGCCAACCCTCCCGTTTTTGGCGGGTCACTCCCGCTAATGGGGGCCGTGTCCCGCCCCCCCGCTTCAGTGGTTTATCCTCCCGCCTCTTTACAGAAGCTAGAGGTTATGTGTGCACAGAGGCATCGGGCAGCGTCTCTTTACCTCTCTAGACGCTGCCCTTCAGCCTCTGTCCTGCGCCGCCGTCGGCAATGTTCTCCTAGCTTTGTGAGAGCATTGCTGGGATAGGGGGCGAAGCTCCGCCCCCTTTCCCCGAGTTAGAAGAACTAGAATGCCAGCAGGACAGGTGAGTGCACGGATGGCTGTGTGTGTGGTGAGAGGGGTGTGTGTGTGGAGGGGGGGTGGCTGATTGTCTGTGAGGAGAGGGGTGTGTGTGGTGAGAGGGGTGTGTGTGTGGAGGGGTGTGTGTGGGGAGGGGGTGGCTGATTGTCTGTGAGGAGAGGGGTGTGTGTGGTGAGAGGGGTGTGTGTGTGAGGAGAGGGGTGTGTGTGTGGGGAGGGGGTGGCTGATTGTCTGTGAGGAGAGGGGTGTGTGTGGGGAGGGGGTGGCTGATTGTCTGTGAGGAGAGGGGTGTGTGTGGGGAGGGGTGGCTGATTGTCTGTGAGGAGAGGGGTGTGTGTGGGGAGGGGGTGGCTGATTGTCTGTGAGGAGAGGGGTGTGTGTGGGGAGGGAGTGGCTGATTGTCTGTGAGGAGAGGGGTGTGTGTGGGGAGGGGGTGGCTGATTGTCTGTGAGGAGAGGGGTGTGTGTGGTGAGAGGGCTGTGTGTGTGAGGAGAGGGGTGTGTGTGGGGAGGGGGTGGCTGATTGTCTGTGAGGAGAGGGGTGTGTGTGGGGAGGGGGTGGCTGATTGTCTGTGAGGAGAGGGGTGTGTGTCTGTGAGGAGAGGGGTGTGTGTGGGGAGGGGGTGGCTGATTGTCTGTGAGGAGAGGGGTGTGTGTGGGGAGGGGGTGGCTGATTGTCTGTGAGGAGAGGGGTGTGTGTGGGGAGGGGGTGGCTGATTGTCTGTGAGGAGAGGGGTGTGTGTGGGGAGGGGGTGGCTGATTGTCTGTGAGGAGAGGGGTGTGTGTGGGGAGGGGGGTGGCTGATTGTCTGTGAGGAGAGGGGTGTGTGTGTGAGGAGAGGGCTGTGTGTGTGAGGAGAGGGGTGTGTGTGTGGGGAGGGGGTGGCTGATTGTCTGTGAGGAGAAGGGTTTGGTAAGGGGGTGGCTGATTGTCTGTGAGGAGAGAGGTGTGTGTGCAGTGACTGAGTGCTTGTGAGGGGAGGAGTGTGCAGTAGGTGTTATTATTTTATTGTTACTAGCTATAGGGGCACTGCCTGGCTCATGGGGGGCATCTGCCTGGCTCATGTGGGCATCTGCCTGGCTCATGTGGGCATCTGCCTGGATAAAGGGGGCATCCACCTGGCATGGGGACATCTGCCTGGATAAAGGGGGCATCCGCCTGGCATGGGGGCATCTACCTGGATAAAGGGGGCATCTGTCTGGCATGGGGGCATCTACCTGGATAAAGGGGGCACCTGCATGGCTCATGGGTGCATCTGCCTGGATAAAGGGGGCATCTGCCTGGCATGGGGGCATCTACCTTGATAAAGGGGGCATCTGCCTGGCTCATGGGGCATCTGCCTGGATAAAGGGGGCATCTGCCTAGCTCATGTGGGCATCTGCCTGGCTCATGGGGCATCTGCCTGGATAAAAGGGGGCATCTGCCTAGCTCATGTGGGCATCCGCCTGGATAAAGGGGCATCCACCTGGATCAAGGGGGCATCCGCCTGGCATGTGGGCATCTGCCTGGATAAAGGGGGCATCCACCTGGCATGGGGGCATCGGCCTGGATCCAGGGCGCATCCGCCTGGCATGGGGCCATCTACCTGGATAAAGGGGGCATCCACCTGGCATGGGGGCATCTACCTGGATAAAGGGGGCACCTGCCTGGCTCATGGGTGCATCTGCCTGGCATGGGGGCATCTACCTTGATAAAGGGGGCATCTGCCTGGCTCATGGGGCATCTGCCTGGATAAAGGGGGCATCTGCCTAGCTAATGTGGGCATCCGCCTGGATAAAGGGGCATCCACCTGGATAAAGGGGGCATCTGCCTGGCATGGGGGCATCTGCCTGGCATGGGGGCATCCCCCTGGAGAAAGGGGGGACTCCGCCGGGCAGGGGGGCATCTGCCTGACATGGGGGCATCTGCCTGGATAAAGGGGGCATCTGCCTGGCTCATGGGGGCATCTGTCTGGCATGGGGGCATCTACCAGGATAAAGGGGGCATCTGCCTGGCTCATGGGGGCATCTGCCTGGATAAAGGGGGCATCTGCCTGGATAAAGGGGGCATCTACCTTGATAAAGGGGGCATCTGCCTGGCTCATGGGGCATCTGCCTGGATAAAGGTGGCATCTGCCTGGCTCATGGAGGCATCTGCATGGCTCATGGGGACATCTACCTGGATAAAGGGGGCATCTGCCTAGCTATTGGGGGAACTACCTGGCTGTAAGGAGCATCTAAGTGGCTATTGGGGCATTACCTGGCTATTCGGGACACTACCTGGCTATTGGGGACACTACCTGGCTATTGGAGGCACTATCTGGCTATGGGAGGCACTACCTGGCTATTGGGGGCACTACCTGGCTATAAGGGGCACTACCTGGCTATAAGGGGCACTACCTGGCTGTAAGGGGCACTACCTGGCTATTGGGGACAGCTACCTGGCTAGAAGGGGGCATTAACCTGGCTACAGGAGGCTACTACCTGGCTACAGGGTTCAAATAGGCCACCGAGATACCTACCTATTGGGGCACAGTTTGGCGGTATCTCCCAGCTCTCCTGGATGCTGAATAGACCATCCAACAGTCCAGGGAAGCTGGGTGACGCCAAAACCCTAATTTAGCTTTCTTCCAGAGCCATTACACAGTTAGGTGGAGTAGGGTGTGGCTTTTACGAAGGGGCGTGGCTTACATGCAAGATGGGCGTGGATATGCAAATTTTTGGCGTGCCGTGCTACGCACGCCGCTTTCAAGTCTCCTGCTTTTTTACTTTCAAAAGTTGGCATGTATGATCTAAGTACACCTTAATGTATAAGAAGGATCTCTGAACGAATACATTTTTGAAGAAGGTTGTTTTGTCCAATAATAAGTCCCCGATGAACTCTATTCATATTTAGCAGGGGGGAAACGCGTAGGACAGAGACTGGAACAATATATATCCTGACAAATTGCTTTGAGGTACTTTACTGAGACCTTGATAGTGCATCAGTATTTTGAGATATCTTTGTATAGGTATTTAGGTATTAATTAATATTTCTTTGTTGACACTTTGGGGTATTTAGTACACTATAGTAGATTTAGATATAATTTTGGTTAGTGTATCTTGCTAGGATCTTGGCGGGGTCGTCCTTATCGGGACGGTCGCTCCGCGTCTGTATAGGTAGGCTTAGTAATTAGATATATGTAAGTTTTATCTCGTGGTATCTTTTAGCTATAAAATCTTACCCAAACCAACAGTTCTGCTTTGAGTCTCTGTGAGGCTACCTAATGCCACAGCCTGCCACTCCTACACATTATTCACACCAATAGCTACTTGCACTACTTGTTATTTGAGCCAGCCACTTGCCTATGTTTGCACAGTGCTTTTGAGGGTCCTCAGAGCCACCAGGTCACTATCTTTTACTGGAATTTCCTCTCTACCAAACCAGGGTTGTTAGAGTGAGGTCTCTGACCACTATGTGACTAACACAGTTTAAATCCAAATCCATGGAATGGGACACTGCCTCTTTAAGATAACCACTCAGCTTTGGCACAGCAAATAACATGGCAACATACGGCATCTTTGGCCACTTGGTTCCCATTGTAGTGTAGTGTTTGTAGGAGAGGACACTAGTTTATACTTCAGCCAGCCTAAAATATTTCTCTTTGCTTCTACTCACATTTGCTCAGAGCTGGGACAACGGGTAGGTAAAGGTAGGTGACTACTAGGGCACCACTTCACCTCAGGCAGAAAAGTGGTGCTAGGAGGTATGTAAAGGACTGAATTTGCCATTGGGTAGGGGTGCTGTATGCCTTATTTGCCAAGGGCACCAGAATACTTTGTCCCAGTCCTGCATCTGCTCACCCATTCTGACAAGGTTTTATGTTAATGACCTTTCATAAGGTCACCACTCAGTCAGGTCTAGCAAATGCCATAGGGTACATTTGGTTAGTGAATGTAGCCCATAAAGTGCAGCCAATCACTTTCTCAGACTGACCAGCCCTTAAGCTCTCTATTTTTGGTTTTAGCCACAGACTCTTTCATACCTGCTCGGCTGACTGGTGGGAGCTCTCCTTTTGAAGGAAGAATAGAAGTCTATCATTCTGGCCAGTGGGGCACAGTTTGTGATGACCAGTGGGATGATGCTGATGCTGAGGTGGTCTGCAGACAGCTGGGACTTGGGTAAGGAGAATCTGTATTAATGTTTTTAATTTCTCTTGTCTGAGAATAGGTAGTAGACATGTGTAGGTTACAAGATCATATTTTTTTTATAACTGGGTCTCCCTCTATAAACCAGAGTGGAGAGCTTCTAATTGCCAGACACTTGTAATCTGTAATATGCCATCAATGTGTGATAGGTGCAGGACCCATCTTTGGTCTTAAGAAAGGGGTCCGACCTCAAAATAGGTGCGGGTCTCAGTGGTGGGATCCACACCTTTTGCACAATGATGGCATATCCTATCCATATGCCATCATGTGAATGAGGGGACAACCCTTTTTAAAGCTAACTTTACTTATGGGAGAAGATTAGGGTAAAGTTCTTTAAATAAGGTTGCAATCCTTGTAGGGACTTGCAAGTAATGAGGACCCTTGACGCGGGTTGTGCGCTTGTGACATATAGTGGCCATTGTATTAGCTAATACCTCATATTTGATTTTTTTCCAGTATGTTATTTCTATTTGCCCAAAAGTACTGGGGAGCGGAGGGTGTCTGTATTTTTGTGTTTGACACCTAGAAAGTGCTAGGCAGCCCGCCCAATTGAATAGTACAGGCGTCACTAAAAGGTTGTAGGCCAGCATGGTGCACAACACGTATCTGCATTAATGGCACCATTTTCATCGGCTTATCTATATGCAATTGTAATGCCAGCAACCACCTCCCTTATACATTGTAGGCATCTGAGTGTGTGTTTTATCGGTATTCTTGCATTTGTGCAATCTCCCCATGTGTTATACTGTGACTTTTTTGCATACTGGTGTTAACAGGTATCAATTTAATGTGCAGTTTTTTATCATCTAATTGTTCCTCTAGTGGTGGGTTGTGTGAGCTACTGCACCTGATTGTTTTTCCCAAGTAGCATTGGGGCCTGTGTTGCCTCCTACTGGGTTTAGTCTGTAGTTCAGCCATTGAGCTTGTGTTTTTCAAATCCTCTTAAAAAATATCAGAGATGTACATTTTATATTTTATCAGGCAAATGAGGAAATTAGATTATGTTGAAAAAAATGTAGCCTGAATTTATTGTAAAATAAATAACATTTTCATAATTTTACAGCAAATGTTCTGTAACGATCGTGTTAAAAATATTACAAATGACCCAACATTGTCATAATATTTCAGCTGTACAGAAAATGAATAACTAACCTAAAAATAAGGATGAGCTAGCAGAATAAAGGTCATTATTCAAGCATAGCTCAAGTGTGCTGAATCATCAAACTGGAGCATAATGGCTTTGAAATGAACAATATTTTCTAGAATATAGACTCCATACAAAACAGCATGTTAAAGTGTGTGTTAAATGCAGTATTGGAATTCATATCATAGAGAATTGTGCTTAACCATGGATGACTGACATAGGTCAACAATATGACATATTCATGCAGAAATAGGGTATGTTATACTCTATCAAGTGTGACCAGTTACCAGTGTCCTTGAGCTGCCCTTCAAGGATTACATTTTTGTAATGTGTAAAAATTCTGCTTTTATCACAGTTAGTGTTACAAACACCTAGTAAATGTGATATGAGAAGTGCTAAGTGGTAAGCGTCCTAGTCCACATGTATCAGACAACTGGATGATTTTACTACAGTTCTTTACTGAAAGTATATAAAAAAGATTTAAGGCATTTGACCCTAAAACACACGTTTATTTTCTTTGCAAGTGAATAGATAGCTATGACTGGAATGGAAAAAAGCTACTTATTATAGTGAATTATTATATACAGTATAATAATAAGATACAATGTTCCCTTAACATATAATATTAATTGGTTCTGGGACGACCATTGTATGTTGAGACCATAATTCTCCGGAAAACTAATAATTTGTTTCAAAGCCCCAAAATGTCACCCAACATATGTAAAATGAAGTTTAAAAAAAAATGAACTAGTCCTAACATCTAATAGTCTTAATGGGGTTGTCTCACCACACTGTTTCAGAGCCAAAAGCAGATTCAGATTAATGCATGCTGTCTCTTCCTTATTAGGCTGTGGCTGCTTCTATGGCAGTGATTAGCATATCAGCTCAGCATTCACAGCTCTTCTAAAAGCATTGACATGAGAGCAGGAGATGTTATCTATAAGTACAGAGCTCAAAGTAAACAAAGAAGGAGACTAATTGCTTATTTGAGATAACACACTCTGCTCTCAAGCTGCCGGTAGACCATCCATCATCATCACTGCTATAAGAGCAGAGAGAGAAGGGGAGAGCGGGACGGTAACCTAGAGAAACCTATGTGCACTCAGAGCAGATAACATCTATCTCATCTCCTCAATAACAGCAAAAAATAGAGATATACATTTGAAAATCTCTCCAATTACTGGTTCCTACATGTTTAAAGCTAATCTTTGTAGTAAGATAACCTATTTAAAAGCTGCTGGAAATAACTTTGTATGTTGAGGACAGGAGCTACTTTGGGTCATGTACCAGAAAAAAGTAAATAGGGCCATCAACTGGAGCCCACAGGAGCAGCACAGAACATGAAGTACCTCACTGTACTGTAGAGATGAGCTGCTAGACCACCAATCACAACATGCACTTTACTAACACAGAGGTTTTTAAAATGTTCATGATAATTTGTTGGATCTTCAATCACATGCACCGCAGATCAGCAGTGTCTGTGACATTGTATGGTGAGTGTGGTTTTAAGATACAATTTTCCAGGATAGACCCTTGTACGGTAAACATATTGTATCCTGAGGCCATTGAAAGCCTAAGAACCGTTGTATGTATAAATATTATATATGTAAAATTTTTATTACTGGAGGATGGCAAAACTAGGTGCATTACTGCGGGAACAGACAGACCAAGTTAAAAGTGGTTTATCTGAGCCCGAGATGTCGTTTTGGAGCTAGAAAGTGCTAAACCTATGACCAACAGTAGAACAGGTTCATACATTCTGGCACATTCTGTTTTTGTCATGATTGTGCCTGAAAACCCCCCGTCTTTTGGCTCTGGTCGACGGCCACGGCCAGTACGACGT
Organism: Phyllomedusa bahiana; assembly: GCA_025379985.1. Lineage (NCBI taxonomy): Eukaryota > Metazoa > Chordata > Amphibia > Anura > Hylidae > Phyllomedusa > Phyllomedusa bahiana. The sequence continues at coordinate 44,291 of JAODAL010002382.1, read as the reverse complement.
AAACCATGTTTTTTTTTACTTAATACTACGTTTCTTATCACTAGTGTGAATTGGGTTTACTCTGTGCTGGGTGCTAATTGATTCCTGGCCAACGCCCGTGGCCAGGAATCTTCCAGCACACTCTTGGTTAATTTTTGTTCCTTCTTGAGTGACAACCTTCTTCTTCTATCTGGTCTTTTGTTCCTTCTGCCTATTGCCTCAGTTCTACCTTTCATCTGTTCCTATATAAGGTCTCTGCTTCCTTCCTGCCTTGGCTGCTATTTTGGCTCATTGCCCTATAGTTCGCTTGCTCTCTTCTGTTGTTTCTGTGCTCTCATGACCTTACGCTTTGGACCCCGGTTATCCTCTTTGTCTCACGTCTCTGTACCTCGCTGCCCGTACTGTTGCCGACTTTGGACCGCCCCCGGTTATTCTCTTTGTCTCACTACTCTGTACCTTGCTGCCCGTATTGTTGCCGACTTTTGACCGCCCGACTACGTTTATTGTTATGTGTCTGTTTGTCCTGTCTGTGTCGCACCTATATCAGTGCAGCCATCAGTCTTCTGGTTGGGGCCGGCCTATTAAGGAGTCGGGTTCCCCAGAAGGCAGGGACAGAGGCTGGGACCAGTGTCAGGGCCTCACTTTTCTGTGTCTTTGTGTGCGTTCCTGACAGTTTTAAAGATATTTAGAACTGGCCTCTTTTTGCCTAGATCATACATGTCGCCTGTAATATTTAAATTCAAAGGCTGGCCAAGTCTTAGGTTTTTTGCCTTTCATGTGACATAGAGTTACCTCTGACACGATCTTTGGTGGCCTACGTGTTAGACATGAGTCTCCCTCTCTGTCCATACGTCGTCTCCATGCCAGATTTTCACCCTCTTCTCTTGTCCCGGTAATTCCTGTTGTCTGACTGTGGTACCCATTTTGAATCAACTCCCAATGTTTCTTGCTAAATAGGGGACCCGTCTCTCTTACCACCAACCCACTGCTCTTCAACGCTTTCTTCGTACTGGCTCCACCTTCTTAGTTTCCCAGCTTTCTTCCCTTTCTGCATTTCCTCCCAGTGCTCTGATGAAACCTACTGCCAGAGAGGGAAGTTATTGGCCCTAGCTCAAAATATTTACTAGCAATTTTTAATTCTATACTGTTGACAGATAAACACGCATGTCAATGTATTTTATTTTCAATGTATACAGTGCATTGAAGTAAAAAAAGCTCAACAAAAGGAGACAAGACTCCTCAAGACACTTCCAATTCATTGAGCCTTGCAATGCGACTAGGAGTAAAGAAGACAGCTGTTTAGGGGTTGTTGCCTCTAATTAGCTTACAGCAGAGTACTGGCTGATTGGGTAAGAGGCAGTGCAGATTCTGGTTTATAATTAAGCCAACTTCAAACATGTCCCGTTACTTCCACTCATTACTCTTCTGTAAAGGTTTAAGTCATTAGCCTTTTATAAGGCCACCCATCAGCCAACTCTATTAAGTGTTGTAAGATACATTGGAGTAGTGTATATAGCTCAAAAAGTGTTAAGACCCTGCACCACCCATTGTTACATAGTTACATAGTTTGTAAGGTCGAAAAAAGACAGACATGCATCCAGCCGTTCAGCCTATTGTGCTATAGTGTTGATCCAGAGGAAAGCTAAGACCCCCATGAGATAGAAGCTAATCGTCCTCATTTAGGGAAAAAGTTCATTCCTGACTCCAATCTGGCAATCAGAATAAATCCCCGGATTAACGACCCTTCTCCAGAATTCTAGTCACTATAACTTGCTATATTATTGCACTCTAGAAATGCATCCAGACCCTTTTTGAGCTCTGTTAGTGAATTTATCATGACAAGTTCCTCTGGCAGAGGGTTCCACAGTATTCCTGCTCTTACAGTAAATAATCTTTTTCTATGTTTATGTAGAAACTTTCTTTCCTCAAGATGTAGAGGATGCCCTCTACAATCCTGGGTATAAGTAGATCTTGGGAGAGATCTCTATATTGACCTTTCATATATTTATTATGTCCCCCCAAAGCCATCTTTTCTCTAAACGAATTAATTATAATATTGCTAATCTTTCTGTTCAAGCTCTACAATATCCTTCCTGTGCACTGGTGCCCAAAACTGTACAAAATATTCCATATGTGGTCTGACCAATGACTTGTATAGTGGGAGTATGATGTTCTCATCATGTGCATCTAGGCCTCTTTTAATACACTTCATGATCCTATTTGCCTTGGCAGCTGCTGCCTGACACTGACAGCTACAATAAGTTTACTGTCCACTAGGATTCCCAAGTCCTCCATGTCACTTTTATCACGTTTTTTGTTTTCCCTAATCGAAAGGATTTTTTCCTCCCCCTGTCCTTAACCTTGCATGTCTCTTTTAATCATCTGCCATTTTCTCTCCCCAGGCCCCCCAATTTTATCCGATCCCTTTGTAATAAACCATTGTTCCATTTTTTTTGATTACTTTACAGAGTTAGTATCATCTGCAAAGATCATATTCTACTGTGAAAATCTTAATAAAAATTTTTTAAAGAGAATAAGGCCTTTTTACGGGCCCCGTGGTACCCCACTGTAACAAGGTAAAGCCCCGAGTAGTCCTTTAAATCACCACCCTTTGTTTTCTATCACTCACCCAGTTACTTCCCACTTGCACACTTTTTCCCCCCATTAAAAAGCATTCTCTTTTTACTTACCCCTTTTATGTGGCACAGTATGAAATGCTTTAGAAAAATCAAGATAGGACATCCAATCCCTACCCGTCCAGCAGAACAACCTTTCATAGAACGAAGATTGTTTGACGGGGCCCGACCTTCATAAACCCATGTGGAAGGGTTTATACTTTTATTTTCAGTGAGTGCCAGTTAGCATCTGTCCCTAAGGGAGGTGCCGTAGCCCTAACTGGAACCCCCCACTGTCCCTCCACTTGACGTGCTGCCCTAGGGGCGCGGCAATGGGCGACACCCCCTCTTGCTAAAGTGCGGGGACGTGAGGAAGTAGAATAGTCGAGTCCAGATAATATCAAATAGGAACGAAAACCCACAAATCAGAACCAAGGGTAAACTAAACAAGCCAGGTCAAACACGAACGGGAGCGAGGTACAAAATCAGGAGACAAACCGGGGTCAGGAGAAAACCCGGGTCGGATAAGCAACAAAAAAACAAACAACAAGGTACCCCAGGAATATCATAGGGCAGCAGTCAGTTTTCAGGGAGTTAAAAGGGGGATTCCTGGATACCCCCCCCCCTGCGTATTGAGGGCCCTCGGGTCCCCCCTTTGGGGGTGCACTCACCCCTGTTAGGAGTGGCTGGGCCCCGTCACTCACAGAGTTTTCAGCAGCATGGTATCAGGGAGGGAGGCACATCACTGTTGCAGCCTGTCTCAGTCTGAGACAGCTTAGCCCTGACAGAACCCCCCCCTTTTGGGGATCCACTGGACCCTTCCCTGGTCGGGGTTCTAACCCCCACTTATGCGAACTGGAAAGGGGGCCCAAGGGCGGAGTCACAGGTAAACCCCCCTTACGAATGACGTGGGACACGTTTTATACAGAGAGAAGAGGGTAATTTAGCTGTTTAAGCCACCGGGTTTACCCCCCTCCGAACCAATAGGATTCGGTACAGGTGGAGGGCATAGTTACCCAAAGGGGATGATTCTGGGAACCTTAGCCCGAGCATCGATTTCACAAGATGCCGAAAGGGCTTAAACCGGCACCACCGTTCCCAATAGAACATTGCGCACATCAGTATTCCACATGGAAGGGAGACATCTTTAAAAACACAAACCCTGTTACCCTGACAATTTCCCTAAAATTCAGCAAAAATGGATTTGTTTCTAAAACCCAGGGCAGCCCCAAAACCAATCAGTGGGCACCCCCTCCATACAAATAAATACACTTTTCAATATGTATGCCACATCTCCATCGGGGGTAAAATATTGGATTGCGCCCCGAGAAGTGGAGTGGAGTCCCCCAATAGCCACTACCCGCAGCGAGTCAATACGGTCTACAAGTGGCCCGCGTTTGGGAAAGACCATAAAACAAAATTAGGGCTGCCGAATCAAAAAACGCATTCCCGAAACCCCACAGCGACAAGTATGAAATCTTAACTGGTAGACAAAATTTTTAGATACAATGGAAAAACCTGCTCGCCCAGGTGATCCCCCCTTCTGACCACCAGGCGTTTGGGGGTTTTTTCCCACCCCGGTCTCCGTTTGGGCTTCCCGAATTCTGTGGTTCCCCCTTCTCCACGTAATCACAACCCCCGGGTGCGACGAGTACCCCGGTCATAGCCACTTTACAGAAAAAGCCCCCCACTTGCATGGGTCCCCTGGGTTTACGTGGAAAAAACCATTTTGGGGGCCATGGTGTGGACCACCCGGGGGGAAAACCTTTTCCTGCCGTCTCTCCCTAAAAGTTGTCCAAAAGGGCCAGGCCTGGCCTTCTAAAGTACCCGGGGTGGTAGCCACCAATTTTAACCCTTTACATGGGGAGCTAACCCCAATCTGAATGGCATCTGAGGCTGCGTCGTTCCATCCAACGGAAGCCCGTGCGAAATTCGGGGCAAAACTCCTCCACGTCTTCTCACCCTGCCTAAGGTGGTACTGACCTCACCACGCTTGCCTTCGGGTCATTAAAGAGTACCCCTAAAGTGGCAAAGAACCTGTCCACAGAAAATTTTAGGTGAGTCATGCGGTAACGAAAATGCCCCCTCCTGGGGGGGGACCCCGCAAAAAGGCATAACTTCCCCCCCTTTTTACCTCATTACCCCGAGGTAATGGGGGGGAGCCAAAAAAACAGGGACAACCCTCTTAAATGCCCCAAAGGCCCTCCTGTTCCCGCAAACTGTCAGGCAGGTGGGGGTTTTCCACAGGAGGGAAAGGGGAATGCAGGGGCCCCCTATTGGAGTAGCCCCTGTTCTACCCTCACGCCGATTGGGGCTAGCTGGGTTTTCCCTGCATCTGCTCTCCAGAGTGTCTGGGTCCATATGGGGTAGAGCATAACGGTTTCGGCTGTTAATGTCACTCAAGGGAGGGGCGGAGCCCTAACTGGAACCCAGCCCAGTCCTCCTACTTTACGTTTTTTTTTTGCCCTGGGGAGCCGGCAAACTGGGGACAGTCCCGTCTGCTAAAATGCAGCCACAAACCCCCCCAAAAAAAACCCGGGGATAAACGTAAACAAAACCGGGTCAAACACGAACGGGAGGAGGGACAAAATAGGAGACAAAACCCGGGGGCAGGGAACAGGCCCACCCGGATAACAAACAAAAACAAACAAAAGGGGGCCAGGGGTAACACACAGCATCACTTTCAGGGAGTTTAAAGGGGTTCCTGGGTCCGCCCCGCAGCCATTGGAGCGGCCCCCGGGGCCTCCCATTGGTGGTGCACTCGCCCCCTGTCAGGAGTGGCTGGGCCCCTGTACTCCAGACTGTACCCGCAGTGTACGGGGGGAGCGCACACAGCTGTTGCGCCTGCGCAGTTGACACAGCTTACCCGACAGCATTCTAAAAAAAACCCTTTAACATTTTACCTACAACAGAGGTTAAACTTACCAGCCTATAGTTTTCAGAATAACTTTTTGACCCCTTTTTGAATATTGGCACCGCATGTGATATGTGCCACTCCTTTGGGATATAACACTACTATACAGCCCATAAATATTAAGAATAGGGGCCTGTCTATCACATGACTTAATTCCCTTAGGACATGCAAACATGAGGAAAACATACTACCTCCCTGCAGATGTTGTCCTTGGTAGGATATGAACCCAGGACCCCACCATTGTAAAACAACAGGACTTACCACTGAGTTTACTATGCTACCCGCAGTTTGCATTACATAACCATCATGGTTGTGGTAAATAGCAGAAAGTTGCCAACCTATTATTATCTGCAAAAAGGTTCTACAGTATTCTCCTGCACCTAAGTGGACCCTCTCAACCACTAAACCCCAAACCGGCTTCTATGCCAGTGCTGAAATGATTGGGCAAAGGGGTTTGCTTTAGATTTTTCCTCCTTGTTAGATTGGTCTCCAGATGGGTCACTGATCACAGGGTGTTCTGCTGAGATGTAATACCATGCACAACATGTGTCTGGTAAATAATGAAGGGGATTTGGTTTGTAACACAGCACCACAGCCTCTTCAAACAGCTGATTGGAGAAGGGGGTATCTAGGGCTGTACCACTCCCAAAGTCCTGGATAACCTATTTAAAGGTCATAACGATTTATTAAAGCACAATTCTAATATAATACATATAAACAATCCCTAAAAGTAAGAACACATGCTCAACTGCATGCCATGCTACAGTTTATTGCGCAGTTGGTGGCTATAAGCACCATTGTGCAGTGTTAAAAACAGGAGCCCTAATTTACGGCTACAGCATCTACATTCTCAGGTCCCGGAAGTCAGACCCCTGGCAATCATAAAGTGATGGCTCATCTTAGCAAAATACCATCCCCAAATAAGTTTCTTGTTGAATGCATTCCTTGGCTAAAACAACTTCCAGCAGGTCCTGAAGGTCTACTATACTGCTGACAGGGAATGCTGGGAGTTCTAACTACTATAGAGGAAGTGGATAAGAATAACTTGTGAATGTATTTCCTTTTCTTTCCTCTGCCCTCCATACATCTCTGCCTTAATCTCCAGATATCTCCCCTCACACAATCTCCATTCCTCATAGGACCTTCTTCTCTGCTCTCTTCTTGTCAGCTCCTCACACAACCACCTCCAAGACTTCTCTCGTGCTTCCCCCATTCTCTGGAATTCACTGCACCAACACATCAGACTCTCCTCCACTTTCACCAGCTTCAAAAGCAACCTGAAAACCCATCTCTTCAGGATAGCCTACGACCTAGAATAACCCCGCTGTCACTACACCCTCCACAAGCATGTCTGCCCCTCACCTTCTGTCTCATTCCCCCTTCCTTGTAGATTGTAAGCCCGTGCGGGCAGAGTTCTTTTTCCTTCTGTATCTGTTGTTAGTCACAGATTGTCACTATTGTAATTGTGTGACTTATGTTATGTATGTAACCCCCTGAATGTACAGTGCCCTGGAATAAATGGTGCTATAAAATAAATAATAAAAAATAATAATAATACTTACCTAGCAGTGGAGGGGAGTTCGTAGACACAATTCATTTTGCTATCTCCTGCCTTAAGACTATTTCTGATTATCCTTAGCTGTGTGAGCCGCTCCTACCTCTGCTCTGTCCTTCAGGATAAAATATCTTGGGGATTTGTGCTCATGCAAAGCTGTCTCCAAAGCAGCAAGGAAATTAAATATGAAAGGTATCCCCAATGTCTGTGGTTTCCAGACTCAGGAGCAGAGGTGTAACTTGAAGTTCTTGGGCCCCAATGCAAAAGGTTAAATCGGGCCCCCCATGTATTATGTGCTAATTATAATACTGGTGTCTTCCTATGTGACAGAAGGGCTTTTGGGCCCCCTCAGGCTGCAGGGCCCGGTAGCGACTGCTACCACTGCACCCCCTATAGCTACGCCCCTGCTCAGCAGAAGTATTGCTCGACCCTACACAGTGCAATTGCATTGAGATATACGAGAGAACAGGGAGAAGTGGGGAGAGATGGTCGGTCACCAAAGAAACTTGTGTATTATAGGAGGAGATAAAATCTTTATCTCCCGGCCAAAGCAAAATCAAAACTATGAATTTGGTAAAATTCTTCATTTACCTTTCCCTACATGTTAAAAGCTAATCATTGTACTGAGAAAACCTCTTAAAGGGAATGTGTCATCAAAAATGACTTATTGTTTAACTCACATTTTTATGTTCAACACATTTAAAAAAAAAAAAAAATCGGTTATATTTTTTTAAATTTTCCATATCACTTTCAATATTTTTTAATAATTCTTAAGTCCTGCAGTTTTCACTTTGGCCTCAAGGCCGAATAATAGTCTGACACTTCCTGTTCTGAGCAGAAGGATTCTCAGTTGTCTGCTCATTATCAACACAAAGAGGGTCAAACTGAAAGGAGCCACGAGTGTGAATAGATAACTCAGGATCCACCAGTCCCAATAGGAGACAGTCACAGCTCCCCCTCTCCCCTCCTTGCACACTGATTTCTTCCCAGGTCACAGAGCATGACTAGAAAACTCTCCTATAGAAGTGAATGGGACTGATTTCAGTCTTAAGCTTCTATGTGCATGAAGCTACTGTAAAGCATCTCTCATGACTGCTTTAAAGAAAGTGAAAACAAGGACTAATGGCCAAAGTGAAAACTGCAAGACTTAAGAATATTAAAAAATTTGAAAGTGATTTTGAAAAAAAAAAAAAAAAACACCTAAAAAATGTGTTTAACATAAAAATGGGACTTAGACAATGACTCTTTTTTTGATGACACATTCCCTTTAAATTATTACAAAAAGTGATAACTTATTGTAATGTTTTCTAACCGCAGGGCTAGAAACGTGCGGGTTGGGCGGATCCTCTGGGCCCACTGCGAGCGCAGATGGTGAACACAAGCAGTGGGTAGCCGAAGTGCAGGTCCGGGTAGCAGGTGCGGGAAGCAGAGACAGGGCACTGCAGATGTAGCTGTAGAACGTATGCACAGTCCAGGTGTAACAAGTGAACGGCAGGCACAATCCAAGGTGGCAGCAGATACTGGGTATGGCAACAGGTATATGTCAAGCTGATGCAGCAGCAGGTGTTGAGCAGGAACGATGAACGTATAGAAAACGTAAAGAAGCAGCAAAGAACTAAGGGGAAAAGTTTGTGCTGGAAGACAACAACGAAAGAAAAGGGAGGAATTCCTTAAAAACCAGAGTTACAGGTCACTGGGCAGGGCCAAGGTACTCTCTTTAAATGTGGTGCAGTGCCACGCGCATGCCCCTATGGGAGCGTGTGTGCGCACCGGACGCCAGGGAGCTGGAGGAAGCAGAGATGGTGAGGCTTCAGGAGTGGCAGGAGCCAGGACAGGTGCGTGCAGAGAACCAGGGGATGTTGCAGCAGCGGCCGGGACACAGGAGATACGGGCACGCTGTCGGGCCATAGCAGGGGCCGCGGCGTGAACCCTGACAGTACCCCCACCTTAAGCCCTCCCCTCTGGGCTAGCCGGGTACCCACAAAAAGGCTAGGGGTAACCACCTCCTCCTCGTATCCCAGGAACTGTACGTCAGAGGAGGTGTCCAGAGAGTCCCGGAAAACTTCTTGGAAACCCGGGGAGAAGAAGCAGAAACAGTAGGCAGGGGTGGGTGGGTGGGAGTCAGAGGTGTCTTCGCAGACCAGAGGCTCTTCTTGCAGAACAGAGGCACAGCAGAACAGACAGGCAGAGAAACGGGAGGGCAGGGCTGCTCCAGATGGGTGGGCTTGAGGCAGCGAGAGTAGCAATGCTTGCCCCATTGTATGACTTCACCCATTCTCCAATCCAGGGATGGGCTGTGAAGCTGGAACCACGGAAGCCCGAGCAAGACTGGAGCAGACGAACTTGGCAGGACGTAGAAGAAGTTTTCCCTTTTGGGGGGAGCTTCCAATTTGTAGAGACACAGGTGGGTGCGGAACTGGACTGGCTCCATCCTGCTCTCCCCATTAACGGATGAAAAACGTAGTGGTTTTTCCACACTGGACACCGGCAGGCAGAACTTCTCCAGTAGGGACAGATGGATGAAGTTCTCGGGAAAAGCTGGTTTCCCGAAGAAACAGGAACTTTGGAAAGCAGCACCAGACGAAAAACGTAGGGTGACTGGAGGGTCAAAGGGGGGCGGCACAAACCATTTTTTAGGGTAACTTCACCCACAAACCCATTGGGACTGAGGTTTTGGGGACAGCTGGGCGGACTGGGCAGTTCTTCAGGTAATGACGGGTACCACCGCAGTAAGGGACAGGTTTAAGCAGCGCGACGGGCGCTTCCTCTGTGGAGAGATGAGTGCGGTTCACTTCCTTGGCTCATCTTGGGGGAACGCAGGTTTTCCAGGGAGGTGACTCGGGTTTCCGTACAAAAGCACGGAGGCTTTTGAGAGGCCGGGTGGGGCACTGGCGGCTGGCGTAGTTCAAGCTCCTCTCAGCCAAAAACGGATGTCGATCCGGGTAGCGAGAGCGATGAGGTCGTCCAGGGTGGTAGGTAAGTCACGACCAGCCAACTCGTCCTTGATGCGTCCATCGAGCCCCCCCCCGAAAGGGGGAGAACAGGGCCTCATTGTACCAGGCAAGCTCGGAGGCCAGGGTACGGAACTGGATGGCATACTGGCCCACAGTAGAATCGCCCTGACGGAACCGGAGTAGCGATGAAGCAGCAGATGTGTTGCGCCCAGGTAGCTCAAAGGTTTTTCTAAAGGCGCTCAGGAACTTCTGGAGGTCCCCTGTCAGCGGATCCCTTTTCTCCCAAAGAGGTGAGACCCAGGCCAAGGCTTCACCTGACAGTAGGCTAATGATGAAGGCCACCTTGGCACGGTCAGAAGAGAACTGGTGAGCCAACACCTCAAAATGGATGGTGCACTGATTAAGGAAGCCGTGACACGTATGAGGATCTCCAGAATAACAGGCAGGCAGAGGCAAGTGCAGGCTAGGACTGAACATGGCAGACAGAGGCGGAACCACAGCAGATGACAGAGCAGACCTAGGTGCCAGTGCAGACACGACTTCGTCCAAACGGGTGGTGATGGTCTGCAGCTTTTGAAACAATTGCTCCAGGTGGATGCCAATGAGGTTTACCCCGGTCCCGGTCAGGGAGTCACTCCGGCGGGATCCATAATTTATGGTCAATTCGTACTGTAACGTTTTCTAACCGCAGGGCTAGAAACATGTGGGTTGGGCAGATCCTCTGGGCCCACTGCGAGCGCAGATGGTGAACACAAGCAGTGGGTAGCCGAAGTGCAGGTCCAGGTAGAGGTCTGGGCAGAGTAAGGGGCACTGCGGGATGAGCCGTAGAACGATGCACAGCCCAGGTGTAAAGGTGAAAGGCAGGCCCAGTCCAGGGGGGGGCAAAAGATACTGGGTAGGCAACATGTTTTATGGCAAGCTGGTCAGCCGGTGTTCACAGGAACAATGAACATAAGAAAACTATAAAAGTCGAGCAATGAGCAGCTAAGGGGGGCAATCTTTTGTGAAAGCAACAACGAACGACGTGAGCTAGGGGGGAAGTTCCCTTTAAAAAACAGAGTTTTCAGGCATGGGCAGGGCCAAGGTATCTACTCTTTAAATTTATGAGTGCCCCCGTTGCGCACAGGATGCCAGGGAGCTGGGGGAGCGAGATGGGGAGGCTTAGGGGGAGGGCCAGGACAGGTGGTCAAAGGCCCGGGACACTAGGGATTCCCCGCAGCAGCGGCCGGGACACAGGAGACACGGGCACGCTGTAGGTCCATAGCAGGGGCCGCGACGTGAACCGTGACACTTATTACTGTATATCCATCCATGTCTGACCTTATATTGGTTTCAGAGAAGCCACAATTTTTCAAGAGTGCAGGCAAATGACATTTTTTACCTTATTACAGTTTTGACAGAAGTTATTAGAGAATGTATGACATACTTTATTTGACTGCTTGTCATAAAAATATTGTTGACTAGAAAATGAGGCATGATTATTAAATAGGTTTTTTTATCTGGCTGTTTTCACTTTCCACAGCCTCCTCAGGTTTATACTTCCTATATAGGCTGTGGGCAGTTCTACAGCAGTGTCTGACATTTTAGCTCTGCTATCTCCTATTCCTAGCTTTGCCTGTTAGAGGGACATTACTGATGGAGAGATTGTGAAAAACATCGTCCAAGCAGGATGTATGGCTATAAATGTGAACTAGCAGAGTTGTATTTGTCATGAGAGGAAGCTTCTTATAAAAGAGAAAAATGTACATGCTGCAAAGACACACTGTTAGCTGCTGAGTGACTCTTTTATCTTTGGTGTAATTGTACAAAGCTGCGGGCGGGCAGGGCTAACACCTGTTCATAAATTAAATGGACTAATCTCTGGCAGAACAGGCTGGAAACTGCTCTGCAACTGCAACATCTTACAGAATAAGGGACACAGCACTGGAAACAGCATGTCTGTCACTAGCTTGTGCTGCCCTCAGCAAGGGGGGGCATCAACTATGTGACAGGTTCCCTTTAAAAGAAGATTCTGATGCATATTCTTTTCTTCTTAGCCGCTTTTCTTTTCTTTTTTCTGTTTTCTGTATGTGATTATCGTGAAAAGCCATCTTGCCTGGGCTGTTTTTAATATCTTTTACAGATCCTTTAAGCTCATGGGCATAGAAGCCTGTGAACAGGAGTAGTCCCATTGACTTCTATGGGAGAATTGTCTAGGCACGGTCTGTGTCCTGGGAAGAAATCACTGTGCAGGGAGGGCGAGAGGGGGAGCTGCGATCTCCTATTGTGAATGGTGTGTTATCGATACACATTGGTGTCATCTTTAAGTTTAATCCTGCCTGTGCTGATATTAAGGAGACTGCTGAAAACAGGAACAGCAAGTGTCAGACTATTATTAGACTTAATGGCCAAAGTGAAAACTGCAAGATTTCAGGATTTTTAAAAATATTTATAGTGATCTGGGAAATACAAAAAAAATCACAACCATAAATCCTTAAAAAATGTGGTTAATATAAAAATAGGGTTAAATAATAGATACATTTTTGATGACATATTCCCTTCAAGTTATGGATGCATGATGAACTAATTCCAAGGAACGCTTTGTATTCTTGACCTTTCATTATCAATAAAACTTCACTTTTGTGGTGATCAGAGAAAACCTTCATAGGAAAGAACTGTTTTGGATATATGTCATTTTGAGACAAGATCGCCAGTCAACATTATTGGCTGTGTTTCTTTTATTTTGTAGTCTTTGTCACTAATAATTACTATTATTTGATGGTATGTACAGGGGTGTTGCCAAAGCCTGGAGTCAAGCTCATTTTGGAGAAGGAACAGGTCAAATTCTTCTGGATGAGGTACAGTGTACAGGAAATGAGCTGTCTATAGAAGAGTGTCAACGAAGCTCCTGGGGAGAGCACAACTGTGGACACAAGGAAGATGCAGGTGTTTCCTGTATACCCATAGCAGGTATTAAATGCATTGCTGTACATTTTAAGTGATTTTCTTAATAGACATTCTAGGCTACTGAAATTCACAAAATACTGTGTCTATTATGCTTCAAACCCAAGCCTCTATTTTCCATGCGGCTGCCCATGGATTGCTGATTTTGCACACAGGAACCTATTTTTACTTGATGAAGCAGGACTGGGATAAGGTATTCTTGTGCCCTAGGCAAATAAGGCATATAGCATCCTCCTCGAATGAAAAAATTCAACACACTGCATACATCCTTCTTGGAATGAGGTGGTGCCCTAATCGACCGCCTACCTTGGCCTACCCGTTGTCCCGACCCGGTGATGAAGGACATAAAACTGAGACATTGTTATATGGAAATATTTACAATTTGTTATTAACTGGAGTAGTAAAGATTATGGGAGACATGTATGAAGGAAGGCACTTTAAAGTGAATTGTCAAGTCTCGTTTTCAGTGTATAATGCTCCTGAATGTATGAAAGTGCTTTTTGTGTGATTATAAATGGAGTCTAAAGTTCGACACGCCTCACATATATGTTAGGTGCATTACGGAACTTAGGTGCATTAGTAATGTGCCAAAAATGTATAAAGGCTATAGAAAGCTTGAAAATAAAATAAAACTCTTTAGAATAGCATGTCAGTGAATAGAAACTATGGTACTGATCTTGCTTGGTTTATCACAGGTCCCAGCAAGACATGTGCTGTGCTGGCTCTTGCTGTATTTAGAATAAAAGGGTGAGAGCAGCAAAAATAAATTTCCAATTTAATGTAGTAAAAATTTAAAATTCTAAAATCTGAACAACATCATCAGAGGGTTATTTAATTTAAAACTAGTTTTAGATTCTATTAAATTTAAATGCATTTTATAGGAGATTTTTATATTTTTGGGATAATTTTTTTATATTAATTTTATGATAACATTTTTTATTAAATTTAAATAATTTGATTTTATATATTTATCAGAAATTACTTTTTATTATTGTACTGGTGTAAATTGAGAAATATAGGACATTTTTTGCCCTAATGGCAAATCTACGGTAGCTCCCCTTCAACTCCTCAGGCTCTGGCAGACCACATTGAAATAGGTCTGCCTGTTCGAGCAGTAATGCCCTAGTTTTGCCAACCCACATTATATATTGTGTCAATATTATAGAGTGGTTTCAACGCCTCCATAACGCCCCCAAAACGCCGCCTCATGTTAAGCGCATTAGAAAGTGTTGAGTCTTACGAACAATGCGCCTAACACATTCATTAGGCGCATTAGACATCGTAGCCGGTGCATTTTACACCAGAAAAGGGTAAATAACCCGATCATACATGTCTCCCTATCTTTGTGAATTTTATATAATTTAGAGTACAGGCTACTTGTGTATTAAGCTTTTGAAGTAATCTTAACGGGCTTTTCCAAGACTTTTAAAAACCTTTCTACCTCCTTCCACTGTGCTAAGTGTTTACCCTGATCCCTCACTGATGATAGATCCCATGATGCTCCATATCCTCATGCCTGCATGTACAGCATGTGACCACAGAGGTTATTGATTGGCTGAAGTATCTTGTGATCCATGCATGGCTGACAAAAGTAATTTCAGGGCCCCATACAGCTGAAGCATCTGGACCATTTGCCCATTGTCAATTCATATTTTGAACCATATAAGTGTTCACCTTTTTTGAAAAAATTTGAGAGCCTCTGCAAGTACTGCCAGTACTCTCCTAACAGCACCCCTGGATCCATGAACGCATACCATCAGTGAGGGGCCAGAGGGGAGCTCTGGTAGTGCTGGAAATTTGGTGATGGGAGAGGTTATGGGTTAAATTTCTATTTTAGCACAATTTAAAAGTTTTGAAAACCCATTTTAGCTTCATTCTGGCACTCTAACTACAAGTGGGGTACCAGCAGTACTCTCCGATGTAATAGTGGGGATGGATGCCAAACCAGGATGGTCCACTTCTGAAACCATTACATGCTAGGCAAACAGTGTATAAAAGTAGTGAGCACTTTTAGAGATGGCGAGTCTTGTAGCTTTCAAATTTTTATTAATGCGTCCATGTCACAAGAATAGTAACCACTTTGTCAATAAGCAACATTCCAAGTTCCAACACAGCAGTGATATAGGCTGACACCCTTCTTCAGGTTTGATAAAGGTGAAGGAATGTGTCCCCTAATTGGCTTGAAATGTACCGCTCTGCGGTTACTAAAGACAGTAAGTAGGCACAGACTTTAGGAGGAACACAGTCTACTATATGACAATTGAGAAGTGTTACCTAAAAATATGCTACCGATCCTGAGATTTACAAGAGTCATTGCCATGTTTCACACACAGGCAGTTTGATTTGTCAGCAAATTTATTGTCTTGCAGAAAGTATCCTTAAAACTGAGAATACAAAGAGATCATAAAACAGGTTGTCTACTCAGCACACATACTTTTTAGAAGACCAAGAGCAAGCCCACAAAGAATATGTCCCACGAGTTACATGTGGCCTGCCAAAGCATTTCTGGAGGCCCGCGACAGCCCATGAAGGAGCGTGGCCTATGTAGCCCCAACCCCAACATGAGCGGTACCATCCAGTATGGGGGCTGTTGGAGGTATTCCAGCAGTGTACCAAGGAAGTTGGGGGCTTTTCGGCTCCCACAGTTTGCATTGCTGTACAGATCTGGAAAGGAGCATACATGTCAAACATGAGGCCCATTACTTCATATTTATGTGGCACATGAGAGTTTAAAGGGGTTGTCTCACTACATCAATTCATCTTACCTCCTGTTTTCTTGGTTTCATTTTTGAAGTCAAAGGCATGTTTACTGGCTTTACTGGCTACTAATGGGCTTCAGTGACGAGCGGCTGAGGACACAAGGTCTGTAGCTATAGCGACCAGCACTGGCAGCCTATCAGGAGAGATTGAAAAGGTCTGTAGCTGAGGAGCTGATGCAGCCCATACAAGAGGGGATATCTCAGGATAGGTCCCTGTTAATGGACACATATTGCAAAGTGACTTGTTTTTGCAAGGTCTTTAACATAAAAAGCAATCCTTGTAGTGAGACAACCCCTTTAAATACAGAGAGCAGGGTTGGATAAGCTCTGAACACAGCAGGAAAGGCTCTCCACTTTCCCTAGAGAAGCAAGCACAGAGAGCAAGCACCATCTTGGATTTGGAGCTATGGCTTGCATCTCCACACTATTGTGTAAAGCAACTCACAGATGGTGGCATTGCTCTGACAGCCCTACGAAAACACCCTAGCCACCCTCCAATGCCCTTTAATGGCTCTTGGAGGGCTACCATGATACCAATATGGCCCTCAGTAAAAAAGTTTTGACACCCCTGACCTAGAGCGTGTTGAGAAAATATACATGCCATTACTATAAATCTACAATTTGTATTGAATTATATGAAGAATTATTGGATGCCTATATATGTATTGTTATATTCTATTCTATTTTGTGTGCACGAAGGGATAAAAATAATACTGCCTATCTATATATTTTTCATACAGATGGTTCTATTAGACTAGCAGGTGGTAAAGGTAGCCATGAAGGACGTCTGGAAGTGTTCCATAATTCCCAGTGGGGGACGATATGTGATGACGGGTGGACAGAGCTGAATACACAAGTCGTATGCCGTCAACTGGGATATAAGTAAGAATCTTTTAATGTGTACTTTCAACTAGAAAGCAAGTACATAGTACAGTGCACACGCAGCCTGAATTTTTAAATGCTTATAGACATTGACTAAAATCATATTCTGCCTTTGAGGAGATCATATCTCATGTTCTGATATGGCTATGGGCATTGCAACACATTAAACTATCACTAAATATAGGACATGTTGCAAAAATATATATTTTTTTCAAGCAATTTCTCCCTTAATCACCTTCTTTTCTTTGATCCTATTTGATTTTATGTTACAGTTAAAGTGGAGAAATATATAAAATCATCTCTATATGTCCCAGGCATTTAGCTATTTTTTCCTTGCTGTTCTGTGTCTAACTGCGAGGCAGCCAATAATCCCCCTTCGTTTTGATGCGATTGTGTGGTGCTGTTCGGTATCACTAGATCTGTAAGAGTCCAGTCTAACACAATATCATGTTATAGATCCCACAAAGTGATTGGCGTGAAAAGAAATATTAAACTCTAGAATTGTGGGGTTTTTCTTGGTTATCTCGTCTTCTAGAACAAAATGGAATAAAAAAAGGATCAAAAAGTCACACACTGTCCAAACCGGTACCAATAAAAAATAAACCTTGCCCTAAACAAAAACATAATGAAAACTATAGACACTCGGTATCACTAGTATCGAAAAACCAATATTATGTTATTGATAACGTACAGTAAACTCCTAAAACTGAAGCTTCCACAAAATGGCACAATTGTATTTATGTTAATCTTTTACCCCTTTAAGAATTTAGGTGGTACAATGGTACAATTGAAAATAACTCGCCCCGCAAAAAATAAGCAAATAAGCCCTCATACATCTAAGTAGACAGAAAAATGAAAAAAGTTATGACTATTGGAAGGATCTTGGGTTCAGAGGTTAAAAAAGCTGTCCAACATCATGAAGTGTGATAAAATAAAAAAGGGATAATTACTTAGCTGTTAAATGCCTTCTGCTCTGGCATCGACACTCTGGTGTTCCCACTCCTCTTTATTAACTGCAGTTTAGCTGTAGTGATGACATAATGTACACCCATGTGACTGCAAGAGATTTATAAAGTGTATTCCACCAGGCTATAGGGCTTTAAAGGGTGGTTACTTAGCTAAATGAGAAGCTTTCACAGTCTGTAACTAGAGAGAAGACTCTGCAGGTGGTGACTCCCCATGGACGGACTGACTGACTAGTGGCAGCTTGGAGCAATGAGAAATAAGAGAGAGCAGGGAGGGAGATGGTCATAATTAGAGAAACCTATGTGCTCTAAGAGGAGATAACATTTTCTTTATCTCCTGACCAAAGAAAAATCAACAAACCAATGTATTTAGAAACACTCTTAAATTATCTGTCTCCATGTGTTAAAAGCTAATCATTGTAGCGGGAAAATTCCTTTAACGACCGCCCAGCGTCTTTTGGCGTCGGGCATTTCAGATCGTTCATCTGCAGCAACGTCTTTTGGCGTCGCTGCAGACAACGGAATTTGCGGCGCCCGGCGCCGGGAACAAGGGGTGGGGGAACCTCGCTGGGGAGCGAAATTGCTGCAGTTCGTCACCGCAGCGTAATCAAAGGGTTTCCCTGCTCTGTCGGGTGATCGGAACGCCCGGTGACCCGACAGAGACAGGGGAATGGCTGCACAGTCAGCCCTGGGGACCCAGAGTAGCCCCAGGGCTGTCTGTGTAACAAGCCAGTGATGATCAGGCCAAACTGTGTGCTGTCTTGATCACTGCCTGTGTCAGACTGATACAGATTATAATGTATTAGCTGTAGGGATTAGTCCCAAGGCAGCCTTGATAGATGAAAACCAGCAGCAAAGTTGGTACAAATTAAACGGATGCTTTATTTTTCTGCCACCCGTTGTACACAAAAGGTAACCAAACTTAACATAATAATAATCTTTATTTATATAGCGCCAACATATTCCGCAGCACTTTACAAATTTGAGGGTAAACATACAGACATTACACATTAAAAGTACCTACAAATGAGACACAAGGTGTGAGGGCCCTGCTCGTGAGAGCTTAGAATCTATTAGGGTGTAGAGCGAAACAAACGGTGAGAAGTGCTCAGTTTGCAATGGTCCAGTCATGTTTCATAAATAGGGGGTGGTTTATATGAAAAATGGATGACCCTGCCACCCTG
Organism: Phyllomedusa bahiana; assembly: GCA_025379985.1. Lineage (NCBI taxonomy): Eukaryota > Metazoa > Chordata > Amphibia > Anura > Hylidae > Phyllomedusa > Phyllomedusa bahiana. The sequence goes on along the minus strand of JAODAL010002382.1, from coordinate 25,541 downwards.
ACAGTACATCTATATACAGATAAGTGCCTGTGAGTGCCCTAGTGTTGGGAGATGTGTGTGATAGCAGTTAGGGATCTTGGTGGGCCAGACTGAGAAGATGTGTTCTCAGGGCCCACTTAAAACTATGAGGGTTGTGACTGTGCCTGATCACCCACGGTAGCATGTTCCAGAGAACTGGTGCAGCACGTGTGAAATCTTGGAGACGGGCATGGGAGGTTCGGATGATTGATGAGCCTGATATCAGCAGCAGAGCGGAGAGAGCGAGTCGGGTGGTAGACAGAGACGAGGGAGGTGATTTAGGGGGGTGCAGCGTTGTGGAGAGCTTTATGGGTGAGAGTGATGAGTTTATACTGTATCCTGTACTGAATGGGCAACCAGTGCAGTGACTGACACAGGGTAGAGGCATTAGTATAGCGGCTGGAAAGAAAGATGAGCCTGGCTGCTGCATTCAGGACAGATTGGAGAGGGGAGAGTTTGCACAAAGGGAGACCAATTAGCAAGGAGTTACAGTAATCAAGACGAGAAATAATAAGGGCCAGAATGAGAGTTTGACTTGTTTCCACAGTGAGAAACGGACGGATTTTGGAGATGTTCTTGAGGTGCAGGTGACAGGAGCGGGCAAGGGATGGGAGATATGGGGCGAAGGTCAGTTCAGAATCTAGTATAACCCCCAGACAGCGGGCCTGCTGCCGAGAAGTCATGGTGGTACCACATACTGAAACAGAAATAGCAGGGGAGGTTGGTTACTAGATGGCGGAAAGACAAGAAGTTCAGTTTTAGTGAGGTTTAGTTTCAGATGGAGAGAGGACATTATGTCAGAGACAGCGGACAGACAGTCACTGGTGTTTTGTAGGACTGATGTCATGGGAGGAGGTGTATAATTGGGTGTCATCAGCATAGAGATGGTACTGGAAGCCAAATCTGCTGATGGTTTGTCCAATCGGGGCTGTGTACAATGAAAAAAAGGGGAGAACCAAGAACCGATCCCTGAGGAACTCCAACATCAAGAGGTAGAGAAGAGGAGGTAGATCCGAAAAAAGAGACACTGAAGGAGCGATCAGACAGGAAAGATGAGAACCAAGCGAGAGCGGTGTCCTGGAGGCCAATGGCACTGAGCATGCTGAGGAGAAGTTGGGGATGAACTGTGTCAAATGCTGCAGAGAGATCCAGAAGAAGCAACAACGGGTATTTACCCTGAGATTTAGCAGTGGGGAGGTCATTAGAGACTGTAACTAAAGCAGTTTCTGTGGAGTGTAGGGTGCGGAAACCGGATTGTAGAGGATCGAGAAGAGAGTTAGTAGAGATATAGCGGATTAGGCGAGAGTAGACCAAGCGTTCCAGGAGTTTAGAGATGAAGGGCAGATTAGAGACTGGTCGATAATTAGCAGCGCAGGACGGGTCCAGAGTGGGCTTTTTTAGTAAAGGGGTTATGATGGCGTGTTTGAAGGAAGATGGAAAGATCCCAGTGGAGAGAGAGAGGTTACAGATTGTAGTAAGGTGAGAGAGGACAGCTGGAGAAATAGACTGGACAAGGTGGGAGGGAATGGGGTCACTAGAGCAGGTGGTGGGGCAATCAGACAAGAGAAGCCTGGATTCTTCTTCCTCTGTCGTCGGGTCAAGGGCTGAGAGTAGACTAGAGGATGTGCGGGAGGGGATGGGATGGGTATTACTTGGGGACTGAGATATATTTTGCCGGATATTTTCAATTTTCTCTTTGAAGTGAGTCGCCAGGTCTTCAGCACAGAGGTCAGTAACTGGGGCCTGAGCTTTAGGCCTTAGGAGGGAGTGGAAGGTGTCAAACAGGCGTTTTGGGTTGTTGTGTAGTGTTGAGATGAGGGAGGTGAAACATAAGGCTTACTTCAGCTGGCACAGGAATGTTCACGGAACCTCTAGCCCAACCGATGAGTTTAGGATGCACAATCAGTCCTGGTGCCCACACAGGGCTCTCACCTGTCCTGCTATTGGTAAGAAAAGGCACCACTTCTGAAGAGTCTCCAGTTTGCCTCAGGAACTCCAAACACAGCTCCTGCTCCACAGTAAACTTGCAGTGAGTCTGGGCACCACACCCCCAGCTCACCTGACTTACCAGGCTTACATAGATAATAAAACCTGGCCTGGACCTGGAAAAGTGGGAGCGACCATCCCACCCAGCTGTTTGGCCACTCCGGTAAAAGCCCGACCCGGAGGAACTGCGATCAGCAGTTATACTAATAATACCAAGGATGTCAGCCGCCTAATGCGTCTGGCACATACTATACCGGGCTGTACCTCCCCGATACCAGGCATAACGGTGACACATATCTTCCATCAATGACTGTTCCTTGCACTCTCTTACATAGCATATATTAATATGCTAATACATTACCAAGTGTAAAAAAAAAAAAAAAGAAAAACAGTTCTCCCTTCATGGGATTAAAAAAAGTAAAAAACATAAAAAGTGTAAAAAATAAAATAAAATATTTAATAAAAAATAATTGTGCATACATTACACACACAAAAAAAGCACTACACATATTGGGTTTCCACACGACCGTAATAACCTGTAGAAGTAATCTAACAAGTTATCAAGTGTAAAATGTGTTTGGTGTAAAAAAAAAAAAAAAATTGAAAACAAATTTAAAAAAAAAAAAAATCTGCAGTTATTTATAAGTAAACTATTCCCCCATAAAGTACAACTTGTCTCGAATAAAACGAGGCCTAATACAATTGCGTCATTGAAAAAATAAGAAAGTTACAACTGTTGAAACGCAAGGAGGCAAAAACGAAAAAATTTTTCTGGTCATTAACTACTTTTCAGGCGTTCGGCTTAAGGGGTTAAGATTATGGACACACTCTGGTTGAATAGTTAGCACTGCCACCATCAGGTTTTAAATCCAACCAAGGGCAATATCTGCATAAAATTTGTAACTTCTCCTTGTTTTGCCTGGGTTTTATCATGGCTGTTGTTATGATGATATTCTATGTACAGCGCTCTAGAACATGTTGGTGATACATAAAATAAATTATTTTAATAATAATAATGTATAGTCTTCATGTAAAAATGTGTAGTAATGCAGTCTTGATAGGTGCTTTTTCATCAATTAGCTAGCCTGCCCTTTCAAGAAGAGGCTTTCAAAACCCACTTCTTCAGACACTTTGAGTGATAATAGGAACAATTTAAAAACCTTTAGATTGTGATGTGTTTGACATACAATATAATTATTGAGTCTTTGACATGAAAGGCCAGGTAAATGCGAATAAGCTAGCAAATGTCAGAATGAACTTTTCCACGCTTTTGTCTTTAACAGTTGATGCAGCAGGCTGTAGCCAGTAATCACTCATTCCTACAGATATTACATAGTCACAAGAGGACAGGAGGCACACCCATGACCCCTGTGCGTTCATCACTGTCCTGACCACTACATATCAATAATGAATGACGCAGATCTATCATATTGTTACCTATGATAAAATCCCTTCCTTGTTCAAAGCATGAATTGGCATTAACCAACACATTAAAATATATCTAACATTATAAAGTGTAAAAATAGAGAATAGGACATAAAGTATAAATATATTATATATTGACACTATATTGACTCTACGGGCGACATGTATGAAAACTGTCTAGGTCTAAAACTTACTTTGTTGCCCATAGCAACGAATCAGAGCGCCCCTCCCGAACGTGGATGTTTTTTTTTCCGATGCAGGACCGTGGTTTTTGTCACGTTTTGTACAAAAACCGTGGTCGTTTATCGTTTTTTTGCCGTCACCCACACAATTGTATTGTATGGGAAGATGCCAAGAAAACTAAAAGCGCCGGCGTTTTATACCACAAGTTGTCTAATATGCTGGCGCCAAAAGATGAGCAGAGAAAAGATGAGCTGTGGAGACTAGAGCTTGTGTTTTCTACTCTAGTCTATGGGGCCACATGAACGATTGTATTTTCGGCGCTTTTAAAAACTAGAAGCGCCGAAAATACGATCATAAAGCTGTAGACACAGCTTAAGTGTAAGCCCGATTTACACCTGCAATACATCTGTGGAAATGTGTTCTCATATTCATACCTGCAGGAGTAGAAGAATTAGTACCATTGTATTAATTCATTTGTATCTCCACACAGACCGTATTGGACCCCTGTGCAAGGATAATATAGACTCGTAGGGTGACATGCATGAAATTTGACGTTAACACGCGAAATTTCATGCCCATTATACTGGCATAGAATGCGCCTGATGTATGAACCTGCTCTACAGCGGGTCAGAAATTAGTCGCATTCTAGCGCTAGGGCAAATTATCTGGATCAGGTATACCACTTTCAAAGTGGTATACCTGTTCCAGCTATAATGCGCCTAGAAATGTCGTAGCGTAGCTATAAATATCTAGCTTCACTACAGTTCTATTACGCCTCGCCACTCTTGGGCATATTGCTTTATAATGCGCCGATCTCAGGGGGCGTGTAGGAGATTTAAAAATGTATGAACGGAGCTGTGCCTGATATCGGGCTGAAAAGACGCCAGATATCTGCCGCAGCCCCATTCATACATGTCACCCTTAGTTCTCTAATAGCTCATCACAGTACATCTCCAATGTGCTTCTACCAATAATTCAGAGAAGAATGGTGGCTCAGCGGCTGGCAGTGTTGCCTTGTAGTAATGGGTTTGAATCCAACTAAAGCAATATCTCACTGGAGTTTGTATGTTATACAATATTGCACAGTTTGCACATATAGTACATTTGTCTCTGTAGACATCATGGCATTGTCTCAGATGGATCCTTTGTTATTGGGGATTAATACCATAATGACCATCAACTATCTTTTGACAGCGGGCAGTGCAGGTCCCCAGACTGCAGGGTTGTCTTATGCCTTCCAGTACTGAAACTGCACTAATAATGGAGAGATAACTATTTTTAGATCAGCCTCTAAATATGGCAGGGATCAGAGGAAGCTGCATTGCTAGCTATGTAACCCTTTGATTGCTGTGGTCCAAGACTTTGGAATCCGCGTGAGACTGAGGAGTCTGGGGCCCACCAGTGAAGGTGATTCTTTGGACCCACTGGTGGAGGTGATTCTTGGAGCCCATCAGTGGAGTTGAGTTTTGGGGCCCATTAGTGGTGTTTATTATTGGGTCCATGTTTTCAATTGTTTTTACATAGTACTTATGACTTAATAAACATTTTTTTTTTCAAGCGTGCACTTTTCTGGGTCTAAATACACAGAAACAAACCAGCAACACTCTACAGATGCCACAAGACATGTAAACACTGGATATTTAAATTATTACTTACTGCTGCATCTAGACAATATGAAAATCTGAAATTCTTAGTGCACATTTTGGCCAAACTGTGAGGGTCCATCCACCAATAACAAGATGGTCTCAATTCAGATGGGGACCTACTCTTTACTTTTTCTCGTCTCTCTGTATCTTGCCAGTCTTACTGACTTTTCAGGGCCTGTGGGTTTCTGCTTTGCTCAGTTCTGATTAAAAAACTGTCTGAATGGAATGCCATAAATAGGGGAGACCTTCAGCTCCCCCAGGAGAGATGGTGAACGTCTTGCAACCAAACGGCTGCAGGAGGCTCATTAAAGAAGCTGTTCCAGGGCAACGGCATGTGACACTGCTCTGTTGCCACCGACTTCATGGTGCGCGTCTGCTGCTAGACTATAAAGAAGTTGACTGAAAAGGCCATGCGTGCTGCCAAAGAGGAGAGGTGAGTATCATTCCACTCCCTACCCCATGCCTTGCTGATAGTGTCTCACCCAACTGTCCTGGACACTGAATCTCCCCAAAGGCCACTTTCAAAATTTGAAAAGTATGCTGAATGGATTCTTTTTTATGCATGGAGGAGAGGCTGCCTCCAATTTGTTTGTGCACTCCACCAATCCATTAATGGTTGTTTTTAATCAGAACAGACCATAACCAGGACACTTATGTCCTGAAAAGTATGTAGGCCTGGAAAGGTACAAAGACGGGCTTTACTACAAATCATATGACCCCATAGCAAAATTAGATGGGGCCCACAACCTATTGACAATAAACTAAAACAGCAACATAAGTAGCAATAACTGAAGGTGTAGTAAATATTGCTAAATATCAGACAACCCACAATAGTAGTGCTAGATAGCAGAAAACCACCAACTACTTGCTTCCTACAAAAAATAATGAGGCCCCTTAACCTCTGTACCCCATAGATGGCACTATGACTACTATGTCTATAGTAACCCCCATGTACAGAGAGAAGTGAGACTGTATAGCGTGTGTCCCCATTTAAACTGAGGCCATCTTGTCACTAGTGGCCAGATAAAATGTGCACTATGGGCGACATGTATGATCGGGATTTACGCCTGATTTCAGGCGTATACTGCGCCTCACCGTGCCGACTCCACTGTCGGACGCAGGGATGCGCTGTTAGGTGCAACCTTCGCCACTTTCGTATGCGCCTAACATGAAGGGGCGTGCAGTGGGCCGTAAATACGTCCGGATTTCCCATTGGTAGCAATTCTAAGCTAATTGTTCATTATTTTAGGCTCAGTTGGTGATGTATTTACGGACGTAAATACGTCCGTAAATACATCCAGAACTAAGCCCTGGGAACATAGAAATCCTGCTTAGAGGACCACAGTTCCAAGCAAGACCTGTGCTGTGCTGGCTCTTGCTGTACATACAGAATAAAATAAAAGGTGAAAGAAGAACAAATACATCTTAATTTTTTATAAAAAAATAGACCAAACTTAACATCTGTACAACATCAGCATTGGCTTATTTAATGTAAAATTAGTTGAATTCTCTCCCTTTTTTAAAGACTTTTTCTAGATATTATTTCTTTCTTTGGAGATCTTATAAATATATTTGCTTTCATTGCAAATTATCTACTTTTTCGATACATTGAAATCGATTTTAGTCAACTTTGATTTGTATCTTTATTCATTCATTCATTTGAAAGACAACTCTTTTTGCTATTCACTAACATGCTTAAAGGGGTTGTCTCACTACAAAGATTGGTTTTCAGCTTAAAGATCTTTAAAAAACAATCAACTTTCCAATGTAGATCAATTACCATTGTCCCACTGTTTTCCAGATATCTCTTCTTGTAGGGGCACCTGAGCCTGCTCAGGTCCCTATGGTCACCGACCTGCTTGTTCTTTCTTATAGGCTGCCGGCTCCTGTTTTTTTTTCATACAGGTCGGGGCGGGAGCGCGCTCGTTCACCCAGGCGCACTCCCTCTCTTCGCCATCCTGTCTTCCTGCTCTCAGCACAGAGCGCACAGAGCAGTGAGTTACGGCATTCAGCTGGCTGCCTGTCACTCCCCTCCTCCCCTCCCGAGTTAACTGCTGAAGCGCTGGGCTGCTAATGTCTCTGCTAATGATTTATTACTGCCTTACACATGTGGGGAGGGGGGAGAGTAACAGGCAGGTGTTGTTGAAGTGTTACACAAAGCTCTACTCACAGTGGAACTATGTGTTTTATGACCCAGAAGATAAGTGCCGGACGCAACTGTTTCATCTCCGTGGATGCAAATAAATCACTGGGGAGGAATGCAGGCAGGAGTTAGAGGTAACTTCAGGATCAGGACAAAACTTCTAACTATTTATTGTCTATTGTTTATCTTGATCATGGAAGCTCTGCCTCCCGTTGCTTATGCAGAATGAATTACTGCAAGCAGCGGGAGCGAGCAGGACACAGTGATGACGTCACCTAGGGGAAGGGAGGGGGAGAGGGTTAGAAGAAAATGCAAGCCCGCCCTCGTTTTCAAAAATCAGAGAATGAAAACAGGACAAAGGTAGGCTTAACTCTCGACATGAGACATCCCCTTTAATGATTTTTCGCTGATTTCCAGCCTGTATAGAAACTTAATACATGTTAGGCGCATTCCTTATGTGCCTAAGTTCCGCAATGCGCCTCACACACTGGCGAGACGCAGGGAACTTTACACCGCATGTATGAGCGCACTTCGGGCGCCGACATAAATCAGGCGCAGCTTACACTAAAAATAACGTGAAAATGGGTGCCTTGACGCGCCGATCTTCATACATGTCGCCCTATGAGCCTCAGATTTGCACACTTACTAGATGCAGCGGTAATGCATTTAAAATAAGTAATCTATTCAATGCTGATCTGTAAACTGGCATATGCAGAGTACTGCTGGTTTGTTTCTGTGTGTTTCCACAGCATTGCAGCAATGATAGAGTGCACCTGTGCCATTTATTTCACAGTTTCTGAAAGTGCTACCATTTTCCTTTATCCTTTTTTCCTCATTTATCTACACTTTTCTAGTTGTGTTCTGTTCTTTTTGTGTTTTACATTGTTTACAATAGGCAAAATCCATAAAGCAAGAGCAAAATGCTGTAAATCTCACTTCCCTGTAAATCTTAATTATTAAAGCTTTAGTTTTTCCATTGGAAAAGCTTTAATGTCATGTGCACATGATCTGTTTTTCCCATTGCCAAAAGTAAGAACCAACATTGAATGAAGAAGGTGAACACTGATTTGCAGTCTCTAACATCTTTTCTGCTTCAAACATAAGTTGGTCAACAAGAGGCAACAATCTGCTGAAAGATTAGTTGCTCAAGAGAAGGGTAAGACATCTCATAGTGTAACACAAAGTGTCAGTGTATGACATTGAGAGCAATTCTTGTAAAACGGACCATGAAACAAAAAGAAGAGTCATTACTTAATAGTGCAGACATAAGCGGGTGGAAAGGTCTTTACACCACATGTTTCAGAGGATTGCACCACCCACGACGGCCACTTGCGTATTCATCTTGGACAATGATACTTTCAAGCCTATATTTATGTTCATAGACCCCCACTCACATTCTAGCAGCTTGCCTTTTTATCTCAGCCCATGAATGTATATGCTGTTTGGGTGTGAATGTGGAGCTAATGTCTGCAACACATTAGGAATTTGCCTTTTTTTCTCTTTGAAAGTAGATGTTCTAGATGTTCTTCACCAGACTAATGCATTCCTGGAAAGCAATATGAACTACAAATAGTCACTGATAATTAAAAACAATGATAGTGTAATATTGTAATGCTGCAAAATGAAGATAATGGGAAGGCCTCAGAAATGTTATTGCTATTGTGAGGTATTTACAATGATGGATTTCCATTCTGCAACACATTCTGCTGTACATTAGGACTGCACAAAGTAAAAGAAGAATGGTCCGAAATATTCATTCTCACCAATATGTATGTTTTTACATCTCAGTACTTGCCCAGCTTTTTTTAAATGTTATCTTGTTGCCATTTTTAATAATGAAATTTATGACTTTAATTTACTATATATATATATATATTATATATATATATATATATATATATATATATATATATATATATATATATACACACACTCAGTATGTATATATATGCATATATATAAATATATATATAAATACACATGTATGCATACACAGTTTATATATATAAATATGTGCATATATGAGTGTATATACAGGCAGTGCCCAACTTACACCGTTCTGACTTACATCTGTCCCCTAGTTACAAAACACAACTTATGGGGAATGCTGACACTTGTAGTTCTATGTTCCACAGCAGATGATAGCTGTGGTATGACAAGTTTCAGCATGCCACAGCAGCACATGAGGTGAAAATGAGGTAAAATCTTCTTAACAGGGGAACAGACAGCAAAACAAATGTAAAACCCTTCCCTACACTATCCAAAACAAAAAAAAAAAACAACCTGTTGCAACTTACATAGAAATTCTACTTAAGAACAAACCTACAGTCCGTATCCTGTTCATAACCTGGCGGCTGCCTGTATATATATATATATATATATATATATATATGTATATATATATATATATATATATATATATATATATATAAAGTTTTTCTAATATCTTCACATGGAAATGTGTCTTATTAAAGGATATTCCCCTCTTTCTATATTTCCTATTGATGCAGTATATCAACATCGGTGTGCTTTGTGGGACAACCCCTTTAACCGCTTAGTACGCCAGGAACTAACAGCTGGTATCCGCTGTATACGTGGCAAATGTCAGCTGTTGGATAATGCCAGTTCCTGTCACTAGTGGCTGAGATCAAAGAAAAATCTGATCCTGGTTATTTAAACATTTAGGTAGACGTGTATGATCAGGGTTTTCACCCTTTATCTGGCTAAAAATGCGCCTAAGCGAGCAGGCTACGATTTCTAATGCGCCTAAAGAATGTGTTAGGTGCAATGTTCGTAAGACTCAACACTTTATAATGTGCCTAACATGAGGAGGCATTCTGGGGGCGTGGTGCACCACACTCGTAATATTAGACACATATATGAATGTGGTTCGGCAAAACTAGGCACATTACTGCTCCAACAGGCAGACCTATCTCAATGTGGTCTGTCTGAGCCTGAGGAGTCGAAGTGAAGCCAGATTTGCTGTTTGGGGAAAAAATTACCAATATTTCTCAAGTTACACCAGTACAATAATAAAAAGTAATTTATTATAATTACCAAACTGTATAAAATGTAATTATTTAAATATAATAAAAAATGTTATCATGTAAAATTAATATACAAATATATAATATCCCAAAAATAATAAAAAAATCTTCTATAAAAAAGAATCTAAAACTAATTTTACATTAAATAATCCACTGATGATGTTCAGATTTTAAAATTTTTAATTTTTACTACATTCGAAATATATTTTTGCTGCTCTCACCCTTTATTCTACATACGACAAGAGCCAGCACACCACAGGTATTGCTGGGACCTGTTGTCCACCAAGCAAGATCACTACTATAGTTTCTATTCACTGACATGCTATTCTAATGACTTTTCTTTTATTTCCAGCCTATCGTTAGCCTTTATACATGTTAGGTGCATTACTTATGTGCCTAAGTTCCGTAATATGCCTAACACATAGGAGAGGCGCGTCGAACTTTACAAACCATTTATGAACGCACAAAAACCACTTTCATACATTCAGATGCATTATACACTGAAAATGAGACTCGACTATTCACTTCAAAGCGTCTTCCTTCATACATGTCTCCTTTAGAACCCACAGTAAGTGCAACCAGTATCTAAATATTTAGTATATGGGACTGCGGTCTGTCGTGGTCCCCAATCGAACCCCCCCCTCACAAGATGTGATTGCGAAGTGCCATTTGGTTTCAATGGCAGCTGGAGCCCAAATAAAGGCATCCATAGCTTCTATGTTTGTGTTCTCATCATACACTGCCATTGGCATGGTAAAGTAGATAATCAATGTAATCCCTGTAAACTGCACTATATTAGTACTCCCCTTGATGACAGATTTGTAATTTTTTCAGTCATGCATTCACTAAGAAACAAAATGATGTAAAAAGGGATTAAAAAGTAGCATTCACTCCAAATTGGTACCAATAAAAACTAGACCTTGCCCTAGAAAAAGTGAGTCAACACACAACTCTACCAAAGGAGAAATAAAAAAAAGTTATGAAAATGGGAAGAATTTTGTTTCAATAATTTTTTTTATTTTTTAAAAGTAGCAAAACATAACAAAAACTATATAAATTTGGCATCGCAGGAACTGTACTGAGCCGCAGAATACAAATAACTTGACACTTGCTTGATGAACTTGGTAAACCACCCCTCAAAAAGTGGGGAGTAGGGAGGACAAACCAAAAATTTATTACTGAATCAGTCAGATGAGTATTACCATTCCAGTTTTCAGAGGATGTACACCCACTAACTGTCTTATCACTGACTGGACCATGCTTGACTGTGCAGGGACACCCCCCAATGGGAGACACCCAGGAAGGATAACAGGGGAACCCACAATATAGAAATTTCAAGAAAGATGCTTCAGAATTGTTATTATATTGGAAATACTAGCATGCAATAAAGCAGACATGTGAAGAATGGTCTCAGGTGCTCCTTAAAGGAAAGATTTTGATATCTGAATTTACAATTCCAAAAGACTCACCACAGGGATTTTTGTTCACACTGTGCTATTTTTTTTCTACCAAGCCTTCCGAGGCTATTCACTTTTTTTTTGTGAACTAAAGTATAGTTTTTCTTGCTATTATTCTAGGATACATGTGATGTTTTAATCACTATTGGTTCCAAGTTTTAGGGGAAGCAAAGTGACCAAAAAATAAAATTTTGCCATTGGGTATTTTTTTCTATGGTTTTCACCATATGGGATAATGATGTTATATTTTTTAGTAGATTGGACTCCTACTGATGTGGCGATACCAGTTATGTTATCATTTTTGTAAATTTGAAAAAAAGGGGTGTTTTGAACTTTCAATTTTTTTTACCTGTACTTTTAGTCCCCCTAGGGCATTTTACCACTTGGATGCATAATTACTTGTACAATGCTTTGCAATACAATAGCAATATAATTGCAGAGTAATGTTCTAATATGGCCTGCCTTTTACAGCTTGCCTTAGGCAGGGTCTAATTGGGGTACTAAGATGGGAGCCATGGTAGCCTCCGTTAGGCCCCTTTCTGTAATGACAACCAGCCAGTACCCTGCGAATGTGTGTAGGAGATGATTGGGGGTCGCAATGAACTGTGGTGCCATTTTGTAATAAATTTAATTATTTTACCAAAGACTCTTATAAGTTAAATGACTTTTAAAAGAGAATCTAATTGATTAAATGGCTGGGATTGGAGTTATCAGTGGCTATCAGCTGCAACAGCTGGCACCTGTCGTGTATGAAGTGGGCTTAGCAAGTGAGCCCGCTCCATACTCTTACCCACATTATCATAAAAATGTATGTCAAAGTTGGTCAGGGGTTGCAATGGCATGGTATTGAGGAGGGTATGCGGAACAAGTCATCTTAAATTATTTTCTATCAATATCGATGGTTTAGATACCATATTCATGCTGTATGTGTTTGCTTTTTTAGATATGGGAAGATTTTACTGGATAATGATTTTGAAGAGGGAACTGGGATTATCTGGTTGGATGATGTCAGCTGCTCGGGCAAAGAGCCCACACTCACTCAGTGTGCCAAGCCAGACTGGGGCAAGCATGACTGCGGTCATCAGGAGGACATTCATATGATGTGTTATCCAGACACTGACCAGCACAGGACATTATCTGGTAAGTAATACCGATTTTCTTCTTTCATTTTCTTTTTTTAGGGATTATATATTGATTATAGCCATTACTGTAAGGTGAGCTTCCTCCACAGAGATATGCTTCCTGTCTTGAAAATTTCATTGAGGGGCTGGAATTGATCCAAAAGGAACTGTTGGCTTTTTTTTAACATTAAGGACCATTGATGCTGCTTATAACTTTCCTTTTTGGAAAAACACCCAAAAATACCCCAGTGCAACAGTAATATGTGGCCCTGTGTTGGTTAAGAATGAATAGGTAACTTATCTCTCGATTCCCTAGCAAATTACAAGTAATTTATGAGGCAGTAAAATTAGCTAAAGTTTCTTTACTTTGTGGTGGTGATGAATCCTTTTGTTTTAAGGGTCCCTGTGTAGCTGCAGAGGCTGTGTATATGATACGTCCATCCATTTCCTCCATTTATACCAGAGATTCTCACATTTTATTATGCCTTCCGCCCCGTTTTCAGCAAAAAAACTACTCAGCGACCCTGTGGAAATCTATCTTGCTAACAAACAGAAAGATAGAGTGACAAAGGCTACTACCGCCCACCTGCATTTTTCCGATAACCCCTAATAGGTGAAATCGCCCAACTGAAGAAGATAGATACATAGATAGATGGATCGATAAATATAAAAGTTTGGATGAGAAAACATAAAGCGTAAAAACATAAAATTAGATAGGTATGAGATAGAAAGATACAGGATCTCCCAAAAGCAAACAGTGGGTTATATCTGTTCATGGTATAACACTGAAGATATGACACTTTTTTGATCTAATAGAAAGTAGTCAGTGTACAGCTTGTATAACAATGTAAATTTGGTGCGCCCTCAAAATTACTCAATACACAGCCATCAATGTCTAAATCGCTGGCAACAAAATTGAGTATACCACTAAGTGAAAATGGATAAATTGTGCCCAATTTGCTATTTTCCCTCCATGATATGATGGGGCTAGTTAGGGTTACGAGGTCTCAGGTGTGAATTGGGAGCAGGTGTGTTAAATTTGGTGTCATCTCTCTCACACTTTCTCATATTGGTCACTGTAAGTTTAACATGCCACCTAATGGCAAAGAACTATCTGAAGATCTGAAAAAAAAAAGAAAAGTTGCTCTACATAAAAATGGCCTAGGCTATAAGAAGATTGCCAACACCCTGAAACATAGCAGTAGCATCATGGCCAAGACCATCCAGAGGTTTAACAAGGCAGGTTCTACTCGGAATAGGCCTCGCCATGGTCGACCAAAGAAGTTGAGTGCACGTGCTCAGTGTCATATGTGTAACTTTAGGGGGGGTACGGAGGGGACTGGTCCCCCCCACTTTTTTCTGGATGGGGGACGGTCCCCCCCACTTTTTAGCCACTTCAATAAAAATAATCCATATGAAAGCATGAGAATATGGTAAGTGGGGAGAGCAGAGCACAGAGGAGGAAGAAGTTGACCCTTTGCCTCCTATATTTCTGTGCATCTTGGGAGGTCAGAGTAAATAGCAGCCTCAAGTGTCAGTGCAGAGTGAGAACAGCGCTGATTGGGAGAGCAGGAGTCAGCAGGGGCTGCTTCACCAATCAGAACGCTGCTCACAGTCCAACACACTCTATATCTGGGGCTGTATCTTTCCCTCCCCTTGTATACCACTTACCCTATGCTCAACCCTCATCAGAGAAGAAGGGAAGCTCTTGCCAAATGCCGGCTACACCAGACTACAGAAGATAAGTGAGGAGGGGACAAGGGTGCCAGGCGTTGTGTGTGCATGTGAGTAGGGTATGTACAGTATATGTGAGATTTGTATATACTGTACAGACATGTGTCTAGCCATGTCACGTCTTCCCTGCACTTATACGCCGGGGAAAATGAAAGTGAATGGAGCGGCCACTCAGCATTTTAGAAGTGTGGACTGGCCAGCGCGTACTTCTAAAACCCGGCATATAGCAAGGTGCACAGTATGCCCCGTTATACGCCGTGTGAACACACCTTAAAGGGTTGTCTCACTACATCTATTTATCTTACCTCAGTCCTGTTTTCTTGGTTTCATTTTGAATTCAGGGGCGTGTTTACTGGCTTCCACTAGGCTGCAGTAGAAGCCAGGTCTGTAGCTACAGCAACCAGTGCTGGCAGCTTATCAGGAGAGATTGAACAGGTCTGTAGCTATAGCAACCTGAGGAGCTGAAGCAGCCCTTACAAAAGGGGATATCTAGAAATAGGTAGGACACTGTTAATGGACACATATTACAAAGTGACTTGGTTTTGCAAGATCTTTAATATAAAAAGCAATCCTTGTAGTGAGACAACCCCTTTAAGGGTACGTTCGCACGGAAGATATGAATGCTGGTTCTGGGGTGGATTCAGTGCTGGATCTGCTTCAGAACTGGCGTCCAATTGGACAGGAAACTGATTTACATTACACCATATGTAAAATCAGTGTCGTCGTTTAGATGACACTGATTTTACTTGAGTATTTTCAGCGCATACTTTCAGCTCATACAAAAAATTCTTCTAGGCATTTTCCGCACAGCACTAAAGGATAAGAGACAGAAGTCTACCTCGGGCAGTTTGGGTCGTTTGTTCATCGGAATTCTGCGTTTGCAAGCACCAAATTTCCAACAAGCAAACGACACTGTCAGTGCCGAAAAACCATCATGTGAACCCACCCTAAGTGTGTAGTGTGTCTGTGTTCAATATATGTATATATACACACACAATTTCCGGGGTACTTTGTAATGTAGTCTCTGGGATACAGTGTGTAATGAAATAATCTCTGGGGTATGGTGTGATATAATCTCTCTTGTACAGTGTGTAATGTAATATCTGTGGTACGGTAAATAATGCAGTAATATCAGGAGTATAGTGTACAAACTAATCTCTGGGGTACGGTGGGTAATGTAATATCTGGTGTATGGTGTGTAAACTAATCTCTGGGGTACAGTGGGTAATGTAATCTCTCATGTATGGTGTGTAATGTAATCTCTGGGCTACAGTATATAATGTAGTAATCTCTGGGCTATGATGTAATGTAATCTCTGGGGTACAGCGAGTAATGTAATCTCTGGGGTACTATGTGTAACGTAATCTCTGGGGTACGGTGTGATGTAATCTCTGGGGTACAATGAGTAATGTAATTCATTTCTATGTTTCAGTGTGTAATATAATACATTTTTGGGGTATAATGAATTATATTATTTCCTGAGTACAATGTGCAATTCATTTGTAAGGGGCAGTTAGTAATGTAATTTTTGCGGCTACCATGTGTAATATACTTCATTTCTGGGGTGCAGTGAGTGATGTCATTTCTGGTGTATTGTATGCAATAAACATGCATGTATGTATGTGATATAAGTGATTCCTAGGGGTAGAGGGAGGTCATGTTCTTTTATTTCCCTCATTCTGTTGTGTGTCCAAACCTAAACTCTATTTAGCATCTGTGAGGCATCCTCAAAAAGAAGGTGAAGGAGCCTAATTATTCTTACATCCACCGTCTTCATGATGTTGTTATGGAAGAGTGAAAGAGGATATCAGTGGCTGCAACCTGTGAAGCTCTAGTGAACGCCATGCTCAAGAGAGTTATGGCAGTGCTGGAAAATAATGGTGGTCACTAAAAATATTGACACTTTGGGCACAATTTGTCCATTTCCACTTAGGAGTCTAATCACTTATATAATCAGGGGTTTAAACAGTTATAGCTTTGTGAGTTATTTTGAGGGCACACCAAATTTACACTGTTATACAAGCTATACACTTTACTTTGTATCAAAGTGTCATATCTTCAGACTTGTCCAATGAAAAAATATAATAAAACAATATTTGCAAAAATGTGGAGGGCGTACTCACTTTTTTGAGATTCTATAGATATAAGATAGATAGATAGATAGATAGAGTCTCAGCTATCCTATGTTCTTATTATAAACCGCTAAATAGAAGAGGGAAGTGCATGATCAAAATGGAGGCAGCCACTCCACTGTGTATATGTCATAGAGTGCACCACTGTCCCTGCTTGTGCCTCCATTGCCCGGTAGGTATACTCACCTCTCTCCGTTCCTGCTCCGCTCACTTTCTCTAGCCGACGCACGCATGCCCTCTCCCTATGGCGCATGTGTCGATTTTCAAGGATTTAAAGTGGCAACGCTCCCCCTGCTGCCCCTCACCACTGTGTTGTTATTTTTTGCCAAGTGTTACCACGTTTACCTATTGTTATTTGTAGACTCTGACCCTTGCTATGGACCTTGATTATTCCTTGCCTGCAGCGTGCTCTGGCCATACTGAGAGTGACCTGACCATATTCTGTCTGCTGCCAGCCCTGAAGTTGCCATCTGTCTACTGACCACGCCACCTCCTGCTCCACCTATACCTCCTTGCACCTTCGCTGTGAATACAAGGGGCCACGTCAGGGCTAGCAACCTGGGAGTCTCCCACAGCAAAATTCA
Organism: Phyllomedusa bahiana; assembly: GCA_025379985.1. Lineage (NCBI taxonomy): Eukaryota > Metazoa > Chordata > Amphibia > Anura > Hylidae > Phyllomedusa > Phyllomedusa bahiana. The sequence goes on along the minus strand of JAODAL010002382.1, from coordinate 8,065 downwards.
TCCCGTCTTGCAGCGGGCTCTGGTGAAGACCAAAGGTTTCCATAGGCCCTGATGTTGTTCATATCCATCTCTCGCAGTGACCTAGAGGATCCACTACCTCGATCCATTACAATCCAAAAACCCCCAAAATGGTCAGACCATTTTTGTTCTCCTTTATATAGATTAGATAGATTAGATAGATAGATATGAGATAGTAAGGTAGGTAGACATAGACAGATAGTCGATAGATCAGAAGATAGGTAAACAGATAATAGTTCAATTTATAGATGATAGGTAGATAAATAGATAGATAGATATGAGATAGAAAGGTAAACAGATAGGTAGGTAGACATAGACAGACAGATAGTAGATAAATAAGACGATAGGTAAATAGATAATAGTTCATTTTATAGATGATAGATAGATAGATAGATAGATAGATAGATAGGAAGTAAATAGATAGATAGATAGATAGATATGAGATAGAAAGGTAAACAGATAGGTAGGTAGACATAGACAGACAGATAGTAGATAAATAAGAAGATTGGTAAATAGATAATAGTTCATTTTATAGATGATAGATAGATAGATAGATAGATAGATAGATAGATAGATAGATAGATAGATAGGAAGGTAAACAGATAGGTAGATAGATAGACATATACAGGCAGATAGTAGATAGATAAGAAGATAGGTAAATAGATAATAGTTCAATTTATAGATGATAGATAGATAGATAGATAGATAGATAGGAAGGTAAACAGATAGGTAGATAGATAGATATGAGATAGAAAGGTAAACAGATAGGTAGGTAGACATAGACAGACAGATAGTAGATAAATAAGAAGATAGGTAAATAGATAATAGTTCATTTTATAGATGATAGATAGATAGATAGATAGATAGATAGATAGATAGGAAGGTAAACAGATAGGTAGATAGATAGACATATACAGGCAGATAGTAGATAGATAAGAAGATAGGTAAATAGATAATAGTTCAAATTATAGATGATAGATAGACAGATCGAAAGATCTTGAAGACATTAAAGAGAAACTAAACAATAGATTTCAGTTTGTGGTGGAAAAAAGTGTAGATCCCTTTGCCTAGTGCATAAGCTTGCAGATTCTGAATTATTTCTCTCTTACCATCTGGGACAGGGTGATTATAAATTGTCATATATTAGTTTCTGGTGAGCCTAGGAATATTAAAGGTGACATTTTAATGTTGCCATTCATTGGGTTTCTGGCTGGTTGCCACTTTGCACTGTAAAAGAAATTTAAGTAGCACTAGTATCTTGGCAGCCAAAGTAATTTTATTCCTGCCTGAGTAGAAAAAAAATTGAAGCGTGAAGAAAACAAGGTATAGATGTGCAGAACAATACTATACTTTACTAGAGTAGGTTATGAAATGTATGCCGTAGGAAAATAAACATATCTAATGAGGTTTTACCTAATGTTAATGAAATCCACTTAAAACAAGTGAAGTGTAGAGACCTGATAAGAGGGCCTTATGCTCTGTCTGAATTAATATACTATTATTATACTTGGAAACAGTATTTGAAAATACAGCAATTGAAGCATATCTCATCAGACTACCCTGCCCTTTAAAGGTGGACATAGTATAGACTGGCGGGACGCTGTGATAAAAGGTAAACTGGTGGGTACCGCAATGCAGCCGTGGTGGTCCTGTGTGGGCTATTTCATGGCGTCAACCGTTATCTGTTTTGTTAGGTCTGATATTTCTGCCATTTCACCTGTGCAGAAATTAAAAACAGATCTTTTAAATGGACAGAAAAATACATATAACTTGAAAGCCATTTCCTTAGATCCGTTTCACATTGAACTCAGTGAAAAAAGGAAACGGAATTCTCTTTTCCATCAAATATTTTTCTTTTTTTTCTGGAGACAATAGTGCAGCTGCCTCTGCTACTTCACTGTCAGAAAATCGGATTTATGAAGGAACAGAGCACACGTGAACTGAGGACTTTAAAAACCCATTCATATCAGGGGGAGACTGTTAATTCTTTTTCTCAGTGTCTTAAAACAGAAAGGAAGAACAGATTTCACAACACAAGTGTGAATCCACCTGCAGTTCTCCTATCCCCTAATAGAAATGCCAGACTTCTAACTATGGGCCACATGTATGAAAACTGTCTAGGTTTAAAACTTACTTTGCTGCCCATAGCAACCAATCAGAGCGCCCATCTCATTTTTCCAGTGCACTATATGAAATAAATGGGGCATTCTGATTGGTTCCTATGGGCAGCAAAGTAAGTTTTAGACCTAGACAGTTTTCATACATGTGGCCCTAAGTGTCTGGTGTACATTTTGATGACTCCTATTACCCAAGCAGCACAATGGTGGACATGTATGAAAACTGTCTAGGTCTAAAACTCACTTTATTGCCCGTCGCAACCAACCACAGCTCCCCTCTCAATTTTTCAGAGCACTGTATGAAATTAAAAGGGGTCTCTGATTGGTTGCTATGGGCAACAAAAAAAATCTTACACTTAGACAGTTTTCATACATGAGGCCCAATGTTTTTTGTGATTTTTTTTGGTAAGGAGAGTGGACATGTCCCATACTTTGTTGCTTTAGGGCAGCATAGTCTAAATACAGATCTGTTTTAATCAGAGAAAAAGTACTTAGGGCGCCATGTGTGTACAGGGCTGCACCAGTATTCTGGTGTCCTTTCAGCCCCAAAACTGGCACAGCCTTGCTCTTTAGATTTATAATCAGGCGCATTCCAACAAAAGGCGCAGTATCGGGCGCGCACGACACTTTGTAATGCGCCTGAGATCGGGGAGCGTTGTGGGGGCGTCACACCATAATCCTATGATTCTACACATTTACAACTGTAGGATGGCAAAACTAGGTGCATTACTGCTGGAATAGCCATAGCAAGTTAAAAGTGGTTTATCTGAGCCTGAGTTGTTGTTTTGGAGCTAGAAAGCACTAAATCTATGACCTGCGGTAGAACAGGTTAATAAATTCAGGCGCTCTCTACGCTACTTATGCGCGCAATAAAATTGACGTCTGGGCGACAAAATTCATACATGTCACCCTTCGTCTTGTTGCACTCTAACCCCTGCTGTATTTTAAACATATCCTTTATTTAGTATAAAGAGTAGAGGCATATGGTAGTTTTGGTTCAAGTACTCACATGAAGAATCATTTTTGTATTCTAATTTATTGTTAGTTTTCCTTTCGTAAAAAAAGAAAAAACCTTGTGATCCAGTTTGTTAGGTTGAAAAATATCTGAAAACAAAAACAACGCACCATTTAGACTCACTCCATTTCTGCGCTGGTTCAAGTGCGCCCCTTGATGATGTTGGTTTGGTCGTGAGATGCTGTAGCCAATGACAGACATTGGCAGTCACATAGAAGAGAACACTTCGGTCTGTGAATAGCAGCAGAGCCACGTGCAAATGAATATGACATTAACAGCTGGGAGCACTGGCGCTGTAACTGACCGACTGACAAGCTTTTCTATAAAAATGGAAAACCTCTTTAACATAGTCAAAAAATAAACCAAGAGGCCTATTTTCATGACATGCAGTAGCAAATATATTACACGTACCATAGAATGTACAAAATTAATCAGTGATATGTTTGTTACCAAGTATTCATGTGTGTAAAATTTTTTATGGTGTGGTCATTTGCAGCTAATATTAGTTTCTTATTTTATGGTTATGTTACATTTTTTAGGTCACCTCCTGATCTGTAATTGTTAATTTAAATAGGTGTTCCCATCCTTTTTTTGATCGGACTGGGGGTTAACTCTTTTTTCCACCAAGTGGGGCTTTGGTCCGATTGCCTGGTTAGAATAGAATTAAAATGAATTGATGCCTTTGTCTTTTTAGGCAAAACCTAACTTACTCACATTAAAATCACGGTATCAATCTTTTTTAAAAATTAGTAGGGCAAAAATCATAAGTCACCTTGGTCTGTGGGATCCCCCGTTTTTCTTCTTTAATTGAGGAGTTGTAGTTTTGGTTAATACTCTGTTTATGTTTTCTTTTTTTTTTCTCCTTTCGTAAAAAAGAAAAACTTTACCAGTTTTTGGTTGTAGAAACAACCGCAAAGCCAAGGGGGTCCGGGGGCAAATAGGGGGGAATGTGTGAATGAGTTGGCTTTCCGGGGTTCGGTCTGGTCCAGACCCTGCTATTCTTTGTTGGGCGATGGGCGGGAATGTCCAGAGGAAAACCCGGAAAAAACCAAAGGGGCTACTGATTAGGTATGTTTTCCGTTAAAAAATAAAATTATCTGAGTAGCCAGGTTTTGGGGAAAATTTTTTAGGAAAAAAAAAAAAAAAAACTAATTATTTTTTTTGGTTATTTACTTTTTACACCCTGATTATTGTTAATTTAATAGGTGTTTTTCATTTTTGTATAACAAACCAAATGTCAAATTGGGGGTATTTAAAGGTTAGATAAAAACCTTTATTTAAATCTAAAAAAAGCAATAAAAATGAGTTTTAAAAAAAAAAAAAAAAAAAAAAAAAAACTCACTGGAGTCCAGAAAGCTGAGATCTGGTTGCATGAGTTGGGGTCCTGACACTGTAAAACTGCTTTATCTGCCCATGTGCTTGTTCATAACAAGAGGGAACAGAATGATAAGAATATCATTGGTGATCAGAGATGGACTGAATATTGAGGGATTAGTAAAATGCTCTAGGATTCATGTGCTACTCACATGCCCTTTACTAGTAAAAAAAATATAGGGAATTACTGTATGACATAACCTGGGGAGAAAAACTGGGAGAATTGCATTTTGAGAAAGATCTGGGCATTCTTGTAGATCATAGACTAACCCCAACAGCATGCAGTGTCAATCAGCTGCCCCTTTAAAGGGAAGTAAGATATTGGCGTGTATTAAAAGAGGCATGGACTTGCGAGACAAGGATGTAATTTTACCGCTGTACAAAGCATTGGTGCGACCTCAGTTGAAATATGCTGTTCAGTTCTGGGCTCCAGTTTATAGAAAGGATGTAGTGGAGCTGGAGAAAGTACAAAGACGAGCAACCAAACTTATAAGGGGAATGGAGCATTTTAATTATGAGGAGAGGTTAGTAGAATTGAACTTATTTAGTCTTGAGAAAAGACGGCTTCGGGGGGACATGATTAATTTATATAAATATATAAATGGTCTCTACAAAAAGTATGGGGCAAAACTATTTAATGTAAAGTCCCCTCAAAAGACAAGGGGACATTACCTTCAGCTAGAGAGAAAAGGATTCAATCTCCAGAGGAGAAAAGTGGTTGTTACTGTGAAAACTGTAAATATGTGGAATAACTGCCTGAGGAACTGGTCACAGCACGGACAGTTGCGAGTTTCAAGAAAGACTGAGATAACTACCTGACACTAAAGAATATTAATACATACATAGCCATGTAAAATTCTGGATCCTGTCTGGGGGCGACTCTGGTATCAGAGATGGTGTATTCCCTGGAGCAGATTGTTTCTTGCCTTTGTGGGTTTCAGGGCATTAACCTGTGGTGAGGCTGGGCTTGAAATCCTTGTCTCCCTCCCTTCACCCACATTTTCCCCACCCTTGATTGAACTTGATGGACACGTGTCTTTTTTCAACTGTACTAACTATGTAACTATGTATACCTGAGGCTAAGAGTACACTGGTGACCACAATGTTTTCTCCATTATGTAACAATGTTGGTTGGCACAAGACAGCAGAACTGGACTTCACCTTCAGCAGTCGTCTTCCCTGAGTCTTAACAGTGGCTCGCAGTACTCAGAAACCTTCTGGACTTCAGTAGAGCTAAATGGTAGCCAACCAAGCAGTCACAGGGAATAGCAATAACAAACTAACAGGGACTCACCATAAGATTAAAGTTTGCAGGATCACTATGCAGATGACGGCAGAAACACAAATTAGGATTGCAACATAATTAGCTTTAATTCAGAAGCAGAGGAATAACAAATGACAAGTGACCCTAATTAATTCTCCCTGAATATTTCTCTAGACACTAGCCCTTCACTGACCCTGAAGCTAACTCTAAAGATATTCCTAAACTTTAACTGACCCTGACACAAGCAAGTGGACTATAGGATGCAACACACTACGAAAGACTAAGATACCTAAATACTAATGGATTAACACACACAGAGCAAGATTAGCTAGATCAAGAATCACAAGAATAATCTAAGACTCTGTCTACTGGATAAGGAACATTTAGCAGATTACTAGACACAATCCCTCTGGACAAAACAATATCGCTAGAACTTCACCAAAGAAGATTAGACTGGGCTAGGTGCATAGATAAAGATTCTAGATATAGGCAAAAAACAAAAACACAATGCACAAACTCAAAATCAATAACTCCATATTGCCAAAAGGAGGAAACTATATACAGGCAGTCCCCGACTTACAACGTTCCGGCTTACATCTGTCTCTAGTTACAAATGGAGACTTATGGGGCGTTCTGGCACTTTTAGTTCCATGTTCCACAGCAGATAGTAGCTGTGGAATGACAAGTTCCAGCATCCCACAATAGCACCTAAGGACAAAATGAGGTGAATGGGGTGCAGGGGCACAAACTGCAAACAAATGTAAAAACCCTTCCCTGCACTATCCAAATCTAAAAACAAACCTTTTGTGCTGGAGTCACATTTGATAAATATACCCGTTTTGACTTCAACTTAAATTCAATTTAACAAACCTACAGTTCCTATCCCGTTCGTAACCTGGAGACTGCCTGTATGGAAGCTAGAAATTAGCCACTCCAGTCTCTAACAAGCAAAGGCTGCGCAGCATGGTCACGTGTAGGGATGAGTAATTATAATCGACAAAATTGAAATTGGCACGATTTTTAGGCTGATCGGAAATTTCTGATCACGCGATATTTTAGATGACAATCTTACAGATAATCTATTACTATCACGCCATTTTCAGCGTTTCCTGTCATATTGGCGACGGACATACAGACAGACAGGCAGGCTTTGGAAAGGAGGGTGCATATCGTGTAGCCCAGACTCTGCTTTGAACCTGGATTGAAATGGCTTTTTTTTTTACCCCTTTTTGGCCAGCACACCTCGCACCTGAGGTGAAATTGTACATTTTATTTTGTGCGTCCCAGTTTTTTTCAAATAACCACATTGTACGGCAATTTTGATACAGAAATTTTCTAGTAACTGTTCTCGTTTGTCATTGCTGCAAAAAACGCAATTTCTCATCCGTGTAACTTTTAAATAGCTGTATTGCACTTTGGTGTGCCCCAGTTTTTTTAAAATAGCCACGTTGTACGCCAATTTTGATCCAGAAATTTTCTAGTAACTGCTCTCATTTGTCATTGCTCCAAAAAAACACAATTTCTCATCTGTATAACTATTAAATAGCTGTATTGCACTTTGGTGGGATCCATTTTTTTTTTCAAATAGCCGTGTTGTACGCCAATTTTGATACAGAAATTTTCTAGTAACTGTTCTCGTTTGTCATTGCTGCAAAAAATGCAATTTCTCGTAAGTGTAACTTTTAAATAGCTGTATTGCACGTGGTGCGGCCCATTTTTTTGCAAAGAGCCGCCTTGTAATTAAATTTGGATACAGAAATTTGCTAGTACTGTTTTGGTGTATTTCATTGGTGCAAAAACCACCGTTTATTATCCGTATAACTTTTAAATAGCTGTGTTGCACGTGGTGTGGCCCCAGTTTTTTTCAAATAGCCACATTGTACACCAATTTTGATAGAAAAATTTTCTAGTAACTGTTATCATTTGTCATTGCTGCAAAAAATGCAATTTCTCATTCGTGTAACTTTTGAATAGTTTTATTGCACTCGGGGAATCTCAATTTGGCGCAGATAGCGCACTTGTATGATAGTTTGTTGAAAACTATCAATTCCTAGTCCTACTGGGCAGTTGTAAATCCCTGGGACTGAAGGAAGAACTCTGTTGATTTGGTCTTATGGTTCTTCCACCAAACCCTTTTTACAGGTATTCAATAGAAACATTTCTGTTTCTAATCCTAGTTGGCTGTTGGAAATTAGAGGGATTTAAGAATAGCTGTGATTTGCCGTCTTTTTAATAAGAGGGCTGTCAAAAATCTTCCATACCTTTTGAAATTTTTAT
>JAODAL010002381.1:0-197792 GCA_025379985.1 Phyllomedusa bahiana | reverse complement strand
ATTGTTTTTAAACACTACGTTTAAAGGGGGAAATTGGAGCTCCTTTTCACAAAAAAAAACGTTTTGGGGAGGGGGATGTGGGACCTATTACGGAATCAGTGGCAATTAGCGTTGGGTTTCCTAATTGGTCTCTTAAAATTTGGGGGACGGCAAAAAACCCCACCCCTCTACAATTAGACCGGAGGTTGATTGTGCCCCGAAGTGCCTCTTTGTCCCGGGTACGTTTTTTCCCTTGTTGTGGGCTTGCCCCAAGACCAGATATTGGCAGCGGGTTTCTAAAATTTTGAAGACAGGATGGGATGCCCTATGTCAGATGACCCAAAGTCCTTTTTTGCTTTTAGACCCCGGGGAGTTTTTCGTCCTCGATGCTCTACTCTTGTTTACTGACTTATGTTTTAGTGCCAGGAAAACAGTTCCCAACATTGGCTCTCTAATTACACCCTACTTTACAGTTTGGGGGGTAAAACCGAAATGCCCACCCTTTCATTTAAAAATATATCATGTACATAGGGACCCCGGGAAAAAATGAAACAAAAGTTTGGCAATTGGATAAACACGGGGGCATTTTTTGGATTTCCCTGACCAGTTTAGAATCCTTTTTCCACTAGCCTGGGTAATTCCCCCAAAGGGGCATCTTGGTTTATTCTTTACCTCTTTTTATCTATCCACACAGCAGTCTCCTTCTAGAAAAAAGGGGTTAGTCACCAGCAGAAAAGGGTTTGGAGGGGTTTTGACCCCCTGACACTATGCGAAGGTATATGGGTTATCCCTATTATAAGGAAACACTGCACACACACAGGTCTCTAATTTTTTAAAAATTTTTGTTATTGGTTATCCCTTTTTATTTTAAGTGGTTTTTAAATTTAAACTAATAAAACCTGTTCAACCCCCCCTTTTTTTGGGGACTGGTCATTTTGGCTGAAAATATCGAATAGAATTTGATGTGTCTCATAAGTAACATTTCCCCTTGAAACCTGTTTGTTTTTAAATATTTTACATTTTCTTACATTTGTCATGCTTCTGATCACCCGGTGTTAAATTTTTGTGATTTTCATAATAAAACTGTTTTTTGTTAAAAAAAACATAACTTAAACCACAATGATAAAAGTGTGCTAGATAATGTTTCTGGCCGGGTAAAACCAAAAAAAGGGGGAAAAACCAAAGAGCTTTTACCGATTATTAATAGCGAATTAAACCCAAAAGGAGGTTTTTAGCTATCTGCCTGCTATCAGAGACATAACAACAAGTTTTTTGTTAACGTTTGGGTTTCCCCCTCTCCGTCCCCCATTATCTTGGGTGAAGGCAGGGGAGAAGGAAAAGGTGATACCCAAAAGCCTTACAGAGAGATCCCCCCGAAACGGGAAACAAACAAACCCCCTCTTCCAAAAACGATACTCGGGTACACATGCATTTTAAAGGGATTTTTTTTTTATAAAAAGCTGGGCCCCAATTTTTTGGATACAAAAACCCCAATAATGGAAACCAAAATTACACATCTTTCTTCTTATTATTATTATTTATTTAAGCGCCATTAATTCCAGGGGCGTTTACATTTAAGGGGGAGTTACATACATAACAAATCTTGAAAAAATCAATGTGAAAAAAATGATATAACTGAAACAGAGGGGAAAAGGACCCTCCCCGCGGGGGCTTACAACAAAAGGGAAAAAGGGGAGGACAAAAGGGTGTGGGGCAACAGCTTGGGGGCCGGGTGTAGGGGGTGGGGTTAGTGTGGGTTTAGGCTACCCAAGAGAGGGGTTTTTTCAGGTTTTTTTGAAACGGGTGAAAGTGGGGAAGTCTGATGTTTTTTTTTAAGGATTCCAAGTGTGGGAAAACACGGGAGAAGTTTTGGGAGACGGTTAGGAGGACTGTGAGGGGGGAGAGAGGAGAAGGTCCTGTGAGGACGGAGTTTGCTGAGGGGAGGTATCGGAAATTAGGCAGAGATGTAGGGAGGTGAGAGGTTATGGAGACCCTTTTAGGTCAGGGTTAGAATTTGAACTAAATTTCTTTGGGCAATGGGCAGCCAGTAAAGGGGATTGGCAGAGGGGAAGGCAAGGATACGGGAGAGGGGTAAATCAGACGGGCGCAGATTTTAAGGGATGGATTGGGAGGGAGCGGGGGGTGCAACTGGGGGCCACAGAGAAGATGTTGCATATAAAGGGCGGGAGAGACGGGGGCGGGGATTTGCGTTTTAGTAGTGTCAGAGTTGGGGAAGGGGCATGCGTGAAATATTTTTCAGGTGGAGGCGGAAAAGAGGTGAGGGTTGGGAGTGTGGTTTAAGGGAAAAAGGGAAATTAAGTTATCCCAAGGCAGCGGACTTGGGGAGCGGTGAAGGGTTGGCCATTAACAGTGATAGAGAGATCGGGTGGAGGGTAGAAGGACGGTGGAAAGAATAATTCTGTTTTACTACATTTAGTTTTAACGGGGGGAGGAGAAAAGGGGGGAAAGGGGATGATGGGCATTTTGGGACCCGGGGAGAAAGGGATTAAGTCAGGCCCCGGAGAATAAAGCGGTTGTCCGCGTACAGGTGTAGTTAAACCATGCGACGCTAGACTCCCCCAACCCAAGAGTGTAGAAAGAAGAGGAGGGGGCCCCAGGACAACCCCTGGGGGACACCAACAGAGAGCGGGTGGGAGGAGGGGGGTGCAGGAGTGAGAGAACTGAATTTCCCTCAAGAGGTATGAAGAGATCCAGAGAGGGGAGGGCCGTGATGCCGAGGAGGAGAGGAATTTTGTAGCAGGGTGGGTGGTCGACAGGTCAAGCAAGGGCAGGGCTAGGAAGAAGGGCGGAGTAATGGCGTGAGGCTTTAGCAGTTACTTGTCGTTTGGGGACCTTGGGTTTGGGCAGTTTTTTAGTGGGGTGGTTTGGGGCGAAGCCGATTGGGGTGGGCAAGAGAATTTTAGGGAGGGGAGGGCACGAAGATAGACTGCTGCTCGATGAGTTTGGGTGCAAAAGGGACAGGAGAGGGGGGATGTTTTTGGGCATGAGGGGGGGCGAAGATGGTTTCTTTAAGGGTAGGTGTGATGGTCGCGTGTTTAAGAGAGGGAAAGGGAAGATGCCAAGGTTTTTGATAGATTGAAAAGAGGGTGAGGGCTGGAAAATAACAGTGTGAGGGCTGGGGGAGGGAGGATGGCATGGGTCAAGGTTTCAGGTAGGGGTTGGGTTTGGGCACTAGAGAGGAAGGGTTTCATGATTAACAGTGGGAAAAAAAGGGTTTAGGAAGTGTTTCCGGGACGTGTCAGGTGAGGGTGAGTGAGCCCGTGTAGGGGGAAAAGAGGTGGGGAGGGGGACTGAGGGGGGAAACTTTCTCTGATGAGGTTGAACTTATTTTAAAAAATAGTTCAAATCGTCCGCTGATAGGAGAAAGGGAGAGGTTGGGGGGGCGAAGGGAAGTGAAGGTGTTGAATAAATGTCTGGGGGTTTAGACAAGGGGGCATGAAGTGGTGAAGTAATCCTTTTGGGGGTAGTGGTGCAGACTTAAATGTTGTACGATTGTTTTTAAAAGGGAAGTCGTCGGTGGAGCGGCTTTTTTTCCAGCGGGGTTTAGCAATTCTGGAAGCTTGCCTCAGTTGTTTAGTGGGGGCTGTGTGCCAGGGGTTTTCTTTTGATGTTCGGGTTTTTGTGTGTGTGAATACGCTGAGTCAAGGGTGGGGGGATTGTGTTTTTTGTAGAAAGCAGCGGCTGTGTCTGGGTTGTCAAGTAGGATAAGGTAGAAAGAGGTCAAAAAGTGCGAGGGTTGAGGTTTTTTAAGTTCCGTGGGTGCACTAAAAATGAGACAGGGGGAGCGTGGGGTGGAGATGGTGGGAAGGAATCAGGGTTGTGGTCAGATATGGGGTGAGGAATTTTAATTCAATAGGGGGGAAGGCGGGTGAAATGAGGCCAGTGTGTGTCCCTCTGTTGGGGGGATCCAGAGGTCCACTGTGAAGGCCAAGGAAACAGAGTGAAGAAGTTTGCTGGCACAGGGGGGTGTGCATCAATTGGATGTTAAAAACCCCAGACAAAGGGGATTCAGTGAAAGAAAGTGGAAAGCCGGAAGAGAATGGTCAAGGGAAGGGAGTGGGAGGGCCCGGGGGACGGAGACCCCAGCCACTTCAGGTTGGAGGGGGGGTAGATGCGCAGGTGCACCTCAAAGAGGGAGGGTAGGAGGGTAGAGGAGGAATAGGAACAAAAGAGCAGGTATCAGATAGGAGGCCAACACCTCCTCCATGCTTGTTACCGGGGCGTGGAGTATGGGAAAGTTGGAGACCGCTAAAAGGAGAGTGCGGCAGGGGAGACAGTGTCAGAGGGGGTCCGACAGGTTTCTGTTAGACCAAGAAAAGTAATGTGTGAGAGATGAATAGGCCGTGTATGTAGGAGAGTTTGTTACATTCAGACCGTGGGTTCCAGAGAGCTCCAGAGAGAGCGAGAGTGTAAGCTGGGATCAAGGGAATGTGTTTAAGGTTGAGAGGGTTTACAGAGTTTGTAGGAGTGGATCTGTTGGTAAAGTGATCCACTACCACCCAAATGACAGTCTTGCCCACAGAAACAGGAAGATCGGTCATAAAATACATGGAGATGTGGGTTCATGGGTGCTCGGGTATCGGCAGAGGGCAACGTTCACTAGTAGGACAAGTTCTGGGGACCTTTGCCCAAGCACAGGTGTCACAGGCTGCCATATAGGCCCCAACATCAAGAGACAACGAAGGCCACGAGTAGTTGTAAGAAATAATTCTGTTTGTGCCAGACACTCCAGGATGTCCAGATAACAGAGAATCATGTAATTCTTTTAATAATCATAGCTGAAACTGAGTGGGGACAAAGACTTTAGAAGCTGGACAATTAGCAGGTATCATATGCTGGTGAGTTCTAATCTCTAATGGCTGCGACACCAGTCTAGTTGGGCAAGTTTGGTACCAGATCCTCCCAAGGTAAGTGACCGGCACAGAAACTTCTAGATAATGCGTCAGCTTTAACATTCTTAGTTCCCAGTCTGTAGGTAACCACAAAGATAAAGCGAGTAAAAAGCAATGCCCAGTATGCTTGACGTGGGTTCAACCTCTTAGCTCTCTCTAAAAAGGTGAGGTTCTTATGATCAGTTAGGACCATAACTTGGTGTTGGGCACCTTCGAGGAAGTGGCACCATTCCTCGAAGGCCCACTTTATATGTAGCCAACAATTCTCAGTTTCCAACGTCATAATTCCTCTTGGCAGAGGAGAATTTCCACAAAAGGAAGGCACAAAGGTGCAGATTAGTCATAGCAGCCGACCCCTGGGAGAGAACTGCCCCTGCTCCAAACTCAGAAGGATCTACCTCAACGATGAAGGGTCTGGTATAGTCAGCTTGATGAAAGTACAATAAAAGTTAGTAATGATAAAATGCTCACCAAAGAATCTCCAGACTGTGTTGAAGTCCGCACCCTCCTCGAATAAGCACAGTGTCCTCGGAATAAGCAGTCGGCTGTAACAGCTCAAAAAGGAACTGAATAAATCTTGAAAAGTCTTCCAGTACTTGTGCAGGGAGGAATCCAACTTGGATAAAACGCACTTTTATTGAAGTAGTTTTAAAAAACACATATTAAAAACAACCGCATATTTGACGCGTTTCGCGCCTTAAATGCTTTGGCTCTTAGTCATAGTATTCAAATAATGGTAACTAAAGACTTTCTTTTATACTCCTCCCATGAATAAATTAGACAATACTGCTGAATTTTAACTCTATGTTGGTCAACAAGCAAAAAACATATGCACCTAATAACAAACATATGTAATACATCAATACATATATATATATATATATATATAAGGTCTGACTTATAATTTAATCCTTGTGGATATCTGGTTTCTAACATCAAGATCCAATAAGCCTCCCTATTTCTTAAACATTTTTTCCTATCTCCTCCTCGTTGGGGTTGACTAACCATTTCAATTGCTCTCACTCTAAAAGTGTCAAGATTAGCTTGGTGTGTGTCTCTAAAATGTTTAGAAGCTCCAGACACATCTCTTAAACTCATATGTGTGATATCATAAAGATGTTCACGTATCCTAACATGCAGGCTTCTTGTCGTACATCCAATGTACTGTAATTTACAGGGTTCACGCAAAATCATGTAAACCACAAATGTACTGTGATCATTTATAAATTGTGAAATAGAAAATGTCTTTTGAGTAACAAATGTTGTAAAATCCTTGCTTCCTACCATATATTTACATAATCCACAACTATTAGTGCCGCATTTGTTTGAACCCTTCAAATCTAACCATTTGTTATTGTGAGCTATGGAAGATGCCCTAAAAAACTTGGAGAAACACTATTTCCAATAGTACGGGGTCTTGAGACTGCAACCTCCCGACAATATTTGTCTCAAAATGGGATGTTTTTTGCTTGTTTACCAACATAGAGTCAAAATTCAGCTGTATTGTCTAATTGATTCATGGGAGGAGTATAAGGCCTCGTTCACACGGCTTATTTCTCCACGGATTGGCGCCATACTCCGCGCTGGATTTGCGCTGCAGTACGGCGCCAATCCGTCGCAGTAATTACGGTAATCCACTGCTCTCATAGAGAACAGTGGATTCCGTCGCTTTCCCCCTCGCTCGGCGAATCCGCCGCGGGGGAAAAGTGACAAAGAACATTTTTTACGGCGCGTACGCGCCGTAAACAATGCATTGTCTATGGGCCGGGGAGCGCCGCCCCCCACCGCGCTCCGCCCCCCGCCCCCGTCCCGCCCCTTATTCACGCCGGATTTGTGAGCGCACAAATCCGTCGTGAATAAGCCGTGTGAACACGGCCTAAAAGAAAGTCTTTAGTTACCATTATTTGAATACTATGACTAAGAGCCAAAGCATTTAAGGCTTGAAAAGCGTCAAATATGCGGTTGTTTTTAATATGTGTTTTTTAAAACTACTTCAATAAAAGTGCATTTTATCCAAGTTGGATTCCTCCTTGCACAAGTGCTGGAAAACTTTTAAAGATATAGTCAGCTTGAACCAACACTGGAGCTGAGACAAAAAACTGCTTAAGTTTTTTAAAAGTCTCTATCGCCTCATTTTGCCAGTTACTGATATTTACCCCCTTTTTAGTCATTTCAGTCAAAGGCCGAAAGACAACAGAAAGATTAATAAATTTACAATAACCACAATTAGAAAACCCAAGGAACTGCTGTAAGACTGTAAGGGAGAAAGGACAGACCCAATTAAGAATTGCCTGAACCTTACAAGGATCTATACGAAATTAGTTTGGAGTTGAGATATATCTCAGGAAAGGTACCTCCTGAACCCTGAAAATACATTTCTCAAGTTTGACAAACAAATTATTCTCTTTCAAGATCTGTAAGACTTGTCGCACATGCTAAATGTGTGAGGACCAGTGTTCCGCATAAATTAAAATGCCATACAGATAAACAACCATGCAACAACCAATGAGCTCTCACAAAGTGTGTTTCACCAGCTTCTGGAAGACTGTGGGTGCATTGAATGACCCAAAAGCCATGACCAGATACTCTAAATGGCCCTCCGGGATATTAAAAGCAGTTTTCCACTCATCCCCCTCTTTGATACGAATCAGGTTATAAGCCCCTCTCAGGACCAGCTTGGAAAACCACTTTGCCCGCTGGATTTGATGGGATTTTTTTACCGTTATTTTATTCCCAGTTCCCGTTTTCTTTAGGAAGAAGAATCCTGCACCCATAGGAGATACAGAAGGCTGGATATAACCCTTCTGTAGACTCTCTGCAATGTATTGCTGCATGGCAAGTCTTTCCAGACCGGACAGATTGTATATCCTGCCTTTAAAATTTTTTACATCAGACAACAGCTCGATGGCACAGTCATAGGATCCATGAGGTGGTAATATCTTCGATTGCGCCTTGGAAAAAACCTCGGCAAAGTCGCAAATATAGGCAGGGATCTGTTCTACTTCTGCATTACCAAGTATAATTGGGAAACATCTGTTAATACACTGCTTTCCCCACCTAATTAATTCTCTAGAATTCCAGTCAAGCACAGGATTGTGTTTCTGAAGACAGGGCAACCCCAAAACGACATCAGCGGGTAACCCCTCCATGATAAACAGGATACATTTCTCACTATGTATTGACCCCACCAGCATCTCCAGCTCAGGGGGGCAATGCTGGATATTGCCCTTTACCAGTGGGGTAGAATCAATCACCACAACCTGCAGGGAATCAAATAGAGGTCTCCAGGGAAGGTCCAGACACTTAGCGAATGAAGTGTCCACGAATCCAAAAAGGCATTCCCAGATCCACACATGGATAGGTACAAATTTTTCACTAGAATTACAACTTTACTTGATACAAAGTAAATACCTGTTCGCTTTAGGTTGACCCTTCTGCAAGCCCAATATTATTCACTCAGAGGATCTTTCCTGCTGATCTTGCTTTCTGGGGCACTCGCAGTTAAAGTGGCCTTCCCCATCACAGTTGTAACACAGTCCCTGGATGCGACATAAGGTCCTATGGTCACTGGCAGTGGCCACCGAAGAGGCCCCTACCATACATAGCTCCTCATGGGGTTTTTCCCACTGGCAGCTCCGGGGGGGGTATAAACACACCAGTGGAGCAAACGGGCAAGGGAGTAAATGAACCGCCAACACCAGACCAAAAACATCACAAGATACTAGGGGTAGGTAACAACCAACATGTCCTTCACAGGGTCAGCAAACCCAAAAATCTAAAGGAAACCTGGAGCGGGGTTTTTCCACCCCGAGGGAAACCACCCCCGGGGAAAAATCAAAAACAATTTTTCCCACACCCTCTCACCCCCTCAAGGGGGAGCTGAATCTCGCCACCGCCTCTAAAATCAGGTTTGTCAAAGAGAACCCCAAGGTTCAAAAAATCTGCTGCAAAAAAAATTTTTGGGTGATTCAAGAAATGATATTCCACTCCTGGGGAACCCCTGGAGAGGGGACAGACAACCCACTCTTGCTCCAATTACCTGGGGGGAAAATTTGGCGGACAAAAATGAAAATTGGATCCTTCCCAAAAATTTTCTCACCGAAAATAGGTAACTGAATGGGGGGTTCCACAGAAGGGGGAAGCGATGTTGGAACACTCTCACCCTTGGAGGACTCCTGCTGTTGTACCCTCGCCAATCCTTACTAACGGGGAAGCCCCTGCACTCAAACCCAAAAAAAGCATTGGTAATAGCAATGCAGGGCTTACCCTTTTAGACATGGGGTTCAGGGGTGTGTGGAGAACAAAAAATTTTTTGGGCCTTTGAAAAAGCATGTCAAAGGAGGTAAAAAGTGGGCCCACGAAACCCCACCCCACGCCCCTTTGCCTTCTTGTATCTGCCATGATAAACCCCCCAAACTGGGCAACAGACCACGCACTAAGTGCAGGGCCCGTCAGGAAAAGCTGGGTCAACATCCGGTACCTCACCCAAAAGAATCAAAGAAATCCAGAAAACAACCGGGGGTCAAACACGTCAGAACGAGGTACTGAACCAGGAAACAAGCCGAGGTCAAGAACATGAGCCGAGGTCAGGTAATAAGGAATGCACGATATGGAAACAGGGGAAAACACGCAGAGAGAATCTTTCACAGGCAGAAAGGAATTGAGGAGGTTTAAATGGTGTGCCCAGACACCATCCCTGCAGCTGATTGGTGCGTTCTCCAGGCCCTCCTATTGATCTGTGTGACACAACCTCTTTTCTGAGTGTAAGTAGAGCTGTCACTTCTGAGCTCACCAGCAAAGCTTCTCACAGGGTGTGGACACAGGCCAGGTAAGTTAACCCGTGCAGAGCAGGGACTTCCAGTTACGGCGCTGGCACAAGGATGTGAGCGGTGAGAGCTCCTCTCCGCCTCCCTGCTTCTGCCCGCATAACGGCCGTTCCGACGGCGCAGACCGACTCCCACCGACCGCGACACGCACCCTGTATCCCCAGCTGACGGGCGGATGGACAGATACGTCCTCAGGAGCAGCCAAAAGGACGCGTCCCCGATGCCTGCCCGCACGCCACGAGGTGATTCCAAGATGGCGGCCTGCCTCATGACACTGGAGTAGGAGAGCCGAAACAGCAACGCAACTCCAGGTACTCAGGCTGCCCTCTCCATGGCCCCTACAGAGGGAGCTGCACCTCTCCCCACATAACTACAAGCACTGTTTCAGGAAGTCACCAGGCACATAGCCCCTGAGTTACAGGCCACTCTAGAGGCAGCTCTGCAGGCATCCCTGAGCAAGTTGCAGCATGTCATCCAGGTGCACGGCTCAAGGCTGGAGGAGCTGGAGCACAGGGTCCTGCAACTGGAGACAGAAAATGATGTGCTGCACCACAAGCTGTTCTCCTGCAATAAAGCTCAAGATACCCTATACGATCGTATAGAAGACCTAGAAAACCGCTATCGCAGGAGCAACCTGAGAATTGTGTGGTCTTCCAAGCGGGTGAAACGGGCCCTGACCTCCAGGAACTTGCCAATCTCCCCCTCCTCGGGCTCTGGGCTTAAATCGCGCCTGCAGAGTTGAGAGAGCACATTGCATTGGCCCTGAACCCCCTGCTAGCACTCTGTCAGGAGATCAGCGGAAAAGAAGACCCCGTACGGTCATCATCAAATATCTTGATTACAACGACAAACAAGATATCATTAAAGCATACCAGAAGCAGAAATCTTCCCCGCTCCTAGAGGGACAGAGGGTACTAATTTTTGAAGATTTTTCCCTGGATGTCTCCAGGCGACGCCGAGGCCCTTTAGCAACGTCTGTTAAAAACTATTTGCTAAAAAGGTCCGCTTTCAGATCTTGTATCCAGCCACACTGAAGGTGCTTCTGCCAGACGCCGCCCTGAAGTACTTCCACTCACCAAGAGATGCAGAAGATGCCCTCCGGTTTCTCAGCGAATCTAGACCCGCATCTGCGAGATCACCTTCCGGCAGCGACGACAGACCTTTCTCCCCCTCTCCCCCTCACCTCTCCCCTCCTAGGGAGCAGGGATCCCTGAACTCTAGCCTTCTACCTGAAACTCCACAACGCTCTCTAACTTGAGATGGAACTTGACCTCCCATCCTTGGACTTCTGTATTATATTGTCGCTTTGAGGTCGTGAGTAATTCCTCAGATCAGATACATATGGTCTTACTCTTAGATCCTTCTTACTAAGACTTCACAATATGTTACATGTTTGGCCACCCCCACATCATGTAGCCGTAGCCGTAATGAGGGAATTCTATTTAATTTTTTCTACTTATGTAGCATTTGATATGTCCTTGCTGTTTTAATCTTAAGTCGAGGTGTACTAGTCCACTTTTGGAGACAAAAACAGGGCTTTTTCTTCTTTTTTGGCAGGAGGGCTGGAGGCTATGTCTATTTTCACTATACCCCTCCTGGCCTTCTTTAGGCTCATTCCTCATGCCAGAAAAAAGTGAAGTCCCTTAACGCAATTGGAGAATCTGAGTGGGTCGTTCCCTAATTCTCTGCGTGCCTTACTCTGTGTTATATGTTATATCAAATTTACACAATTGCATTGTGATTTTCTGTTCTGTTTTGTTTTACCTTCTCGCCACATTTGAACCTTTTTTTTTGTTTCCTCTCGCCACTACCTATAATATAACCAGCCCATTCTCTTGAGCTCCCACCCCTCCCACCCTCCATGAGAGTCGTCTCGGGGAACAAAAAGGGCTCCGCCCCCAAACAAAGGGGTTAATTCTCCGCCCCCTGAAAAATTTCCCCCCAATATAGTCCTCCTACAGGAGACCCAAAAATCATGACGATTTTTTCCTATGAAAAAACTTTTGGTTGGCACCAAAATTTGGTTCCCCCCGGCAAAAACAGAAAGCAGGGGTTGTCATTTTTGGGTGCACGGAACTTTCCCTTTCAATAATTCCCCAAACTCCGATCAGGAGGTAGTTTGGTCACTTTTTAAAAATTAATCACAATGGCAACCCAAGAGCCTTTTAAAACTTTTATGGCCCCCAACTCTAAAAAGGGGCCATTTTTTGTACACTTAGCGGGTGAAAATTCAGAAAGATGCGCCACCCCTGATCAAAAGGAGACATAATGTCGTCCGGGATAAAGTTCTGGCAGGAAGGGACCACGGTTTGCCCCCTGACCTCTCAGCACAAGGCCCAATGAGGGGTCTCAACACTTTTTTTGAACCACTGGGAAAAAGGGGAGGGGATGGAAGACCTCCACCCCATAGGAATTTCCCTTTTTTCTCCCACTCTAGCAATCGGGCCTGATTAGACCACATATTAGTTCCCAAGATCTCCAAGAAAATTTGTCCCTCCGTTTTTTGACCTCTCACCCGGGATCTTTCTCCTTAAAAACCGAGATAGCGGACTTTTTCCCCAAGGGGTGGATTTTTTTTGGGCGTTTCCCCCCCAATAGGGCTAAGACGAAGCTTTGCTGATCAGGAGGGGATGGTGGTTAGAGTATGGCCCTGACAATACTTCCTCGACAACGCCTCACCTTTTGGGCTAGGCCAAACCGTCCTTCGGCAGAATTATACCAACACCTCATCTTATAGGCGTAAATTAAAACGAAAAATACAAAAGGACAGAAAGGGTAGGGCGACATACAAAAAAATTCCTATTTTATGCTCGGAGAGAACGGGGAGGGCCGGGAAAATCCCAAAAAGGGGTTTTTGACCTATTTAGGCCCAGGGAAAAATCCAACGTACCCATTTGAATCCTCCCTATTCCGAAAATTAAAACAAGGCAGGGAAAATACTATCCATTGCCCCCAGTCAGCTACAGCCCCCCCCAATCCCCCCAAAACCAAGCCCCCTTCCCCCCGAAGCCGACCATTTCGACCTCATAAGATTAACACTCCCTTAAATTTTTTTATAGCAGTTATACTCCCCGACACAATCCACCTTACTACAATGGTTTTAAGGAAATTTTTTCTGACCTCTTTGTCTCTGCCCAACTGTCCCCAAACAGCTAAGACTCACCAGAATCTCCGCTCATGAGGTAAAAATTTTCTACCCCAGCTGACCTTTTGGGAAGGCCCCGGGACCCGAGGGGGTTCTCGGGAAATATAAAAAAAATTTTTTAAATAATTCCCCTGACCCCCCTTTTTTTGACGGGCATTTTAATAAAATAATCAAAGAAGGTAAGACCCCCCAGATCAAAAAATGCTATATAAAGGTAATCCCCAAAAAAGGCAAAGACCCCCTTTTTCCCATCTTCAACCCCCAAACTCACTGATAGAACTGATCAAAAATCTAGCAAAAATCAGGGCCGACAATTACGACACGTTCCACCTCATTGGGCCACGCAAAGGGGTTTTTCAAAGGTAGCCGCAGTAGGGAACCCTCCACAGGGTCATCCGTTATGGCGCAATAGACCGTGAAAAGGCTTCGACAATGTCCCCTGGAGTGGCTTGGATTGTTCTCGATATAAAGGGATAAGGGGAAGTTTTTAGGGGGCCCTTCTCTCCGCCCTAACGCACCCTACTGCACGGTCCACACACCGGGTTTTTTTTTCTAGCGATTCTCCCTATATAAAGGTACCCCCAGGAGTCCCCTCTCCCCCCTGCTAAATTTGACATTGCCAGACCCTTAGCTCGCTATTTGGAAGGCTGGGTCTTTTCACGGGCATTACTGTTGGGGGAACCAACGAAAAATAGCCCTTTCGCCGATGACCTCCTTCTTTTTTCCCTCCGCCCATTGACATCTGCCAAAAAAATTTTTACCTTTCTCAAAAAGTTTTGGGAGATACTCTGGGTACAGAGCAATGCTTCTAAAGGAGCTACGGAAAAAGGGCCACCCCCTCCCGAAATCCACCCCTGATCAAACTTTGAAACCCCGGGGATTCACACATCACTTATCTAGGAATAAAAATTGGCAGGGCTCCTACACATATATAACCTAACTTTTTCCCCTCTGATCAAGAAATCCAGAAACCTCCAAATATGGCAAGTCTTCCCTCTCCCTGACGGGGGAGTGCCAGCAATAAAAATATTTTTTTCCCAAAAACTTTTTTAAAACCCCTTTAAAAACCCTTCCCTTGCTGCTAAGGCACACGACATTAAAAAATTGCTAGCCTCCTTTTTTTCGCTTTATTGGGCAGGAAAAAGACCCCAAATACCCTTACAAATTTATGCTCCCCGTAGGTGCAGGGGGCCCAAACCTCCCCCAACTCAGGTTCACAACCGGGGTGCTACCAACATGTCTTGGACGGAGGAAAAAACCAACAGATATTTTAACTTGATTTAGAAAGAGACCTAAAGCGCCCATGGCATCCCCAGGCCCTCCTCCCACACTAAATTTCAAGACCCCTTTAAATAGCAGCTCTCTCCAATTAAGACATGATTTCAACCTGGAGCAATCCTAAATTGCCCAGCTGCCAGGCAAATGTCCAGGAAGCACCTCTGTGGGACCCGCCGAATTCCCTCAAGGGCGAAAATAACCCCATTTTAAACTTTTTGGGGGGAAGGGGAGTGATTTACGCAAACACATAAGCACAGGGGGGAGAGAATGGCTGACCCCACGGGGAATTTTAAACCCCAAATTTTTTGCTCCCCGAGGGCCACATATTCCCACAATGCAGGGGACCCCTTTTCTGTAATCCAAGCTTCGGAACCCATCCAGCTCTTGTCTCTAACAAAATTTTACTCCCGACGCGATCCCCATTTTTTTTACCCTTTCCCCCCATCTACAATCTTAAGGATGGGGGCTTGGGGGAAAGGGGGAAGGGGTCCCATTTATAAGTGGGGGACGCATGTTAAAATCCTGACTTTTCCAGAAAAGATCCTTTCGGGGTTTTACGTAAGGTCCAAAGGAGGGATTTAAAAATTTTTTGGGGGGAAACCACTTTAAGATCTACACAATGCAACATGGATTTAACCCCCCCCCAACGCGAACTGTCTAGAAGCGACAATTTCCTGCCCTAAGGGCAAACCCCTGCTACCAACATTGACATGGGCTGTGGCAATGCCCCCCAAAACCCTTTTTAATTTACTAGTCCGACTCCCACTGGCACTCAAACCGTTAAAAGTTATGACTGCTGACCCACAACAACCCCGAGTTGATAAAAACCCGGAGCTTCAGCACACAACACCGCACATTTCATCCCCAGCATTATCCACATAGCAACTCTGGTTGCCAAACGCTGTCTCCTACTGTACTGGCTGAAACCGCAGACCCCTCCTATGTCAGTACTGGTTGACAGTTTGAAGCAATATTTGGTGGCGGACAGGTTGGAAGCGGAACACCACAAGGAACTGTGCACTGAGAAATTCTTTAAAAAATGGAAGCCATTTATCCTCTCGCATTTCTCGAAAGATGAGATAAGTGACCCGGACACTGTGCGCTCACTTGGCCTTCAGTTATATGCGCTCCCTGAGGAGCCACATATAGCTGAAGCGTCCCTGTCGGCGCACGGGCCATCGTAGCACCCGAGCGCAGACAGTGACTCGAGTATAAGCTGAGGAGGGCTTTTTTAGCACATTTTTTGTGCTGAAAAACTTGGCTTATACTCGAGTATATATGGTAATTCATTTTTATTTCTTTATTTTCGTTAGCCAAGGATCAATAGTATGGGTGTAACGAAAATAAAGAAATAAAAATCAATTTATTGAATTAATATTTTTTTTCGTTACCCCCATATTATTGTTCATTTTATATAGAGATCGGTACAACTTTGGGAGTCTTATCATTTTATTTCGGGCACGTACAGTTTTATTACAGATTGCATTAGAAAACCCATAAGAGCATCGCTCGCTCTCCCATTGGTCCAAATAACCGCGCCTCTTTTAAATTAGCCAATCACAAACAGAGCTCGCTCTGCATTTATTTTCCCCATAGAACTCTATGAGAAGGTAGCTCAGCCGCTGATTGGCTTAGCTGGACGAGCCCCTATTCTCCCCAACCAATCAGAGTACTAGAATATTTCCCATAGACAGTAATAACTTTTAGGGCGCCCTTCTATCACGCCCTTCTTTCTCCATTCGAAATAGACGCACCACATATGATTGGTGGATTCATATCTGCCGCCTGGGTTCAACCAATCAGCTCTTTTCTGCCTTTTTTACTGTATTTTGAACTGTCCTGCCTTTTCATTTGATTGGTCCATACTTCTCCATAGCTTATAATGGGTCACTGTCGCTCCTATTCTGATTGGTTGATTTCTGCCGACCAATGAGAATAGCTTACAGAATTTGAATTACTGTTTTTTCCCCGGCAATTTCTCTATACCCCAAAATTCCTGTTTTAAAGCGCGGGGTCTCGGCGCCCAAACGCTTTTAAATATTTCATAGTTTGTAAGGCTTAAAAAAGACAAGTCCCCCCCCTTTCTAGTTCAGCCTGTTTTTTCAAGGTGTTTTTTTCCAAGAGGAACCCAAAAAAAACCCCAAATTAGAGGTAAACCCCAAAATTGTCCCCCTTTTTTAGGGAAAAATTTCCCTTCCTGACCCCCAAATTGGAAATCAAAAAAAATCCCCTTTGGTTTCAATGACCCCTCTTCAATCCTAGTCACTATCATTTTGGTTTTAATATTTTTTTCCCCAAAATGAAATCCAAAAACCCCTTTTAAACCCGGGGTTTTATTAAATTTCCCACCAGACCGGGTCCCCCCCTGGCAGAAAAATCCATAATCTCACTGCCCCTTCAGTAAAAAAAATTCCCTTTTCCCTATGTTTATGTAGAAAACTTTCGTTTTCCCTAAAGACGTAGAGGATGCCCCCTTGTTCTAGATACACCCTGGGTAAAAAAATCTTGGAGAGATCTCATATTGACCTTTAAATGTTTTTTTAAACAAAATTTATTATGTCCCCCCCGAAGCCTTTCTTTTCTCTAAACTAAAAACCCTAATTTTTCCAAACTTTCGGTTTTACTGTATTTCCCACCCAGCCCTTTTTAAATTAAATTTTTGTTGCCCCCCCCTTTGTACCTGTTCAAGCTCTACAATGCCCTTTCCCTTTGGGGCACTGGTGCCCAAAACTTTACACAATTTTTCCATGTGTGGTCAAACCAGTGATTTTGTAAAATGGGAAATAATGTTCCCCATCAGGTACATCTATCCCCCTTTAATGCACCCCATACCCTATTTGTTTTTTGGCTGCTCTGCCTGACATTTTGGTGCTACAATTAATTTACTGTCCACCGGGGATTCCCAAGTCCTTCTCCATTCACTTTTTTACCCCATTTTTTTTTTCCTTTTTTAACATGTAATCATGTAATGGTTTTCTCTTCCCCATTTTCATAACCTTGCATTTAATCATTTTTTTAAAACCCACTTCTGCCATTTTCCCTCCCGGGGGCCCTCCAACTTATCCAGACCCCCTTTGGGTAATAACATAAAAACCCTCTATTGTGTTAAATTATTTTAAAACAGAGCTTAGTATCACGGCAAAGTTCTATTCAAACTGTGAAATTCCCCCTGGGTAAGATCATTAATAAAATGTTTAAAAAAGGAAGGGCCCCAATACTGACCCTTGGGTACCCCCACTAGTAACACGATCCAGTCTGAGTAGTACCTTTAAAATTACTACCCTTTTATTTTTTCTATACATGACCCATTTGCTTACCCACTTCACACATTTTCCCCCGGGTCCAACATTTTTAAATTTTTTTTTACCAACCTTTTATGTTCACCGAAACCCAAATGCTTTAAAAAATCTAGATATATGACATCCATTGCCTCCCCCCCCGATCCAGTCAAGAAACTGACTTCCTCATAGAACTAAATTGGATTAGCCCTGCCCGGGACCGATCCTTCAGGGAACCCCATGCGAAAGGGCGTTATACATTTATTTTCAGTGAGATACTCCCATTTTCCCCTACAAAAAAGGTTTTAAGCTTATTTGGCCTATAGTTTCCTAAAATCACTTTTTGACCCCCTTTTTGAATTTTGGGCCCCAAACATTTGCTAGGGCCCAACCTTTGGGACATCCCCCTTTATTAACATTTCCATGAAAAATTAAGAATAAGGGGCCAAAACTATGACATCACATAACTCTCAAAGGAACACGTGGGTTTTTTTCCAAAACGGACCGGGGGATTTGTCAAATTTTAATCTTCCTAAGCGGAGCTGCACTTCTTCCGGGGTTAGACAAAAAAATTTTTAAGTTGGAGTTTACCACATCCTCTTTTTAAAACGGGAAGGGGCTTTCCCACCCCGGTAAAACAGTGGAAAAAAAAAGTGTTAATGGGTTTTGCTTTTTTCTCATCGCCCTCAAACGTCTCCCCTCATTTTTTTTCAAAGGGCCAACTTTTTTTTTTTTTTTTCCGTTTTAAATCTTTTTACAATTTTAAATTTAAAAAAAATTTTGGGGTTATTTTACTTTCTATTGCAAAAAACTTCTTTCGTCCCCAAAGTTTTGTTTCCCTTTATCCTTATTTTACCACTTTATTTTTTTCCCAAATAGCTTCTTATTCCTTTTAAACTGAACCTCCTGTTTTATTTTGGGTTTAAACCCCCTTTTCCCTTTTTGTTTTTTATTCCCTCTTTTTACATCCCTGTTGATCCACTTTGGGGTTTTTTTTCCTTTTTCTAATTTTTTTATTCATAAGGGGATTACCTCTTTACAGTGGAAAAACCCAGGAAAGTTTTTTAAAAATATCCCATTTAGTATTAGTTCTGCCATATTTTTAAAAAATTGTCCCCCCGGGCAATAAAAAGGTTTAGGGCCCCCCTAAACAGAAATTTTAAAATTTTTCCTTCCTAAAATTCATTTTTTTGTGGCTCCTTGACAAAAAACGCTATTGAATAAAGAAAACGGAAAAATTTTATATTATGGTCACAAAACCCTAGGTGCCCCCAACCTGAACCTTTTTTTCCCCCCTGTCGGGCTAAAAGTTAATATTAGGTCTAAAGGGCCTTTCCTCTATTCCCTTCCGGGCCCCTTTGGCAAAAGGGAATTACATTATTTTTGACAAAAAACCCGTTTTCCCCTTTTTTAGAGCTACAAGGCCCTTTAGATTCCCAAAAGGAAAGTCTGGATGTTTTTAAAATCGCCCATAATAATAACCCATTCTTTATTTCCCCTCACTATTTGCCTGAGAATAAAAACTTTCCCTGGGTTTTTTTATAAAATTTTTTGGGGGCCCATAGCAAAACCCCCAAATTAAATATTATATTTTTATTGTTACCCCCCCATGTATAAATTTACCCATAAAGAAATTTCCCCCTGTTCATTACCTTTACCATATCTTCCCGGGATGTTTGGGGTTTAGACAGGATTTTACATAGAACAAGGGCAAAAATCCCCCTTTCCGGGCCCTTTTCGATCCTTTCTAAATAACTGTAACCCTGCAAGTTAAAACCCCCCCATTTTTTAAACTCTCCGTCCCGCCATGTCTCAGTTATCCCCCCTATTCATAATTTTTTTTTTCATCTATTAATACTTTTAGTTCATTGATTTGTTGGTCAAATCCTGGCATTGGGGTTGTTAGGGATTTGAAAAGGGTTTATTTTTATAGAAAGGGTTTTAACTTTTTCCCGAAGATATTTTTTCAAACCCAATAAAAACGATTTTTTTTATCCATACTCCAAAGGGCCGGGAAAGGCGCTGAGACCCCAAAATTGCATTGCCCCGGGTCTCCCCCCATTGACTACAAATTTGGGCAAGTAGCCTCGCGCTCCGAAAATTGGGCCCGGGATACCAAGCCCCCCCTAGTTCAAAACCCAAACAAAACCCTTTTTTGCATTTTTACTGTATTTTTAACTGTCCCCCCCCTTTGAATTTTATTGGGCAATATTTTTCCCCTAGGGTTTTAATGGGTCAAATGTCCTCCTTTTTCTGGGTTGGCCCTATAGCCCAAACCCCCCCCTAGTTCAACCAATCGCTCTTTTTCGCATTTTTAAATGTATTTTGAAAATGTCCCCCCCCCTTTTAAATTTTTGATTGGGCAATATTTCTCCATAGGGTTTTAATGGGGCAAATGTCCCCTCCTATTCTGATTGGTGGGTTTCTTTCCCTTTAATGAAATAGCTTTTAGAATTTGAATTATTGTAAATTTCCCCCCCGGCAATTTCCAAGATCCTAATTTTCCGGGTGGTTTTCCCGTTCTAAAATTTTTTTAAATGTTTTTTTTTTTTTTTATTTTTTTTAAAGGGTTTTTAGCCTTTTTTGATAATGTTTTTTAAAAACCTAATAAAGGGGTTTTTTTTTTTTTTTCATACTCCAAACCGCACAGCAGAGACCGAGATTTCTTTTTCGATCTTTTTATATGGGTTTTCCCCCCATCTCCTTTTTTCCCTTCACTTTCGCCTGCCCATCCCTTTAGACCAAAAATCAACTTATTTTGACTTTCGGGGGCTAGGGGAGCACTGCAAAAGCGGGCCCCACTTTGCCAAGCCGCATTTGAAAATGCCCCGGGGTTTTTCGAAACGCCCCCACCCCCACCCCCCCGGGAAAGCCTTCAAACGCACCCCCAAAAACCCCCGCCCATTAAAACGCCCCCTTCATGAGGGGCGGGAGCTGAAAAATGGCGAACGCTCGCCTTAAAAACCGATCCCTGCTTCCGAAGCGGATTTTTGGGCCTGTTAAGGCCAGGTTTCGCCCCGAAATCGGGCCCCAAATCCCGTTTTATAAAAATGTCCCCCTTTAAAAGTTTCATTAACTTTTTTTTTATAGAAAATAATGGATTTTCATCGCTCCCCTTTTCCCTTTTTGGGCAGGGGCTGCCCCCCCAAAGGCCTAACAGCCAATCAAAAATGAAGTTTTTTGCTCTCATAGAAAAGAAAGGGGTTTTTTTTGCTTAAATTTTTTATTGGATCAAACGAAAAATTTTCTTTTCCCCATTTAAAATATCATGCTCATTTTTGATACATTTCGGTTTTACCTTTTATAAAAGACACAATCTTACCAGCTTTCCGCCACATCTTCACAAGGCTTTTGCTTTTTTTTTGGGTTGAAAATTTCACAGTCGGCCAAAGCACGGCAAAATTTTTGACCTAAGGGTGGCCCGGAAAATTTTTCCCTCTTTTTTTTTACTTGGTAAAATTGGTTTTTAAAAAGATGAACGAGGCTCCTTTCAGGGATCGGGAAATAGGGACCCAAGGATTTTTCCCAAATTGTGCAAGTCCCAATTCTCTTCCTGATATCTTTTATGAATTTATTTAGACTTTTTACATGAAAGGTTTTCAACAAAGAACATGGTTTTTTGGGTTTTAAAAAAAAACAAACCACACTGTGTCTTTTAACTCGTATGCTCCAATAAACCTGTTTTTAAGCTTTCAGAGACCTGAAATTCATCATATGGGGGGGTCCCAAAAATTTTTCAATGACAAAGGGAAACTCAAATGTAAAGTAAACTTTTGACTTTAAAAAAAGGGGAATAAAAAAGCCTTTTTAAAAAAACCCCCTCCTCATTATTCTGCCCTTTTCAAAAAAAATCATTTTTGGGTTTCCCAATTGAAATGAAAAGGGGGAAAGGGTTTTTTCCCACTCAGATAGTGAGAAAAAAACCCGCAAAAGGGGCTTTTTTATAGTGCAAAGAAACTTCTGGGTTTTATTTTTAAAATTTTTAAGCTAAAAAACTTTTGTGTGTATAATTTTTATATACTTTTTGTTCTGTACTTTTTTTTTGTTTATAATTGTTTGCCCTTTTTTTAACCCCCTAATTTGGGAAAAATAAAACAAAAAAAATAATTAAACAAAAAAAAAAAAAAAAGACACCCAAAAAATTAACATTTTTGGGGGGGTCACCCCCCCGAATCAAAAAGGAATGGGCCGCCCTTGGGTGGGAAGGGGCTCCTGCATTCGGGCCATCTGAATTGCACCCTAAATGGGTAAGAAGAGAGCCTGTATATCAGGGAAGACCCCTTAAAAACAGCGGCCAAATCCCCCCAAAACTTTCCCAAAAGGCTGGGCCCTTTTTCCTCTGCCCCACCCAGCCTCGTTCCGCTTTGGGAGAAAGGTCCTGGGGCCATTACATCCCCCTCCCTCATCCCACCTCGTAGCTGCTGACGGCGTCCCACGGACTGCAGCAGAGGACCTCGGAGCACCTTTAACGCCGACCCGGCCTGAAATTAGGGCCCTGAGAGCGGCTCGCTGATACCTGGCAGCATCAATGCTGGAGCCTGAGACCCGGGACCTCACACAAGGGAGAGATATTCCAGGTACATCCTCCCTCACACAGCCTTAACTACCACAGGCCCTTTCAGCGCCATGGCAGCCGCAGCACCTCTGTATAGCTCAGTGGCGGCCAGCTCTTCGCAGGGTTCCCCCCTGCGCATGTGGCTCCTCAAATGAACTCTGGGCTCTCCCTCCCCAAACTCTCCACAGGCTCTGGGGCACTTGATCCAGGTTCCTCATCTCACTCACCTTACATGGCCTCCAGTAGCGGGAACTTGTCCTGGCAGGGTTCTCCAGCCTTCTCCTCGGCCCCACATAGCCCACAATTAAGAGAGTGCCCTCCCTGGACAGACATTTTACAACAACTACCAACTAAAGAAGACCTAAAGCTATTGCTGAATGATGTTAAAATGGCCTGCAAAGAAGAGATTGCTTATCTCAGGCATGACATTAAGCAGGTTGCGTCGCGGGTGGAGATGTTGGAGGATGACCACGATGTTACACGCAAATATCTTCCCCAGATTCATCCCGCTATTTCAGTAATCGCTGAAATGGGCCATCATATAGAGGATTTGGATAATCAAGGCCATCGGATTAACATTCGGATTAGAAGCCTTCCGGAGGCGCAGGGAGAGGAAAACCTTCAACCCATACTGGACTCTATATTTAATCAGATAATTGGGGACTCCTCACTGCGTTCATTTAAATTGGATATTGCACACAGGGCCCTCCGACCCAAGAACTCCTCTTCATTACCTCAGGATATAATCTGCTGTCTGCATGCCAGGAAGTTACAACACCTTGTATTCCGAGGCTCCCCGATTCAACTCTTCCCAGACTTATCTTGGCTCACGCTACAGAAACGTCGCTATCTTAAACGTCTACTCACCATCCTACAAGACCTCCACATTTCCTATAGATGGAACTTTCCCTTTGCCCTTACAGCACGCTCAGAAGGCCGCACAGTGTCACTAAAAATTTGTTTGGACCTCCCGGCTTTTTGCAGGACTCTACAGATCACACTCCCAAAGATCGAAGACTTGAAACTTTTTGCTCATTCGCCACCACCGCCAACGGTCTGGCAAGCAGCTTCTTCATCTAAGGGGCGCTCCACTAGGGTCTTCCCTCAGTCCCAAAAAATCCGACGATCTCCTTGGCGCTAGGAATAGGTCTATTCTTTGAATAAGCTGCATATTGATGTCTGCTATGATGTTTATTCTTTTGCTCTGTTCTTACTGGGTGCCATACGTTAATATTTTATCCGCAGGAACCTTCTAATGCCTAAATCTCTCATACAGAAGACGGCCTGATGGGGGATCCAACCCTCTATTGTGGTTTTTTCTTTTCACATATTCTAACATATCCTCTCTTGTTTGCTCTGATTGTAGAGCCTGACTTCCTAGGTGAGGAGGCAGGGTGGTCTCCCAGGAGCACGGATCGGCTGGAGGCCTTCCCTTTGGTTTCACCCTCGAGCCTCCCAAACCAGAGACGGTACGCTCCTAGAGGTTTTTTCTTACATTAGGTATTTCTCAATCCTCTAGTTGTACATTTGGTACTTGTAGTTTGTTAGTTTTTGCTCTTAGTTTTGTCTGTGTCTCCCCTTCTCCCCTCCTGTGTTCCTCCCTCTCCCCGATTCTCAAAGCAGGGTGGTGAAATATACCCAACTCTGATTGTAACTCACAATATTATAGCACCGCATTGGAGTCATGGTTAGGTGTGTTACCCTAAACGCCAAAGGCCTCAACTCAAACATAAAGAGGAGTCTGGTCTTGCGAGAATGTCGCTCTTTACGTGCAAATATAGCATTTTTACAAAAAACACACTTCAACTCCACTGGGTCTTTTAGGTTTGCTAATTCCCTACATCCAGTGGCCTTCTCTGCTACTAACGAGAAAAAGAAAGTGAGAGTAGCTATATTGATAGCCAGCGCTTGTCCACTCCAGATTAAGTCATCATTGATTGACCCAGCTGGGAGATACATTATGTTTAATACTACCCTGTATGGGATACCGATTATTTTATGTAATGTCTACATCCCCAACGTTACTCAAATTACCTTCCTACGTAGGGTCTTGGCCAAACTCTCTGAATTTCCACACGCACCTCTTTTGCTGGGAGGAGACTTTAACATGGTCTTCTCCGAATTGATGGATAGGAGTGCTCTGAGGGGGGCTCTCCGGGGCTGAATCAGACAAGGCTGTCGACAACATTCAGAAGGCTTATTAGAGCTCATGGACTGTTTGATTTCCGGAGGGTTAACCATCCCAAGGAAAAGGAGTTCACCTTTTTCTCCCACCATCTTAAGACCCACACTAGAATAGATTATTTTTTTGGTAAAACCCCGGCCCTTCGCAAGTTACTGAATTCGACTATCGTGCCTATCACATGGTCAGACCACGCCCCAGTTGTGATCGATCTCAATTTCCAGACTTCCGCATTGCGTTCCTGTCATTGGCGGCTAAATGACACATTGATCAAAAATCCAGTGCATAGGGATTTTTTAAGAAACTCCCTCTCCTCTTATTTTGAATTAAATGATGGCTCGGTCTCATATATTTCAACTCTTTGGGAAGCTCATAAGGCTGTCTTTCACGGTCAATGTCTAGCCTTAGGTTCTAAACTCAAAAAGAGTAATGAGGAAAAAACATTAAGACTTAGGAACCTTCTCAAGCAGCTTGAACGTAAGATGGCTGAGAACCCTAATGTGCTCACCCTACGGCGAATTATAGCCGCGGGACACGATTTGAAGGATATAGCAGTACGCAAACTGGAAAAACTTTTTCTTTACTCCAAGCAGCGCTTTTATGAGTACAGTAACAAAGCCCACAACCTGTTGGCTAAATAACTCAATAAATAAAGCTACATAAAGAAAAATCCACTAAATCAATGCCCTTTGCTCTGCGCGATGAAGAGGGTTCCATGCAGTATCCACAGTCCATAGCTAACATTTTCTTTAATTACTTTTCTAAGCTCTATTCCTTGCCATCGGACCTTCCATCAAATGGACAGGAAACCCAGAGAGTTCTTAGAGAATTCCTGTACTCCTGCCCACTCTCGACCCTTCCGCAGGAAGCTTCTGCTTCCTTGAATGCCCCCATCTAAATGGAGGAACTCTTTGAGGTCTTGAAAGACCTTCCGGCAGGGAAATTTCCCGGTCCAGATGGTCTACCCTACCATTATTTTAAAGTCTACTCTGAGACCCTCTCCCCTTTCATGTTACAACTATACAACTCTTTTCTTGGAGGTTCTCCAATCCCGGACTCCATGTCCCATTCCCATGTCACCCTTATACATAAATCAGGCAGAGACCCAGCGGACAGTGCAAACTATCGACCCATTGCACTGCTCAACTCAGACTTAAAGATTTACACTTTAAACGTTTTTAGCCAATCGCTTAAACAGATGGTTGCCACAGCTGATCCTCAAAGATCAGGTGGGATTTGTCCCCTTCAGACAAGGTGGTGACAACACAAGAAGGGCCAACAACCTTGTGGAGGTGGCCAATTCTCAGACTCAGCAGGCATTACTTCTCAGCTTAGATGCTGAAAAAGCTTTCGATAGGCTTGGTTGGCCCTTTATGCTAGAGACCTTGATGGTTATGGGTTTCGCTGGACCCTTTTTGACTACAATTAGGGGACTGCATTTAACCCCTTCGGCTTCCATTAAACTTCCCCACTGCACCTCAGACAAATTTCGGATCCTGAATGGGACCAGAAAGGGTTGTCAATGGTCCCCTCTCCTGTTTGCGCTATGCATTGAGCCATTGGCCGCCTCCATAAGAGCTAGCCCGGATAACAGGGGCGTCATGGTCTGGGACAGGGAGTTTAAGCTTTCTCTCTTTGCCGACGATATCCTTCTGACCCTGACGGCCTTGCACACCACCCTCCCAGCTCTTCACTGCCTTCTTAATAAATTTGGGAAGCTATCGGGATACAAAATGAATGCATCCAAATCCAAAGCCCTTCCCATCAACCTGCCCTCTACTGTTCTTATATCTATAAAAAAACAACTTCCTGTCATGGCACATGTTGTTGCCGTGGAGGAGCAAGGTGCTACAGGGGTTAATCCCTCCAGGTGGGGGACACGCCCAGGGAGAAGCCGGCTGTTAGGAGTGACAGCTCTGCTTCAAATCGGCTCAGATGGTGTGTAGCTCAGACCAATAGAGGAGCCGAGAGGCCGCACCAATCAGCTGCTGGGGCGGTGTCCGGGCGGCTCATTTAAACTGCTCAGTTTGGTTCATCTTTGCCTGTGAAAGGTTACCCTTTGTGTTTCTCCTGGTTTCCCATTTGCTTGTTTGCTCTGTTACCCTGACCTCGTTCTCGTCCTCTGATTCTGTACTGCGTTACCTCCAGGTTTTGACCCTTGGTTTGGCTTACGTTATTCTCTTGGTTTTCCAATTTGTGGCTTTGGCGTACCTGTACCGTTATCGACCCAGACTGTTGACTTCGCGTTTCCCTGACGGCCCTGCACGTAGTAGAGTAGGGACCGTCGTCCAGTTGGGGACTGCCATTTAGGGCAGCACGTTAAGTAGGCAGGGACAGTGGGCTGGGTGGCATTCAGGGCCCACTGCCCCATGGACCCCATGACGATGCTGGTAGAGCAGATGCAGGGACTTACCCAGTTGGTCCAAGATCTGGCATTAAGGGTGCAGCAGCAGGAAACCTCCGTGGGTACCCCCCAGGATGGGAGTTCCCCTACATCGCCACTCCCTGTTGTGGAACCCCCCCCATCCAGTTACCTGATAGATTTTCAGGTGACAGGAAGGCCTTTCTGTCTTTCAAGGAAGGCTGTCGTTTGTATTTTCGACTCCGGCCACGTACTTCTGGTAATGAGGAACAGAGAGTGGGAATTGTCATGTCCCTACTCCAAGGGTCGCCCCAGGAGTGGGCATTCTCACTACCCCCAGAGGCACCCGAATTGTCCTCAGTCGACAGATTTTTTGCCTCCTTGGGACTCCTCTTCGACGATCCTGATAGGGAGGCGGTGGCTGAGACTCAACTCACCACCTTAAGGCAGGGTAAGCGGACGGTAGAGGTTTATGCTTCGGAATTTTGCCGCTGGTGTG
The DNA here is from genome assembly GCA_025379985.1 of Phyllomedusa bahiana. Taxonomy (NCBI): domain Eukaryota; kingdom Metazoa; phylum Chordata; class Amphibia; order Anura; family Hylidae; genus Phyllomedusa; species Phyllomedusa bahiana. The sequence goes on along the minus strand of JAODAL010002381.1, from coordinate 170,775 downwards.
TTCCGTCAGGGTGGAACGACCCAGCCCTCAGGTGCCAGTTCAGGCTGGGATTGGCAGAACATGTTAAGGACTTGTTGGTGGCTTATCCTACCCCGGGCACTCTGGATGAGGCAATTGCCTTGGCGGTGCGGCTAGACAGACGATTTAGGGAGAGACGACGGGAACAGACCCTTTCTCCGTTGCCCCGCTTAACACCTCTTCCCCGTTCTGCTTCTACCCCCCCTGCTTGCGGGACTATACCCCCTATGCAGGTAGGGGCTTCTTCTGCGGGTGCTGCCAGTGACCGCAGGACCTCCCATTGCACCCAGGGTCTGTGCTTCTACTGTGGCGGAGAAGGCCATCACATCTGGAAGTGTCCCAAAAAGAAGCCATGGCCGGAAAACTTCAGCGCCTAGGTGACTCCCGGGAAGGTCACCTAGGCGAGCAGGTATTCCCTATTGTGTCAAAGAAACTATTGCTTCCAGTAAAAATTTCGTATTTTTCCAGCTGTGATTCTGGGAGTGCATTTGTGGACTCTGGATCAGCCTCCAATTTCATGGACGCTTCATTCGCTAGGCATCTGGGCCTTCCTTGGAGGTCTCTCTCTGATTCCCTGCAAGTTGTGGCTATTGATTCCACCCCGTTGGTCAAGGGCAATATCCAGTATTGCACCCCAGAACTTGAGATGCTAGTTGGGTCTATACATAAGGAGAAATGTATATTGTTTATCATGGAGGGCTTACCCACTAATGTTGTGTTGGGGTTGCCCTGACTTCAGAAACACAACCCGTATTTGATTGGAATTCGGGGGAGTTAATTAGGTAGGGCGAGCAGTGTATTAAGAAATGTCTTCCAATTGTTCTTGGTAATGTGGAGATTGAGCAGATCCCCGCGTTTATTCGTGACTTTGCTGAGGTGTTCTCCAAGACCCAGTCTGAGAAGTTACCCCCGCATAGACCATATGACTGTGCTATTGAATTATTGCCAGGGGTGAAATTTCCTAAAGGCAGGATTTATAATCTGTCGGGTCCTGAGAGAACCGCCATGAAGCAATACATTGCAGAGAGCATACAGAAGGGTCACATTCGCCCTTCCGTGTCCCCTATGGGTGCAGGGTTCTTCTTTGTTAAGAAGAAAGATGGAACGCTCCGCTCATGCATTGATTATCGGGAGCTCAATAAAATAACGGTGAGGAACCAATACCCCTTACCGTTGATTCCAGATCTGTTTAACCAAGTTCAGGGGGCTAAGTGGTTTTCCAAGTTAGACCTAAGGGGGGCCTATAATCTGATCCGTATCAAGGAGGGAGATGAGTGGAAGACCGCATTTAATACCCCGGAGGGCCATTTTGAATATCTGGTTATGCCCTTTGGGCTGTGTAATGCTCCTGCGGTCTTCCAGAACCTGGTAAATGACATTTTTCGTGAATTGATTGGTCGTTGTATTGTCGTCTATCTGGATGACATTTTAATTTATTTACAAAACTGGGCATCACACGTTAAACATGTGCGACAAATCTTACAAATTTTGAGGTGCAATAATTTGTTTGTCAAACTCGAGAAGTGTGTTTTTGGGGTTCGGGAGGTTCCTTTCTTTGGATACATCCTGACTCCCAACTCATTTCGTATGGATCCCGATAAGGTTCAGGCTATCCTCGACTAGGTCCGCCTCGCCTCCCTGAAGGCCTTGCAGCGGTTCCTTGGGTTTGCCAACTGTTATCGACAATTAATTCGGAATTTTTCGGTTCTTGTTCGGCCGTTGATGGACATGACTAAGAAAGGGGTGAAGTTCAGTAATTGGCAACCTGAGGCCATAGAGGCATTTGAGAAACTTAAGCAGTGCTTTGTGTCAGCTCCGGTGTTGATTCAAGCAGACCACAGTAAACCCTTTATCGTCGAGGTTGATGCTTCTGAGTTCGGGGTAGGGGCGGTCCTCTCTCAGGGGTCGGCCGCCATGACTAATCTCCGTCCTTGCGCCTTTTTTCCCGTAAATTTTCCTCGACAGAAAGGAATTATGACGTTGGGAACCGCGAGCTCTTGGCGATTAAGTGGGCCTTCGAGGAATGGCGCCACTTCCTCGAGGGTGCCCAACACCAAGTCACGGTTCTAACGGATCATAAAAACCTGACCTTTCTAGAGAATGCTAAAAGGCTGAACCCACGTCAGGCTCGTTGGGCGTTGTTTTTTACCCGGTTTAATTTTGTCGTCACTTACAGACCAGGATCTAAAAATGTTAAAGCTGATGCGTTATCTAGAAGCTTCTGTGCCAGTCACTCGCCTCGGGAGGATCCAGTACCCATTTTACCCAAGGAGACGATTGTCTCAGCCATGTCCCCCGATTTAGGCACTGAGATTAAGACACACCAGGACATGAGACCGGCTAATTGTCCTGCTTCTAAAGTCTTTGTCCCCACTCAGTTTCGCTTACGTTTGTTAAAGGAACTACATGATTCTGTATTATCTGGACATCCCGGAGTGTCTGGCACAAAGAGGCTCATCTCTCGCAACTACTGGTGGCCGTCGTTATATCGTGATGTGGAGGCCTATGTGGCAGCATGTGACATTTGTGCTCGGGCAAAGGCTCCCAGAACTCGCCCTTCTGGGGAACTTTGTCCTCTTCCCATACCCGAGCATCCATGGACCCATATTTCAATGGATTTTATGACCGATCTGCCTACCTCTGAGGGTAAGACGGTCATTTGGGTGGTGGTGGATCGCTTTAGCAAAATGTGTCATTTGGTTCCACTCAGGGGGTTGCCGTCGTCCAAAAAGCTCGCTGAGTTGTTTGTCAAACATATTGTGAAACTGCATGGGTTACCCGAGAATATTGTTTCTGACAGAGGGGTTCAATTTGTTTCTCGCTTCTGGAGAGCCCTCTGTAAGGCTCTGGGTATTACCCTATCCTTCTCCTCGGCCTTTCACCCTGAGACTAATGGGCAGACGGAGAGGATGAACCAAACAGTTACACAAAAGCTTCATTGTTTTGTTTCCGATCAGCAAGCGGATTGGGTGAAATACTTACCGTTGGTGGAATTTGCTATTAACAATCAGGATAACAGTTCGTCGGGTGTTTCGCCATTCTTCTGTAATTACGGTTTTCATCCCAGACATGCATCTTTTTCCAATGCTACTTCTGACCATAGTGGGGTGGATGTTATCGTTAAGGATCTGTGCACAGTCTGGGCCCAAGTTCAGAAGAACTTGCTCAACGCCCAGAGCATCCAAAAGAGGAAGGCTGCAGGAGGCGTCTCTGCTCCAGTGTTTTTTCTGTGGGAGATAAGGTTTGGTTGTCTACCCGTAATCTACGTCTTAAGGTGCCTTCCGGTAAACTAGCCCCACGATTTGTGGGTCCGTATGTTGTGCAAGAAGTAGTTAACCCGGTGGCATACCGTCTGAAGTTACCGCCTTGTCTCCGGGTACATAATGTCTTTCATCAATCTTTATTAAAGAGGTACATACCGGCTTTGACTTCGCCTTCTAAGCCTCCTCCTCCTGTAAACTTTGAGGGTGAAATGGAATACGAGGTCGCTCATATCTTGGACTCCTGTAGAGTGCAGAGATCCCTGCAATACCTGGTCCACTGGAAGGGTTATGGTTCGGAGGAGAGGTCGTGGGTTCCGGCCAGATTCGTTCATGCCGAATCTCTGATCAGGGAATTCCACGACTCCCACCCGGACAAACCCAGACCAGGGAAGGGTCCAGTGGCCCCTCCTAAAAGGGGGGGTACTGTCACGGCACATGTTGTTGCCGTGGAGGAGCAAGGTGCTACAGGGGTTAATCCCTCCAGGTGGGGAACACGCCCAGGGAGAAGCCAGGCTGTTAGGAGTGACAGCTCGGCTTCAAATCAGCTCAGAGGGTGTGTAGCTCAGACCAATAGAGGAGCCCGGAGGCCGCACCAATCAGCTGCTGGGGCGGTGTCTGGGCGGCTCATTTAAACTGCTCAGTTTGGTTCATCTTTGCCTGTGAAAGGTTACCCTTTGTGTTTCTCCTGGTTTCCCGTTTGCTTGTTTGCTCTGTTACCCTGACCTCGGCTTGCTTCCTGACCTCGTTCTCGTCCTCTGATTCTGTACTGCGTTACCTCCTGGTTTTGACCCTTGGCTTGGCTTACGTTATTCTCTTGGTTTTCCGATTTGTGGCTTTGGCGTACCTGTACCGTTATCGACCCGGACTGTTGACTTCGCGTTTCCCTGATGGCCCTGCACGTAGTAGAGTAGGGACTGTCGTCCAGTTGGGGTCTGCCATTTAGGGCAGCACGTCAAGTAGACAGGGACAGTGGGCTGGGTGGCAGTCAGGGCCCACTGCACCTCCACTGACGTGACACTTCCCATATAAATGGCAGGACCACTCCCTTAGGTACTTGGGCATACAGATCACTAACTGATACGAAAGTTTTTATAGGGCTAACTTTCCCCCATTATTTAAGGAGCTAAGGGTCCTTCTGTCGAAATGGCAACCCTTACCCATATAATTTTTTGGAAGAATCAACTCTGTCAAAATGACCATAATGCCCAAGCTCCTCTATCTTTTTGAGACCTTGCCAGTAGCAGTCCCTCTAAGTGAACTACGTTCTCTACAAGCCGCAGTCCTCCGTTTCATTTGGGCCCATGGCAGACATAGGGTTGCCAAGGGAGTAATGGTTGCGAGCAGGCGCAGAGGCGACCTGGCAGTTCCCAACATACCTTAGTACCACTGGGCCGCACATCTCCGACATATTCCGGCTTTGTCCACTTTTAGGGCATACTCGAAGTGGATGGAAGTGGAGAAACTGTGGCTGGCACCGTCTCACCCTAACGTCTTTCTTTGGCACTTGAAATCCCTCCCCACTGTACCCCACCTCCTAGGGCCGGTTAGGTTTATCTTACAAATATGGAACCATTGTAAAAATAGATTCTCCCTTGCCTCTAATGCCTCAGCTATGACATCTTTTTTGTGCACTTCCCTTCTGCCCACTAGCTCCTCAGGGTTCTTTGCACAACCGTGGTTGGGACATGACCTATTTCAATTTGTGGACATAGCAGAGGCACAGACTAGAAAGTTGATCCCATTTGACACCTTACAAAAGAAATACGATCTCACTGTGAGATCGCACTTTCACTACCTACAGATCACTCATCTATTCACCTCGCTTTTTGGCACCAACAAGCTGTCCACACATACCCATTTTGAAATATTTGAAATTCTTTGCAAGAGAGGTCCTTTCACAAAAAGCCTTATTTCAACGATTTATTCTATTCTTTCAGACCCTAACCCATATGAAGCTGTAACACATAATTACATGATTAAATGGGAATCTTATCTGGCTAGACCCATACCATACCCCACCTGGCAGTCTATATGGAGAGCAGCGGCAAACACATCTGTGTGTACTACATACAAAGAAAATTTGTATAAAATATTATTATTCTGGTATCACACCCCTAACATGTTGCACAAATCAAACCTGCAGCTCCCGCGATCGTGCTGGCGTTGCGGTACTTCGGTAGGCACCCTCCCCCATATCTTTTGGGACTGTCCGATGCTCCATATATTTTGGCGCCAGATAACAGAATTCCTTCATAGATTATTTCACACTAGTATCCCATTAGATGCTCTTATATACCTACTTCATGGTCCTATTACGGGATTTTCCAAGGCTAACTTTCAGCTTCTATCTCATATTCTCATGGCGGCCAGATATCTGATTTCCAGCATGTGGAGGCAATCCCTTCCTCCAAGCTTCTCAGATCTAAATCAACGACTTAGGGAGGTTTGCCGTATGTGATTGGATTCGCAGGGATCCCGTCCTGAGCACGACGTGTCGGAACAATGTAGAGGAAGGAGTTGATCCAGCAGGTCCACAGCACATCCAAAAGTAAAACTTAATGACTTTTAATAGTATATTAAAAACATCGACATCCTCAGTAATAAGCCATCCAGGTAAAACAAACTAACGCGTTTCGGGCGATGCAACGCACTTACTCATATTTAAAACCATTACATATAAGCGTGACTTATATACACACATATAACAAGAGAGAAATACTTACACCTGCAAGCCGGTTCGATGGGTTCTCACAAGTTAGCGTACACTTCCGACACGGAGCGTGTGAACCGGAAGTGACGCTACGACATGCGCACTGACCAGAATGTGTCAGATGCTGAAACTGGCAAGAAGACATTAAGCGCAAAGTGCGCAGAAGATACCTATTATCAAGAAAAAGATTGATGAAGGTAATGGAGAACCCAAAGCAAGACGGCTTAGCAGTGACATCTATGAGAGCAAAACAAAAGAGAAAAGAAGAAAAGAAAATGCAGTGTAAGAATATGATAACATTAAAATGCTTGAATAAACTTCATTATACTTCTGTACGCTGCATTGTACTTGTAAACTCAGTTTCACTAATTCCCTATAATACTAATGGTTGGGCGCCACTGTGACTTTGATAGTATATAATATAAGGGTGAATAATTAGTTAATCATTGATAATGGAGCATTAATAGTGAAACATTAATTCATGCCTCATATTTAATCCATTGGGAACGGAGGTATTGAGGGTGAGGATCCAAAAGGCCTCCCTATCATGGAATATTCGATCAATATCCCCACCGCGTGGCGGTTTTACTACCCTTTCTATACCTATAATTTTTAAGTTACAGAAATCCGAATTGTGCACATCCCTGAAATGGTTAGAAAGGTGTGATCTGTTACGGTTTGAGAGGTTAGTGATGTCATTTAGATGTTCTAGAATGCGAGTTTTGAGTTTCCTGGTAGTATTACCTACGTATTGTAGTTTGCATGTAATACATGTAGCTAAATAGATGACATGGTGCTAGTTGCAATTGATGTACTGTTTAATTTGGTATGTTTTATTGCCTTGATTGTCTGAAAATGACTGGTTAACATCAACATACTTGCATACTCTACAAGGGCTTGACCCACATTTAAAAAAGCCCCTGTACCGCAACCAAGGTTGGCAATGTTTTTTGGACAAAATCATATTCGGAGAAATAATGTCCCCCAAGGTTTTTAATATACTATTAAAAATCATTAAGTTTTACTTTTGGATGTGCTGTGGACTCGCTGGATCAACTCCTTCCTCTACATTGTTTCATGTTTATAACTTTTGAACTTATGTACAGTTGAGTATTTGAGCTATGTTTATACTTTACTGGATTCACTGACTCCTGTGTAATCTTCACTGTGATATTAAGCACAGTTTTCTCTTAAAAATTTTGAAACTTTCAATAAAAATTACAATTATTAAAAAAGTTACAGTCAAATATACATATATCCATATTCATTCAAATATTCATATGTATATGGGGATATATGTTTACAGGAAAACTGGATAGGCCATGGAGTATGGGTCCAGGTAGTGAACAGGGAGAAAGGTGAGCAGTCGGGGGGGACAGGGAAGAAGGGATTGCCGAAGATCACTGACCTCCCTCTGCTGCTGCCTCTGTAGTTAGACTGAACAGTCTAGCTGAGGGGTCATGGCCAGCTCCCTGCTGCCAGTGACATCAGGAGAGTGTCTTATGATACTTCCCCAGTGCCCCTGTTTCTCTTCACTCACCGGCTGTCCCAATGAGCACTCATGACACCTGGCCAATGACTGTCTGTGGCCACTGTTTGTGTGTCCCCCAAATAGTCCCGGGAATTCAGAGCTTATGCTGAATCACCGGGACATCCCGAAAAATCAGGACCAGGATGGCGAGCCATTACTCCCAATTCGGAATAGTTGGCAAGTATGACATCCAGAACTATATTACATTGTTATATAGTCCCCATCATGGGCCAAGAACTATGTAGGGCCCCACACTGTGGTGTATATTGGGGCCATGAACTATGTAGGGCCCCACACTGTGGTGTATATTGGGGCCATGAACTATGTAGGGGCCCCGCACTGTGGTGTATATTGGGGCCATGAAATATGTAGGGCCCCGCACTGTGATGTATATTGGGGCCATGAAATATGTAGGTCCCTGCATTGTGGTGTATATTGGGGCCATGAACTATGTAGGGGCCCCGCATTGTGGTGTATATTGGAGCCATCAACTAGGTAGGGGCCTCTCACTGTGGTGTATATTGGGCCATGAACTATGTAGGGGCCCAGCACTGTGGTGTATATTGGGGCCATGAACAATTATTGATGGAGCCTCAAAAGGGCTTTACATTCTAATGGGGTCTCCAAATTATCCTAAGATATAAAGGTACAGCACCGAGAAAGAGATCACACCAAACACCCCAGTTGGTCTGAATACACTTTCTTTCTTTATTCTCAAAATGGCAGGTTTTTATACTCCTTTGGGTTAGAGAGATAAGAAAGCATCACATGGGCCTAGCTGTTGCTCTGTCATTGGTTATATCCCTATTTTAGGTATACTCCATTTAGCTCAGGAATGTCCGAACCTTGGGTGTCGTCCTGGACGAGGCGTCATCGTGGATTATCAAGTAGGTATTTCTATAAGCATATGGGGGGGCCATTTTAGAAACGCATTAGCGACAAGAGTTATACAGGTAGTTATTACGTGCTGTGTACAAAGACATACGTGGCGTTATACTAACTAATACATTAAAATGGAGACACAAAGGATCCCACATATAACACCTCTGTTCCCATCCACAACAGTTGAGACTTTGATATCATTTTGATGGACCTAGCACCATGGGAAAGGCTGTATTGAATTGTCCCCTCCTTGAGACTCGCCACTGGTCAGAGAGGGTTGGGCTTAATACCTTATCCACATATGGTACACCACTCTCCCTATGTTTCCTGCTCAATAATTCTGATGAGGGAGATGTCCGCTCTCTTGGACAGGCTCATGTTGTGGCAAGGGTCCAAAAGGTGTGGTAGTGTCGCTGTAATCAGAGGAACCAGGCTGTGGACAACTGTTCATCATGGTGGTTATGCTTTTGTCAAGTTGATAATTTAAGGAAAAAACATCAAAGTCCGTTTCATCATTAAATTCTTATTAAGCTCATCAGATAGTTTGTTTAAACTGCTTTTACTGCTATACATGCTTATCGAAGTATCAGATATCTTTCACACTGCTTTACTTGGAACAGATGCACTGTCTGCTTCAGTGAGAAGTTATATCAAGATACCAAAGAAATTCCTCTCTCGGACGATATAGAGACAAGTTCAGGAATGTTCCTTATCAGATAAATGCCTAGCAACATTGCGCAGATGCAAATTAGGAGATGTTATGAGGTCTTACTTTTAGTCTGCCATCTCAACAGCCAATGAACCAATCATGTAGTGATAGAATGATCATGTGACTCTTAATACGTGGAAGATATCAAACTGTTACTTCCTGTTAATAAAGCAGATTTATGTCCCAGACGGAAGGTGTGGGTCGTATCTCTCGAGCTCCGGCTGTCGACAGCTGTAATAATAATATAATTCAGAGGAGATATTTAATTGGATAAAGGAGTGGAACAAAAGATAATTTCCACACCTGATTTATCATCTTGACACTTTCATCAACAGCTTTTCCAAGTAGTTTCCTCAAACATGGATGAACACAACAAACAATTAGAGCAAGAACTTGCAACACAATTAGTATCACGATACCTGTCTGAGCTCACTCCCCTGCCGTCCCTTTAGCCAACTAAACCAGTTACCCAAGGATCGGTGATACTCGAGTTCTCTTTTGAGACTTGACAACTATTTTAATGGCCACAGTAACCTTTCCATTTTGTCTGGGATGGAAATACAACAAGTTTCCCCTATCATTTTGTACACTCCTCCTTTTTCAGCCAACACCATGTCCAGGGCCATCCTGTTTTGACAGGCTACAGCAGAGGTTGGACCCTCCTGATCTGTCAGGCCCTGTAGTGTGTAATTTACAAATCTCTGCTGGTTATAATATATGTAGTTTATCCAATCTAGGTTCTTGTTGACAGTGATTATTAGTAGCAGAGATTCAAACCCAGCAGCCACTTGATCCCTTGCTTTAAACTTGTCAGGGACCTCCCTTGGAACACCTATAGCATCAATATACACATGGGGGTCAAAGCTCCCCTTTGGGGAAGCTTCCCTTCTCCTCCTGTCTCTTTTTGTTTCACTGGTGTCACTATTTTCTGGCCCATCACTCAGTATGTGGAATGGGATGAGTAACTTGGTCAGGGCATATTGTCCGGTCCAGTTGCCCTCCAGTCTGGTCCTAAGCATTAGAACACCACATATACAATATATGTCCCCTAGGGATTGGACCTGATTCTGTAAAAATCTCCCACTGATGTTACTGTATGTAGAGCAATACCCTTTCTTGGGGAATTTGCCCAGGAATCTGCCATTTCCCGTACTACTGGTATAGCAGATTTAATTGCCTAGATAGACTGTGACCCCAGCTGTTGGCCTTGTTGCTTTTTGGATGATTGGGTACTCTGCCTTCCAGACCTCACAGCCTGAATGATCTGTGGTGGTGTTGGTATATAGACTAAGGAAACATTCTTGTGCCGCCTCAGGAATATTTAGTGGGACAGTACCCATAACGGGTCTGGCAGCTGAGCAGACATAACTGTTTTATTATGTTGGGAAGCTGTATATTTTACCCATTATAGCCAAAGATTTTTATCTGAGAACCCAGTTTCTACCCTTATAGTGCCATTAAAGGTGGGATCAGCCATAGCTGTCATATTTTTGAAAAGTCTGTACATGGGGCATAAGAGGGTTTACAAGTGTGGGTGCTGGGACTGCCAACCATTTCTCTGGGTCTTGGTTCATCTTGGTTATCTCTATAAGCATAATATGTGGCAGCCATTTTAGAACACATTAGAGAAAAGAGTTATCCAGGCAGCTTTTCCGTGCTATAATACAAAGGCATATGTGGTGTTATACTAACTAATACATTAAAATGGAGACACAAAGGAACACACATATATAACCTCTGTTCCCATCCACAACAGAACTATGCAGGGGACCCGCACTGTGGTGTACATTAGGGCCATGAACTATGTAGGGCCCCGCACTGTGGTGTACATTAGGGCCATGAACTATGTAGGCGCCCCACACTGTGGTGTACATTAGGGCCATGAACTATGTAGGGCCCTGCACTGTGGTGTATGTTGGGGCCGGGCACAGTGTGGGGCCCCTGGACTATGTGTGACTACAGCTCAACATCACCACAGTTATCAGCCCTCTCATTCCAGTATATTCTGCCGTGTGTCTGCTCATGCTCCGCCCACCACATCATCCTCCAATCACAGGTAGCGATGTTATAACTTGGGCTGTACTGAACTAATAGTCATCACACCTTCTACTAACCAACCCCCATCACCTATTTCTGTCTCAGTGTGTAGTACCACCATAACTCCTAGGCAACAGGCCCGCTGTCTTGGGGTTATACTAGATTCTGATCTGTCCTTCACCCCCTACATCCAATCACTTGCTCGATCCTGTCACTTGCACCTCAAGGACATCTCCAGAATCTGTCCTTTTCTCACTGTGGAAACAACCCAGACTCTTACAGTTGCCCTTAATTCTTTCTCGTCTTGACTACTGTAACTCCTTGCTTATCGGTCTCCCTCTCTGTAAACTCTCCCCTTTCCAATCTGTCCTGAATGCAGCAGCCAGGCTTGTTTTTCTTTCCAGCCGCTATACTGATGCCTCTACCCTGTGTCAGTCACTGCACTGGTTGCCCATTCAGTACAGAATACAACAGAAACTCATCACTCTCACCCATAAAGTTCTCCACGGTGCTAACCTACCCGGTCTCTCCGCTCTGCTGATGATCTGAAATTACACGCGTCTCTCATCTTAACCTCCAAGATTTTGCACGTGCAGCACCAGTTCTCTGGAACAAGATACCCCATATGATCAGGCACACACACAACCATCATACCCTGTTTCCCCGAAAATAAGACGGTGTTATATTAATTTTTGCTTCTAAAGACGAGCTAAGACTTCTTTTTAGGGGATGTCTTATTTTTCTATAAACAAGAATTCACATTTATTGTTGAACAAAACATCAACATGTATTAATATACTGTAGTGATTTCATCACAAACATCAGCAAAAACAGCCAAACTCTGAATCGCAAAAAAAAAGCACTGTATCTTATTCTCGGCGGTGTCTTATTTTCGGGGAAACAGGGTAGTTTTAAGTGCACTCTGAAAACTCATTTTCTTAGGCAGGCAACCAAGATCCCTAATCGTCAATCCCCCAATTTCTGTCATACTCATTCATAACTTCCTGGACTTGAGCATTCACAGGCACTTATATGTATATAGTTGTACGGTCTGGGGGGCAGGTTCATCCACTTTTTGTGTACACTACCCCATATTTATGTAACATGGCTGGACCATTGTAAACTGAGCACTTCTCACCCTTTGTCTCCCCCATACACCATACATGCCAACTCTCCCGCTTTTGGCGGGGGGTTCCCGCTAATGGGGGTCCCCCCCTGGCCTCCCGGCAGAGTTGGCATTTCTCCCGCCGCCAGCAGGCAGCGGGGGGACCGCGGCGCAAGAGTAGCTCTGGTGCGCTACTCTGGCACCGCCGGGCCATTCCCACAGGCGGGTGAAGCGGCCGCAGCATCCGCTCACCCGCCCGGCGAGTTTCACTGACTTGTGCGGCCGCAGCCGCACAGTCAGTCAGCAGTACAGGGAGACGGCAGGAGGGATCGCTCCCTCCTCCCTTCTCCCCCTGTATGTACAGCGCCGGCTGGTGTGCGCTGTACATACACCTCAGTGTTGCAGGGGAGTGACGCGCGGCTGCACTCACTCCCCCTGCGACGCTGAGACTACTCAGTCGGCCGGGAGATGTCCGGAGCTGCAGGAGCCTGGTGAGGAAGTGGTTTTTAATTATTTTAATTTTTATTAGTTATAGGGGGCTCTACCTGGCTACAATGGGGGGGTCTACCTGGCAACAGAGGGGGCACTACCTGGCTAAAATGGGGGGGTCTACCTGGCAACAGAGGGGGCACTACCTGGCTACAATGGGGGGGTCTACCTGGCAAAATATGGGGCACTACATGGCTACAATGGGGGGGTCTGCCTGGCAAAAATGGGGGCACTACCTGGCTACAATGGGGCACTACCTGGCTACAAAAGGGGCATCTACCTGGCTACAATGGGGGCACTACCTGGCAACATAGGGGCACTACTGGTACAATGGGGCACTACCTGGCTAACAAGGGGGCATCTACCTGGCTACAATGGGGGGGTCTACCTGACAACAGAGGGGGCACTACCTGGCTACAATGGGGGGGTCTACCTTGCAACAGTGGGGGCACTACCTGGTAACAGAGGGGGAACTACCTGGCTACAATGGGGGCACTACCTGGGTAACAAAGGGGGCACCTACCTGGCTACAATGGGGGGGTCTACCTGGCAACAGAGGGGGCACTACCTGGCTACAATGGGGGGGTCTACCTGGCAACAGAGGGGGCACTACCTGGCTACATTGGGGGGGGTCTACCTGGCAACAGAGGGGGCACTACCTGGCTACAATGTGGGCACTACCTGGCTAACAAAGGGGGCATTTACCTGGCTAACAATGGGGGCATCTACCTGGCAACAATGGAGGCATCTACCTGGCAACAATGGAGGCATCTACCTGGCTAACAAAGGGGGACATCTACCTGGCTACAAATTTGGCTCTACCTGGCTACAGAGGGGGCATCTACCTGGCTACAGAGGGGGCATCTACCTGGCTACAGAGGGGGCATCTACTTGGCTACAAGGGGGCATCTACCTGGCTACAAGGGGGCATCTACTTGGCTACCAGGGGGCATCAACCAGCCATTAAGGGGAACTACGGGGTTATGGGGGGCTACTACCTGGCTATAAGGGCATCTACCTGGCTTTCTTCCAAAGCCGTTATGCAGTTAGGTGGAGTGGGTGTGGCTTTTTGAAGGGGAGTGGCACACCGACACGATGGGCGTGTCCATGCAAATTTTTGCCGTGGCGCGCTTTGCGCGCCGACCTCTACGGTTTCCTACTTTTTCGATTTCAAAAGTTGCCAACTATGCCATACACCCTAATAGATTGTAAGCTAGTAGTAGCTTTTTACTGTGTAACATTTGTTTTCCTTGTCTGTAATTCTCCACTCTACATTGTACAGCGCTGCGGAATATGTTGGAGCTTTATAAATAAAGATTATTATTATGTGGCTCGAGTAGTGCCTTTATATACACAAAGAGCATTCCTATGATGTAACAGTCATGTGGATCAGTCACGAGGGGGAGGAGTCAAGGAATATATTGTGCCAACTTCCTATCATGTGACCAGTGTGATGTCCTCCACAGGTCATTCACCCCATGAGTATATACACCTCCCCTCTAGCTGTTTAGATTACAGTAAGTACTCCACACATTGCTTGTTACCCTCCTCACTCCTCTCCCGCCTGGATCTAACTGCAGCCTCTCTCTCTGCATCCTCCCGTCTAGTCCTCTCAATTCCCTTCATCCTCGCTGCTCCTGGCTGCTCCACCTATCTCCTCGATGTCCTACCTCTGCAATCCTTCCACTGGAGACGCCCACGAGAAATTCAGAGCCTAACACCGACATATAAGGCCCTCCCCCATAGCATCTCATTCCCTAACTCCTGATACTACTCCTCTCATGTTGATCTCCATCCATAACCTGTCCTCGCCACTATACATCTCATTGCCTAATATCCTGATACCTCTCCTATGTTACTCTCCACTCCATAACCTCCCCCCCATATATCTCTACACCCATCTCTGATACCTTCCTCATGTAATCTCCATCCACGTTATTGTCCTAGGCCCATACATCTCTACCCTGATACCTCCTCTCATGTAATCTCCATCCTTAACTCCCCCCATACATCTCTACCCTAATCTCCTAGTACCTCTCTCATGTATATCCATCCCATAACTTTTCCCCCTCATACATCTCCTACCTGTATCTTTCTGCTTACCTCTCCCTCTCATGATAATCTGACTTCATCCAGATAACCCCTGCACCCCAAATAATTATCTCTTACCCTTGTAATTCCTCCCCCCCTCCACCCCCATTGATACCTCCCTTCACTGTGATCCTCTCATTCAATTACCTTCCTCCCCCATACATCTTTCTACCCTAATCTCCTGGTATACTTATCCTCATGTAATATCCATCCATAACCTTTACCCCATACATCTCTACCCTAATTTCCTGTTGCCTCCTCTCATGTAATCTCATCAGAACCATGTCTCACCCCCATACATCTCTACCCTTAAAAAAAACAATTTTCTTCCTTGCTACTCTCCCACTTCATTTGGTTGGGAAAAATCTCCATCCATAACCTTCCTCCACCCCATACAATCTCACTAACCTAATCTCTGATTACCATCCCTCATGTAATATCCTATCCTATACCTTTCCCCCATACATCTCTTCCGTAATCTCCTGTTACCTCTCTCTTCTAATCTCCATCCATACCTGCCCAATCCCCAATACATATCTAACCCAATCTCCTGATACTCCCTCATGTAATCTCCATCCAGACAACCTGTCTCCCACATACAGTATCTACGCTACATCTACTGATAACCTCCCCTCATGTAATCTCCATCCATACCTCCGACCCCGCATACATCATCTACCCTATCTCCTGATTACCTTTCCCTCATGTATATCCATCCATAACCTGTACCCCCATACATCTCTAACCCTAATTCTCCTGATACTCCTTTCATTAATCTCCTATCCTATAACCTGCACCCCAATACAATCTCTACCCTACATCTCCTGATACCCTCCCCTCATGATAATCTCCATCCACTAACCTGTCCCCATCTCATATCTACTGCTTAATCCTCCTGCTCTATCCCCTCATTTATCTCCATCCAATACCTACAACCATACACTCCATACCTAATTCTTCCTGTTACCTCCCCTCATGTAATCTCTATCCATAAAACTCACGCCATACAAATTTACCCTAATCTCTGATACTCATCATGTAATCCTCCATCCATAACCTCCTCCCCATACATCTCTACTCCTAATTCTCCTGCTACCTCCCTCATGTAATCACCACCCATATCTCCCCATAACATCTCTACTCTAATCTTCCTGTTATTACCTTCCCCCTTTCTCATGTAATATCAATCCATATCTGTTCCCCCATACATCCTTCTACCACCTAATTCTGCTACTCCCTCATGTAATCTCCATCCATAACCTCCCCTGCATAAATATTCTCTACCTTATCTCCTGATACCTCCCTCATGTAATCTCCATCCATAACCTGCACCCCCATACATCTCTCCCAAAATCTCCTGATACCTCCCGTCATGTATATCTCACATCAATATCTGTCCCCCATACATCTCTTCCCTAATCTCCTTATTACTCTCCTCTCCATGTAATCTCCATCCATAACCTCCCCCCATACATCTCTACCCTAATCTCCTAATACCTCCCTCATGTAATCTCCATCCATAACCTCCCCCCATACATCTCTACCCTAATCTGATAGGAAACAAGCAGGATGGAACCAGACGAACTCCAGGGTAGAAGGCAGTGCAAAAATACAAAACTTTATTGGATTAAAATATCATATCAGATCTGTTTACAAACATTCAAAAGGACATGAGCAAAGATAGCCCACAAACCTCCTTGCTGAATGTTTCGGATCAAAGACTACATTCCTCCTAGCTATTCTCCATCCATAACCTGTCCCCCCCATACACCTATTCTACTCCTAATCTCCTGTATTAACTCCTCCTCATGTAACATCTCCATCCACATAACCTCCCGCCATACATCTCTACCCTAATCTTGTGATGCCTCCCTCATGTAATCTCCACCAATAACCTGTCCCCCCCATACATACTTACCATAATCTCTGTACCTTACTTTCATGTTGGTCTCCAGCCATAACCTGTCCCACCCCCAATACATATTCGTTACACTAATCTCCTGTTACCTCCTTCATGCTAATTCCTATTCTATAACCTCCCCCACTATACATGTCTAAACTTATCTACTGATACCTCCCCATATGTATTCATCCCATCATCAACCTGTTCACCCCCTATTACATACTTTACCCTAATCTCCTGATACCTACTCCCTCATGTAATTTCCATCTATAAACTGCCCCCATACATCCCTACCCTCATATCCTGATACCTCCCCACATGTAATCTCCATCAATAACCTGTCACACCAATACATCTCTACTCCATATTCTCCGGGATACTCTCCTCATGTAATCTCCTCATCCATAACACAAACCTAGACACTCACCAAATCCTACCTTATCCATTAATGTCCTATTATATATCTACATACCCTTATCCTCCTGATACCTCCCCCTCATGTAATTCTCCCATATTTAACAAAATCCTCTTCCCCATTACTATCTCTACCCTAATCTCTCTCTGTACTCTCCATCTTTTTAATCTCCATCCATAACCTGCCCCCCCCGTATACATCTGTTACCCTAATTCTCCTGATACATCTTCCCTCAAATGTAAATCTTGCCATTCATAACCTGATTCTCCAGTACTCTCTCTTTCCCTTATCTCTGATAGCGTCCCTCATGTAAATCTCATCCAGTAACCCCTCCCACCATATATCTCTGCCCTATCTCCTGATACTCCCACTTCATGTAATCTCTCTAATCCAAACTCCCCCCATATATCTGCTACCACGACTCTCCTGATACACCTCCCTTCATTTAATCACTCATCCATAACCTGTCATACCCATGCACATCTCTACCTAATCTCCTGATACCCTCACCTCCATATATAATCTCCATCCATAACCTGTACCCCCATATATCTACTTACCCTAATCTTCCCACTGATACCTCCCCTCGTGTAATCTCCATCCATACCTCCCCCCCCATACATCTCTGCCCTAGTCTCCTGATGCCTCCCCTTGTGTAATCTCCATCCATAAACCTTGTCTCCCAAGAACATCACTGCCCTAATCGCTGATACCTCCCCTCATCGTAATCGCAATCACATAACTGCACCCCATATATCTCTGCCCTAATCTATTGATGCCCCATCCATCATGTAATCTCAGCCAATAACTCCCCCTATACATCCTCTACCATAATCTCCTGAAACCTCATCATGTAATCTCATCATAACCTGTCCCCCATAGTCATTCTTATCCCTAATCTCCATTTATACCTCCCTCATGTAATCCTTTCATAACCTGCCCCCATACATCTCTAACCTAATCCTCCTGATACCTCCCATGCATGTCATCTGTACCATCCATAACTTGACACCCCCCACAACATCTCTACCCTAATTTCCTGATACCTCGTTCATGTATTCTCCATCCATAACCTGTCCCCCTCCATATACATCTGCTACCCTAGAATTATGGTACCTATTCTCTCATTTCATCTCCATCCATAACCTGTCCCCCCATATCATCTTTGTCCTAATCTCCTGATACTCAACTCAAGTACTCTCATCCATAACCTCCACACATACATCTTACCCTAATTCCTGATACTCCACACTTTAATTACTCCATCCATAACATCCTCCCCAACAGAATCTACTAATCTCACTGATTACCTTCATCATGTAATCTCCCATCCATAAACCTCCCCCCCTATCCCTCTCTACCCTAATTTCTGAACTCCCTCATGTACATCACCCACCCATAATCTCCCCCATAATCTCTACTCCTACTCTATACCCCCCCATACACCTTCCCTCAATGTAATCTCCATCCATAAATCCTGTCCCCCATAATCTCTACTCCTAATCTCCTGCTACCTCCTCACCTCATGTAATCTCCTTCCATAACCTATCCCCCCAATATATCTCTACCCTAATTCCTGATAAGCTCCTTCATGTGTTTTTTTTTTTTTTTTTTTTTTTAATCTCCATCCATAACCTGCCCCCCACTCATCTCTGACTAATCTCCTGATACCCTCACGATCATGTATAGTCTCCATCCCATATTCCTGTCACCCCATATACAATCTCTTCCCTATTCTTCCTGATATTCTCCTCTCAGGTATCTCCATCCATAACCTCCCCCATACATCTCTACCCTAATCTCCTAATCTCCCCTCATGTAATCTCCTATCCATACCTTCCCCCAAGATACATAGCTCTACCCTAATCTGATAGGAAACAAGCAGGATGGAACCAGACGAACTTCCAAGGGTGAAGGCAGTGCAAAAAATACAAAAATTTATTAGATTAAATCCATATCCAGATCGCTTTAAAACATTTAAATGAACAGAGCAAAAGATAGCTCAGGCTCCTTGTGACATGTTTCGGATCTAATAAGGAATACCATTCTCTCGCCTTGCTTATCTATTCCTATATACCTGTCACCCAGTACAATATCTACCCCCCTCCCCCCCCCCCCCCCCCAATAATCTCTGATACCTCCCCTCATGTATCTCATCCTAACAGCCTCCGCCATACATCTCTACCCTATTCTTCGTGATGCCTCCCCATGTATATCGTCCACCACATCAAACCTTTCCCCCCATACATCTCTTCACTAATCTCCTTATACTTCCCTCATGTAGTTCTCCATCCTAACAGTTCCCCCCAATACATATCTAACCTAATCTCATGATACCTCCCTTCATGCAATCACCATCTATAACCTCCCCCACTATACATGTCTACCCTAATCTTCTGATACCTCCCCATATGTAATCTCCATTCATAAACTGTCCCCCCATTCATCTCCTACCACGCTAATTCTTGATACCTCCCACTCATGTAATTTTCCATCTATAACCATCGCACCATACATCAATACTCCTAATCTCCTGATACCTCCCATCATGTAATTCTTCCATCATTAACCTGTCCACCCATACATCTCTACCCTATTCTCCTGATACCTCCCTCATGTAATCTCCATCCATAACACGTCCTCTCTATACATCTCTACCCTTATCTCCTGATACCTCCCCTCATGTATCTACATATTAACCTCCTCCCCCATTACACTTCTTACCTAATCTCTGATTATCTCCCGTCATTAATCTCCATCATAAACCTGCACCCCCCATACATCTGTACCTAATCTCCTCGATACCTCCCCTCGATGTAATCTCCATTCATAACCTGTCTCCTACATCTCTACCCTAATCTCCTGAATAGTACCCCTCTATGTAATTCTCACATCATTAATCCTCCTCCCCCAATTATTCTACTACCCTAATCTCATGATACCTTCCTCATTTAATCTCCATCCATAACCTCTCGTCAACTACATGCTTCTCCACCCTAATCTCCTGATACCTCCTCTATATAATCTCCATCATAACCTGTATCCTACCAATATAGTCTCTACCTAATCTCCTGATACCTACCCTACTGTAGTAATCTCGCCATCCATAACCCCCCTCCCTATACATATCATGCCCTAATCTCTTGATTCATCCCTTATGTAATCTCCATCCATAACCTGTCCCCCCATACATCACTGCCATAATCGCTCCTGAAATACCTCCCACTCATGCTAATTGAATCCAAACCTGACACCCATATATCTCTGTCCACTAATATCCTGTTGCCTCAATCATGCTAATCCTCAGCCATAACCCCCCCCCTCTTACATCTCTAACATAATCTCCTGAAACCTTCCATCTTGTAATCTCCAATACATAACCTGATCCCCCATACATCTCTACCCTAATCTCCTGATACCTCCATCATGTAATCTCCTTTCCATAACCTGCATCCCATACATCTTCTACCCTAATCTTCCTGATACCTCCCCTCATGTCAATCTCACATCCATAACCTGACAACCCCCATAACATCTCTACCCTAGAATCTTCCTGATACCTCCTTATGTAATCTCACCATCCAATAACTGTCCCCCATACATCTCTACCCTAATCTCTGATACCTTCACCTCATGTCATCATTCCTATCATACACCTGTCCCACTATCATACATCTCTTGTCCTAATCTCCTGATACCTCAACTCATGTAATCTCCATTCATAACCTGTCCCTCAATACATCTCTGCCTTAATCTCCTGATACCTCCCTTCATGTCATCTCCATCCATATCCTGCCCCCCGCCATACGTGTCTGCCCTAATCTCCTGATACCTCCCCCATACATCTCTACCCTAATCTCCTGATACCTTCCTCATGTAATCTCCATCCATAATCTGTCCCCTTTCATCTCTTCCATAATCTCCTGATACCTCCGTCATGTAATCTCCATCCTTAACCTCCCCCATACATCTCTACCCTAATCTCCTGATACCTCCCTCATGTCATCTCCATCCATAACCTGTCCCCCCATACATCTCTTGTCCTAATCTCCTGATACCTCAACTCATGTAATATCCATCCATACCATCTAACCCAGAGTGGGGAGAATACAGGGGGGTAGAACAGCCTGCAATACACTTCAGCAAGGAATTATGAGAGCTGTATTCTGGTCCCCACGTGGACTTCTGCGGATAGTGTACTGATGGTTACAGGGTGGAGGCGTCGGTGCAGTGACGAGTACTGGGTGGAGGCGTTGGTGCGGTGACAGGTACTGGGTGGAGCTGGCGGTGCAGTTTCATGTACTGGGTGGAGGCGTCGGTGCGGTGAAGGGTACTGGGTGGAGCTGGTGGTGCGGTGACAGGTATTGGGTGGAGCCGTCGGTGCGGTGATGGATACAGGGTGGAGGTGGCAGTGTATTGACTTCAAGGAACGCTGAGCTTGGCTTCTGCATTGAAGACAGATTGGAAAAAGGCAGAGTCTGGAAGACTGATAAGTAAGGAGTTACAGTAGTCAGGAGGGGAAGGCATTAGGTCAAAAATAAGAGTTTTTCCCATTTCCATAGTGACATAACAGTGGATTCTGGAGATGGTTTTCAGATGCAGAAAACATGGTTAGTAGATGAGGTAGGCACAAAAGTTCAGTTTTAGGGAGAGGACATGTTGTTAGGGACAATTCCAGACAGTCACTGGGGTTTTGTAGTAGCACAGGGGTGATGCCGCAGGAAGAGGTTGTTGGTCATCAGCGCAGAGATGGGGCTAAAAGCCAAATCTGCTTATACTCCAATGGGAGCGTTTTGAGGAGAAGAGGATTGAACTGATCTTAAAACATCACAAAAACCCTTCATATTTGGTGTCACCGGAATCACACTGACTTGCAGAATACAGATAACACATCATTTATACAGAGAGAAAACTCCATATAAATAAAACCCCTATAAACATGGTGCAAGTAGGTTTTTTCACATGTGTTTATGTAGATTAAAAAAATAAAGTTCTGGCTTTTGGAAGACATGAAGGAAAAAAATGAAGAGGAAAAGAATTATGACCGGCTGTCAGGAAGGGGTTAAGCATAATTTCCGTACCCTTGATAGGAAGTTAATATAAAATTGTGGCAAGTGATACCTGGAATTTTCTGAGTATTCAAGAAAGTCTGAACCTTGTTACAGTCAGATCTGAATGACTTCACTGATTTGCTAACCTCTTACCTTTCTGGCCTACAAACCTAGGGACCTCCTCCAATAGATGGCTGCACTCCTCATCCCTTTCCAGAATATTCCACCCTCAGTTTACTTTGTCTAATAAGGTTGGAGCTGATCATACGTTATGTAAATTTATGTTCCTGATGTTTTGTATCGTAGTGATGTCTGGTGACGCCTCTCCTACTTATTCTATCTTCCTATTTCCCCTAACCACACACTTTTCTGCTATATTACCCATATCCTTATAAACGTTTGGGTGAAGTGGGGTAAGAACTTTCTGGTCTCACTATGTTCTTCCGATCTATGGGTTTAGAACACATGGTGGTAAATAAAATGTTCCCCTTCTTACTTCCACATCCAAATATTGGACGGTTCAGACTCTTCGACATTTCATCAATTTGTGTCTACTGATCATTCATTGTACAGATTGGTCTAGTTGCTCTACAGAACCCTCCATAGAAGAGACACATGGTCTTCATATCTGAGCCATGTAATTCTGTGTCCAGAAAGAGGACAACTGGCACCCAAACTGTGCTCCAAAAACAGAATATATTTGTGTAACTCAGAGCTGCAGGAGACCCCATCAAAGTAATATTCAGTCCCAAACCTGAAATAGCTTTTTTGTCAATATCAGATCCAATAAGTTCATAAGAAATGAGATGGTGAGTGGGGGCAGCTCTACCAAACTCACTCCACTTTGCACTCCAGTCAGCAGTGAAGCAGATGCATATTTATATATATATGTCTATATATACACCTAACATTTTTAAAAATATTGTCCCATGAAAAGCCATAGAACAGCACTGAATATCTCACACTTTCATACAATATAAATTAGTCAGTGTACAGTGGGTATAATGGTTTAAATTTGGTGTGTCCTCAAAATAATTCAATATACAGCCATCAGTGTTTAAACAGTTAGCAACAAAAGTGAGTACACTCCTAAGTGCAAATGGACAAATTGTGCCCAGTTTTCTTAGAGGTACAGGGTGGGAGGCACCTGTCAGTGTCAGACCATACGCCGCAACACCAGCACTCACACTGGTCTGCATGCGTTTTGTCCCGAGAAGGAAGCTCTTCAAAAGATGTTGCACAGCAAAAGAAAACCCACATAACCGTTTGCTGAAGACAAGCAAACTAAGGACATGGATTACTGGAACCATGTCCTGTGCTCTGAGAGACCAAGATAAACTTGTTTGGTTCAGATGGTGTCAAGTATGTGTGACAGCAACCAGGTGAGAAGTACAAAGACAAGTGTGTCTGCATATAGTCAAGCATGATGGTGTCATGATTTGGGGCTGCATGAGTGCTGCTGGCTGCGGGGAGCTACAGTTCATTGAGGGAACCATGAATGCCAACATGTATGGTGACATACTGAAGCAGAGCATAACCCCTTCCTTCTAGGCCGCAGGGCAGTATCCAACATAATAACAACCCCAAATACACCTCCAAGATGACCACTGCCTTGCTAAAGAGAATGAGGGTAAAGGTGGTGACTGTCCAAGCATGTCTCCAGATCTAAACCCTATTAGGCATCCGTGGTGCATCCTCAAACGGAAGGTGGGGGAGCGCACGGTCTCTAACACCCACTAGCTCCGTGATATCGTCATGGAGAAGGGAGGAGGATTCCAGTGGCTGCAACCTGTGTGGCTCTAGTGACCTCCATGTCCAAGAGAGATAAGGTAATGCTGGGAAATAATGATGGCCACAAAAAATAATTTGGACCAAATTTGTCCCTTTCACTTTAGGGTGCACTCACTTGTCTTGCCAGTAGTTTAGATATTGATGGCTGTGCTTTGAGCTATTTTGAGGGCGCACCAAATTTATACTGTTATACAAGCTGCACACTGAATTACTTATATTGTAATAAAGAATCCAGATCTTCACTGTGTTATCAAGATATAAATATATATATATATATATAAATATATATATATATATATTTATATACTATAATACTATATAGTAAAAAATAATATATTTACAGTAGCTGTCCGGGGAGAAGAACTTGGCTCATTTTCTGTTAGTCTCTGTCCTGGGACAGGGTATCCACTATAGTGTAGGTGTATATATATGTACAGAATAGAGGTGTATATAGAATGTGATCTTGCTCTCAAACCATCCTCGTCTTCTTCAGTGTTCCTCAGGTCCAGGACTCTCGCATCTAAAGACAATGTCCCTTTT
Source organism: Phyllomedusa bahiana (assembly GCA_025379985.1). Lineage (NCBI taxonomy): Eukaryota > Metazoa > Chordata > Amphibia > Anura > Hylidae > Phyllomedusa > Phyllomedusa bahiana. Next base: position 146,240 of record JAODAL010002381.1, on the reverse strand, counting down.
CATCATGACCCCCCAAGGAATGGACAAGGAGGAACCTCAGGGCCCACCCAGGATATTAGACCTCACCCTGGAGATCATCACTTGTAACTGGAGAGGTGAGAGTCTCACAAGACCTCGCTCTTCTCTGTTATCATTAACCGGAGTGAATGATGGTGAAGGAGAGGGTTCTTAGAATCTATCTAGTGAATCCTTGCTCCCCATACACAGGATTACACATAGTGAATAAGTCGTCTGTGATGTGTGGCCCCCCCGTGTTGTCAGGAGGATAGGAGCCAAGCACCCAGAAGCCCCGAGCCTCATTCACTGATACAGAAGATCCTATAACTGACCACCAGGATCACTGAGCTGCTGACTGAAGAGTTGATGTGAATGCTGGACATTATATACATAACACAGGGGATGAATGGGTCTGGATGAGGAGGGTGAGGGAAAGTGCTGGACATTATACATAACACAGGTGATGAAGGGTCTTTATTAGGAGAGGTTAGGGAATTTCTGGGACATTATACATAACAATGGGATAATAGGTCTGGATGATGATGAGAGGTGAGGGGAATGCTGGAATATTATACATAACATAGGATGATGGGTCTGGATGATGATGAGAGGTGAGGGGAATGCTGGGACAATATACAAAACACACTGGGAAATGATGAATCCTTGTGTTGTCAGGTTCCTATAAGGTGTCAGATGTCGCTGCTATGTCTCCATGAGAGTTGGGAGTACATAGAAAGACGACAGGGATACTGTAACTAGGATGACAGATGGAGGATCACCAGCCCTGACATTCACAAGGTGAGAGGAGATAAGACCCAGACAGGAAGTTACAGTCTCCTCCCCCCTGTATTCCTCATACAGTTTGCTGAACGTATATGATTATATGCAGATATTCCTGCAGCCTCATGTAATCCCGTCACTGTGTGTTCCTAAAAAACCCAAGATGGAATCCAGCAGGAGAAATCCAGCAGAAGATGTCCCCGTCCTCTGTATTCCCATGGACTGTCCAGAGGGAAATGTCCCAGAAGAATCAACAGGTAGAGGAGCTGAAGTCTCCTCTAAATATGACCAGAATGGAACAACCTGCACTTATTTCACTGATTTTGTCCTCTTTAGGGGAAAATGTGATTGATATTAGTTGAAGATGAAGCCAAGAAGATGGACATCCCAGGAATCTGCAGGTAGATGAGCCCTATAACACAATCTGAATACGGGGTGAGGACCTCCTGCAGACACAGGATAAGGCTAATGGGATATTTGGGGGTCACTAAATGTTGATCTGTCTGCTGTACTGAATTGTTCTATACGTCACATCAGGGTGAAGATCTGACTATTATTAAGATTGAGGTTGTGGATGAAGCAGAAGAGATGGACTTCCCATGGAATCCTCAGGTAGATGAGCCCTATACACAATCTGCAGTCACAGATGGGCTCATAAATATTTAGGGGTCTCTTATGTCGATCTGTCTGCTGTACTGAATTGTTCCATGTGTCACATCAGGATCTGTCTGATACTAAAGTGGAGGCTGAAGAAGAGAAGATGAGCGATGAGCCGAGGATGAGTGACGTGGAGGAGGAGATCCCAGAGGATGTGACCACAGGTGAGTAGTAATGAATAGTGATGAGCGAAACCTAAAAAGTTCGAGTGGAACTTAGAGGCGTTTGGGTCGGGTCGAACTCGAACCCCATTAAAGTCAATGGGAGAAGATGTTCAGGTTAATTTTTATACCTATAGAGGTGAGGAGAAGCTGTATTTACCATCCATAACAGTAAACTGGATATGTGGAACAACTTAGTGAAGACAATATGCTCTAAGTGACAGAAAAAAACTGTGAGAGGGCTAAAATACTTCATTCCTTTCACTAGCTATCTGAAAAGATGCAGAGGACAGCTTGCAAGCAGGGGCGTAGCTATAGAAGGTGCAGCATCCTGAGCGGGCCCAAAAGCCCATTTGACACATAAGAAGACACCGGTATTGGAAATTACACATGGTAACTGGCAGGAGCCCCCTATCACTTTTTGCACCAGGGCCCAAGAACATGTGATATATGTGGTGGCAGCAAGAACATCCCAACGTGGAACATGGAGGTTCAGCTGGCAGGGCCGTAGTTATAGGGGGTACAGTGGTAGCCAGGGCTGCCATCAGTCATCTATTCACTGTTTCAGGGCCCCATGCAGCTAAATCAAATGGGGCCCCCACCCATTACTAGTTCCTATTTTTAACATATCAGTAGGCCCCTTTTTGATTAGGGCCCCTGACAGGAGTACTGCCCTATTGGCATTCCTGCCATTTACCATGGGCCATTTCCAATACTGGTGTCTTCTTATGTGTCAAAGCGGCTTTTGGGCCCCCTCAGGATGCACGGCTACCGCCAGGGGTGCCGATAGGGCAGTACGGGTGTGGTGACGGTGTTATACAATAACTGAACCCCCAAAACTGCAAAAATGGCCCGTTTGGGTACTGAGTATGATTATATGAGTATGATGTATGAGAGTTAGGCGTTATGTGAGCATTTGGGGCACATGTCGCGCAAATAACAGGGCTTCTGAGTGTGGAAAGATGCAGCCTGCAATACCAAACTGGTTTCCCTACAAGCAAATTGCGTTCCCATTGGATAGGAAAATACATGTCTAACTAAGAGCATTCTGAGTACAGTACAGAGAGTGAGCTGTAAATGGGCGTTCACAAGGCCAAAATAGTGTGAAATATGTATAACATGGTCATGTGATTTTAGCAGCCAGTGAGAGCCCTACCCCTCAGCGATGACACTTCTCTGTGCTCTGCACTGATTGGGTGGCTGCCAAAAGTGCAGGAAGCAGCTAAAAATTTAACTGAAACTGGCATGTTGAACGCGCAAGTCAAACTCGAGCTTTACTCAAAGGAACCACAAAAAGTTTGGTTCGAGTTCTAAAAAATCGAGAAGTTCAACTCGAACTTAACCTTTCTTGAACGGTTCGATCAACACTAGTAATGAATTCAGAGGTTTCTTCAGGGATCCTGTGTTATACCTGGTGCGGGGTGCCTGAGAGGTGACATCTTCCACCAAATCGTTCTATGGTCCTGCTGAACATTAGGCTTAGGATCAGGTATTTGGGGTTCACCGGCTGTGAATGAACATCTGCACTACAGTCGGGAAATCTAAGGACACTTCTTATATCCACTTTAGCCCACAGTGCAGGTGTCACATAATAGAGTTTTCTGAACGCAAAAAAGGAAAATCCATTTATCTCTAAGGTTAGATATTTGTGAAGGGCTAAATAGAAGCTGAGAGGAAGTGATTCCCTATCAATGATATTATGGACACTTATTGCTGTTGTTTCTGGGGCTCGGAGTTCTGGGAATCTGCACTCAGGGGTCACTTCATTAGGGCCACCATCCCCAAACATCCTGAATACTTAGAGAATTGATTACAACAAGGTCCTGGAAACCTTTATTAACAGATTCTTATGGTAAACCCGCCTCTGTCTAGTTTCCACCACAGCTCCAAGAGATGCTTCTATAACATGGAGACCTGATGTACTGGCAGCCGTTATGGGCCATACAGACCTCATCGTCCCGTCCATGAGTTTCAGCTGGCTATGTGCACTTTGCTCATTATGATCTGGTTAATGTTAGCCATGATGAATTGTTACACTGCACCAAGATGGTGGTCCACGTTGTTATTGAAAGTGGCTGCCCCAATTGGTATTGAAGGGTCCAGATGTATGGGCCTGAGGACAGACCTGATTGTCATACAAGGTTGTCGTCTCAGAATCTTATCAAGTCACCAGGTTTTAAGTGATAAAAGTGATTGACTGAGTGTAGAGCTGAGTCCTGGACTGTGTCAAAAGTGATCGGACCGTTACAATGTTATACAAGGATTTATAATGCTCGCAGTCCACACAGGCAGGTTCTCATGCAGATTCCTTGAGCTAGTGGACTGTTAAGGAGTGAAAGTAATGAGAAAAAACACACAGTGAATCCCCTAACATTATCTCCAGCGAGACCGTTGTGTGCAGCACAGACAGCAGCGAGAGGTGGCGAATGACTCCATAAGAGACCTCTCCAGGGACTCATACGTAGTAGGGTGAGCAGTGGTGTCTGCCCTAAGGCCCCATATGTAGTAGAGTTAGCGCCGGTGCAGTGACTTAAAGGAGTTGTCTCATTACAAGCTTTCAGCCTGTCAGTGAGCCTGATAGTTGAATTGAGGGTCGTGCTTCTTTCTTGGTCTGTCTCTTCTGCTCCCCCTCCCCCCCCCCCCCCCACCCCTCAGCACACTAGGTCAGCTCTAAACACAAGGGGGGAGTAGGTTTGCTGCCAGAGTTAACCTTGGTGTGTTCCTGCCTAGGTCTGGTTGCAGGAGAGGGCTGATCTATGAGTGGTAAGTAGGTCTGAAAGCTGCTGGTGTAATGCTAATTAGCAGAGGGGATGCATGTGTTTCCTATCTCCCCCCCTGCTTAGCTTACAAGTTCTCCAACATCTCAATCAACAACAAACCCTGTCAGAACAGACACAAGTGCAGAGCTGGGAAGTGTTACTCATGTCACTATTAACAGCTCACATGAAGTATTCACATGCCTGATCTGTATAGAAATAGTATAGAGTGACAGTTCTCCACATACAGACACATCATAATTATAGTAACACACAGGTCACTGCTGTCCGACATCTATTGATCACCTCATCATCATCTGCTTCAATCTAGTTAGAGAGCAGGAGGAACAGGCACCACACAGTGTAAATCCAGGCAGCAGGAACACAGAAGCCACCACAGAGTCCTACCCTCCCCCTCCCTCCAACTACAGAAGCATTCTGTGCAGGAGGGCTCTCTGCTCAGAACCTTCTTCAAGAGGTGATGAGTCATACAGACCTGACGGAGCCAGTAAGATAGGGATTCAACAGGTAGGCTGCTATAGAAATTTGAGAAGCTGATGCACGTCTACTAACAGGGGCTAAACTCAAGATCATAGCACATTTTGTAATGAACATATATTGCAAAGCTCTTCTTGTTTTTTAAAGATCTTTTAATTAAAACCCAATCATTGTAGCGAGACACCCCTCTTTAAGCTACGTGACCTCAGAAGTAGAAACTGATCGTAATTAGTGGTCCTGCTGGATCCATCTCTAGCTTTGCTCAAAATAACTTAATGAAAGCTACATGAGTTTTCCTAGCCTAAAATTAATGTTTAAAATGTTTCTCTTTTGTGGTTTAAGATAAATAATCATAAAAATATTTTTAATTGTAACAGAAAAATTCCGTTTGAATGTCGAAAGAAACTGCATGTCATCAATAAATTATAAAGTAGAAGATATCATGCAGCACTCTTCAGGAGGAAACCACGGTACTCTTAATGTACATCCAGGACGTCACTGTACAGATCTGTCGAATAATTCCCCCACTCATGAGGAACCTTCTTCTGACCCATCACAAATGGTTATCACAAGTAAAGGCCAAAAAGAGGGAAAAAGGTTTCCATGTGGTCAATGTGGTAAACTGTTTAGAAGACGCTCAAATCTTCTTACCCACAGAAGAATTCACACCGAGGAGGAGCCGTATTTATGTTTAGAATATGGAAAATGCATTACCCAGAAGTCAGGGCGTGAAAACTTGAGAAAAGCCACACAGAGTATAGAAAAGCATAATTATTCAGTATGTGGAAAACAGTTTCCAAATAAATCAAATCTAGTTTCACACAAAGGAATTCACACAGGAGAGAAGCCTCTTTCATGTTTAGAATGTGGGAAATGTTTTGCACACAAATCAGATCTTGCTATACATGAAAGAAGTCACACAGGAGAGAAACCGTATTCATGTTCAGTATGTGGGAAATGTTTTACTACTAAATCACATGTAGTTGCACACGAGAGAATTCACACAGGGGAGAGGCCTTTTACATGTTCAGAATGTGGGAAATCGTTTACAGAGAAATCTAGTCTTAGATTACACACAAAAATTCACTACAGGATAAGAAACCGCTTTTCCATGTTCGTATGTTGGGAAATCTTTTACAGATAAATCAAATTTAGTCACACACAAGAGAATTCACAAGGAGTAGAATGCCCTGTTATCATGTTCAGAAATGTGGTGGAAGTATGTTTTGGACTACAAATCACATCTTGTTTATACATGAAAGAATTGTCACACAGGGGAGAAAGCCATTTTATCCTTGTCACAGGTAAATGTGGGAAATATTTTACACATAAGTCACATTTTTAGCTACACACACCGAAAAGAATTCACACAGGGGAAGAAGCCATTTTCATGTTTTTCAAATAGTGGGAAATCTTTTACAGAACAAATCAAGTCTTGTTGCACATGATAGAAAAATTCACAGTGGAGAGAAACCCTTACTCTGTTTCAGAAATGTGGGAAATGTTTTGCAACTAAATCAAATCTTGTTACACATAGAAGAGTTCACACAGGAGAGAAGGTATAATGTTCCATAAAAGGAAAATGTATACAAAATTTGACATTTGTTGAGATAAATCACACAAAATTTAGAAAATGTTTTATTATTAAAGTACATTTTTGATGTTCTAATGTCTGAGATTTTTCATGGTTGAGTTCTAGGTATAATCTTCTATTGGAACCATGATGTCTTGGGGCAGTCTGCTTCCATCCTAGAAGTGGCTCTAACCAGTTTTCTTTTCAGGTCCTTTTAACAGGACATTCTAAGAGAAACAAGGTTATTCTGGTTCAGACGGATGCAATTACTTTCCCTTACAAGGGAAGATCTCAGCTGGAGGCCAGGTCAGTCACACCTGAATTGAGAAGATCTCTCCAATGTTTAAACACCTTGCTCTGTCCTACTTGAATTTAGTAAAGGTGGTCTTCTAAGACTCGCCTCTCTCCTCGTCGGTCAATGAGCTGCTTGCTTGGTTCTTACTTCACATTTTTTGCTACAAACCATAGGGCCACCCTATGCAACTAAACAGAAATGTATGAGACTTCAGCTTATGGTATAAATCTGCTACAAGATTAGGAAGCAGAGGTACAGTTTTCAGTAATCTCATAAGGGGCCTCTTGTATTAACCGTACTGGTAAAATTTCCTGAACATGATAGAATGTAGTCTGAATCAACGAGTAATCTTCAATTTTATTTTTTTTTTTTTTTAAGAATTTTATTGAATCCTTCAAGCCATTTACACAATGATAAAGGTCAACATCGTTGAGGTTACATAATAGTTCAAACAATTAAATTTAGGAGTACAAGATATTAGCATTTATGTCGAGGATTCATTTTCCTTTTTTCTCCAAACCATAACACATATTGCTTTATTGAACTATTACAACTTTGTGTCTACGAGTCCGTTACCGCAAAGCAATTATAAGATTTAGAGTACATAGCACTGATTAAGAAAAATAGTTATCCAACACAAAACTAAACATCAAAACCTGTTAACTAGCATCTGTCGCACAGGCACTTTTTCCTTCTCTAGTGTGAGCGGCATTCCCCTGATTTGGGTGGTGGTGTATCACTCCCCTAATGTGGTAACACAGTGGCCTCACCCTGTAGTAATCGTTCCGTAGGTGGCGTCTGAGCAGATGGTCTGCGATCTGTGATCCCCGCGATTGTTACGATTTTTGGTGCAGTTAAGCCCGTGTATGGGTTATTTTCTGTGACCAGTGGCGGGGTGATCCTCAGGCACCGCATTGGCTGCGATCCCCCGTCTTATTTAAGCTATCTCGACACCAGCCCATGGTGATGATGTCTATAATGGAAGAAGTCGTTAGGCTCACCTGGTATCCGTTGGCTGTCCATTGGTGTCTAAGATCACCTACTAGGGGTCGTCCCCCGAGCCATTTGGTCGCTGCAGGAACCACGTAGTGTTACCAAGAACATTTGTATAGGGCTTGTTTTTGTTGTTAATGAAAGGGTATTGATAACTGGCCCCTAACTGGAAAAATTTTCTCGTCTATCTTGTCTTTTTGGTGTGCGAGGCCTCCACTCCAATCCATCCGTCAGCAGGAAATGACACTTCTCCAGGAATAATTCCATAATTGGCCGTCAGTTGGAGCCATCTTCCTGTGGAGAATAGGGCTTTCCGGCCACTGGCTGCTAAAATATAGAGCAGATGTAATCTCCTGCCACAGAATGTGGTCCACCTCCCTCTACATGTCCAAATAAGCGCCCATGAATGCCGATGGTTCGAAAGTCGTCAGTTCCTATTTTTTTGCTGTAAGTTGCAATATTCTGCCAGTAGCTTTTGAGCCACCGACACTCCCAAAGGCAGTGATATAGGTTCTGCCTTAGGCGAGGTGCCACATCTAAAGCATGTAACTGAGTATGTAGAATCCCCATTTTAAAAACCTCTGATGCGGGGTAAGATATGCATTGTGCATAAATGTTAAGCTGCAACTCTATGTATCTAGCCGAGGGTATATACTTATGGGCCAAGGATATGGGTGGTTTAATGTATGGAGGGTCGCTGCAAGTGCCGGTCTTTTTTATCCCCCGCGCCCATGATCTTGTAGTTGGTGGTGCAGAACCGCGTATGGTCTCCACGACATTCTGTAAGTAATTTATATGCAGTGGACATATGCCTTTCTTTTATGTGGCTCTGAGTAAGGTATCCCCCTGAATGTGGATTCCCCAGTCCCTGTTTGTCAGTTAAACCCAATATTTCCCTAGCACATAACAGGTGGCCCTGCATATAATGAAAAAAGGGATAGTTGGATATCGGGGAAGTACGTATTATCGCAGTTTTCTGCAAAGCTATATAGGAGTAAGATTTGCTGGATTTTATCCAGTGCTCAACATTACCAAGTTCCCTGCCTGTGTAGTATGTTTAAAGAACCCATGCGGCCTCCTCCCTTAAGAGTCTGAGTCTGGGTTATGTAATAGGGATCGGAATAATATAAACAAGTACGGTTATATACCCTCAAGGCTGCCTAGAGTTTTTTGTTCCACCGCCCTGCCATAGATGTGGCATGAGCAGGGGTGTTATTGCGTGGCATCCTGTTGGGATGCTGTGCAAACGGTAGGTGAAAGAAAGTTTATTAGTGTTATCCCCGGTAATGAACAAGGTGTCCATGAACTGCATGTGAACATTTTTCTTCGCCTTTTTGCCCAATCTAGAAAAAACGCGCCAGGGCCGCCATTTATAAGAGACAACAATTATGCCAGTCCCCAAACCCCCACTCGACTTCGGCGGCTGTAGTATTTGTAAAGTGATGCGTGCGCGGGCCACCTCCCCAGATGAAAGCCGGCGGAACAGCTTTAGAGATAAGTTTTTTCCTCTTTCGGTCGCATGTTACAGCTGCAACATCGGAGGAGGTACAGTAAGCGTGGAACGGTCTGTCCATCTAAGAATTCACTCTTCCCATGAAGGTGAGCGGGATATGCTTCCCATTTTTTTGAGGGTCAGCTGTAGGTTCGAGATATATATTTTTGCAGGTTTAGACTCATGTAGTCTCGGTCCGGTTTCCTATGTAGCTGTATACCAAGGACTTCAGGGAGGAGGTGCAACCAATTAAAAACGGGTGTGATGTGGCCCATAGCGGTTTTTGTGCGGGTCCCTTAGGAGCATCCCCTCAGCTTTTTTCTACATTGATGTTATATCCCGATAGCCCGCCTTTATCTGCGTATTTCTGCTAGGATGCCGCCCAATGTCCGCTTAGGGTCAGAAACCATCAAGAGCAGGGGTTCATCCGCATAACGCGTTATTTTTAGCTCGTTGCCCTTTTAAAATTAATGCCTTGGAATCGTGGGGATTGAGAGCTGTAAATAAAAGAGGTCTAAGGTAGAGATAAACAAAATAAGGGAAAATGGGCAACCCTGTTTTGCTCCCCTACAAAGGTCAATAGTTGGGGATGCGTGACCATTGTAGCAGTAGGGATGTGGTGCAATTCGTGTGTAAAAGATCCAAGAACCGCAGGAGAAAAGGGCGAACCAAACCCCCGACCTGCCAGGGTGGCGGCGAAGAAAGACGGCCACGCCACTTTGTCAAAGGCATTTTCCCGCATTCATGCTAAGTAGCATGGATACCGTTGATCTGGGTCCTTGGGTGCCGCCTGGACTGCCACGCCGCCACCGCAGCCATTTTCTAGAAGAGTGTCGTGATCCTAACAAACCCCAAACTGATGTGGATGGATAATCTGGGTGGAGAAAGATTGGATCCGTGGCATAATTTTTTGCTAAAAGTTTTATGATCAAAATTCCAGTAAGTAAATTGGACGTGTATGTATGTTTATCTGGTAAGGGATCTTGTTATGTTTTTAAGAGGAAGAAGGTCGTCCTGGAAACCAAAGATTGATCAACTTCCGAGTTGTCAAGTATAGAGAGTTATATAGTTTATGTGAGATAGGGGATGAGTTCGTACATTGATAATTTTTATAATATTCTGCTGAAAAGCCGTCTGGGCCTGGGTTTTCCCGTTGGCGATGAGGTTATCCGCGATGCGAACCTCCTCCTCCTCAATGGCCCTTTCCTAGCCCCATCCGATGCTCCCCCCTCATGCTGTGGATTCCGGAGAATTAATACACTGCCAGGAACTCGTACGACTTTTTGTTTCGTCATACTGGAGTAGCACTATAAAGGGGACACATAGTAAACAATTAAGGCTCTTTCGATTTCCTCAGGGTCTAAGAGGGTAATCCCGTAGCCGGGCATTGTGGAAGGAAGAAATTGGGGGGCGGCGTTCTCCATGGTTTGGTGAGGTTTCGCTAAAGAGCCTGCCGTGTCCTAACCTCTCCATCTATAAAATTATGTTTTCGGGTGGCCTGTACTGCATGTGAGCCGGCCCTGCAGGAAAGCTTCTAGTAGGTGCCTCGGTTATCGCCGTAGTTTGGAGCTATTTTTTAATGGAGGGGAGGACTATATGTGGCCTCCTGTGCATGGTGGACACTAGAAGTAAATGTCCCGAAATTTTTGGTTGAAGGGCCCTACGCTTCCAATTCCCACATAGCTGAGAAGTTGCCCTCGCATTACAGCTTTGCTCGTCAACCACAACAGTGGAAGATTGTCCCCTATGATGAGCGTATCACTACTGAACTGAGCCATTGTATCTTTTAGGAATCCTGAAAGTCTTCAGATTCTAGAGATAACTGGGAAGCGCCATAGTTCTAGGCGATGGGGGAAGAGAGATTACCCAGAAGTCAATGTCCTGGTGCATGGATCTGATCAGCGATCGGTAAAGATGCCAGGAGTCCCCCCGTAATTGGTTAGAGTATAGAGAGTGGAGACCAAGATCATGTACAATCCTAGAGTAATAGTGTTGTGGACTGCCGAGTAAAAGGTATATGAACCGGTCGAAAGGTTTTAGTCGCCCTCGTCAGTGGTCCGTTACATTCAGGTTTCTAGCAGAGCTCCAAGGTTGGGGACTTGTGGAGTTCCTAACTTGTTGTTTGTGTGATTTATATCTAACGTGGGTTCAAGGACGTGTTTGAAGTCCCCGCTGCCTATTAACAGTTCGAAGTAGCGATCCCTTTTGCATGAGGGAATTCTGTATGCCAGCAAAGAAAGTGGCCATATGGGGCATTTTGGGGCGTAATATAGTTAACTATGGTGTAAAATTGGTCTTGCCGATTTTAACTCTTAAGAAGAGAAATCGGCCTTCATCAACACTGAATCTGCTCAACTACTTCCTGAACTAACTCCTATAACGAAAATATACGAGCAACCTCCTCTGTATTTAGACTATAATTTGCCACCTATCGGAGGGATCGAGCCATGCGGCCCTATAGGGACAAAAACCACCCGCCTTCCAATAGGGTTTCCTGGAGACAGAAAGTCTGCCCAGGAACCTTTTCATACATATAAGAATCTTTCGACTTTTTTCGGGTGGTGTTCAAGCCTGAAAAAATCCATGAAATAAATTTCAATGATGGGGGGTATGTCTCACTGAATCTTCTTGACTACTGGCTATACAGCATCCTGTATCTCTGAAAGGGGGAGTAAAAATTTGTTGTGTGTTAATCGCTGGGTGTATGACCAAAGGCGTCCCAGCTAGCGCCTCGAGCAACTAACCTGTCAGGGGGGACCTCTCGGAGGATTCACGACCTTTGAGGAGGGTGACTGTTCGAGTCATAAATCTTTTAACCATCTCCATAAACCATATAAAGAAATAGGACATGCCAACGGTGACTCCAAGTCGACATAAGTCACTGACTTTAAGGACGGCTCCCTAGAGACCCAGCCGATGCTCATCATATCTGTCAGAACTATTTCTGAAGTAAAAGATTCTAAAGTCAGAAAAACATTAAAGATCCCTATAATCTAAAAAGTCAGTAGGGAAAATTGAGAAAAAGAATTCGAAAACATCCAGATGATTTTCGAACAATCTGAATCTTCGTCCGCCCAGGCCTCTATGAAGTTGTATGGGAATACAGTTCTGGCAGATCAGGGTAGGCTAGCCTCGTTATCCTTTGTGGGAGGAAGTGATGTGCACGCCTCTTCAGGGAGTCATAGAAACACCACCTGACCTTTTCTTGTACTTTCAATCTCGCTGGTACAGTAATTGGAAGCCGAATTCCTGGTCATGAGAGGTGTTGCAAACTGAATGGAAGGCTTGTGCTCTTCATTGAAACTTGTAGAGAGAAGTCTTGTCAGGAAAATGATATTTTCTCTCCCAGCACTCTGACCTCCCTCCTCGTCTGTGAAGATTAAAAGAATTTTTCTTTGCCTGACCAGGGTTGTGAAATCTGGCTTATGATAGGTGTCTTTGGTCTTCCCCGCTGTTCACACTCTATTCCATACGGGTGGACTCCTCACAATTAGAATTTGGGTCTCTGGGTAAGAGGTCAAGTTCTACTGTTGTTGCTAGATTTCCGTGACCAAGTAGGTAGCCAGGGTGTCGGTATGAGTACAGATTCCGGCACCCCAATGAAGCGAAGATATGTTCCGACGTTCTCTTTTTCCAGGTCTCCAGTTTTATTTCAGGAGTGTCTCGATGGTGCGGGAGGAGAGGTTGCAGTGTGTCGTCAACTCTAGCGATGCTGTCTTCCATTTCAGCTGTGCGGGATTCCAAGTCGGCTATTTTTCTGGGGAGTTTCGACTATTTTGCAAGAGAGCGGTGTAGTATTGAATGTCCTGTGCCGCGTTGATTGAAGCCTGTAGGACATCAAATCTCCTGTCAAAAAGTGGGAGCAGGATACGAGAGACCTCCTGTGCTAGTGTCGTGGCCGAGGTGGTAGGAAGGTCCAGATTAGCTTCAGGGTGCTGCATCTGGGGCATCACAGGTGGTGTGGTCGCTTGTGTATCATTTGGAGCCGACATTATTGCTGGAGGTCGCGGGTGTCGTGCGGCCGCTGCAGGGCTAGTAGTCGGTTTCTGTTGTGGTTTTGGAGTACGTTTAGCTTTTTTGTCCACTGCCGTAGAAGAGCGGGTATTTCTGCTCGGGGTCTGCCTAGAAACAAATTTGTCCATAATCCTGGGATCTGCTCTTTGGCGTTTCAAGGGATGCCAAGTAGTATATTGGTCAGGCGGTTACTAGGCGTGCGGCAGCAGAAATTATTTTCTACAGGTAAGAACCAGACTGAATAGTATAACTGGTCGAGATATTGAGCTATTTCAGTGGGACTAACATGACAGATAAAGTCCGAGTCCCGCTGTGTCACATTCAATTTGCAGCCTACATCTGTGCGTTTTCAAAGTAAGCTAAAGGGTTGCCTGAATGACCTAGCCCCGCAATTTGCAAGTTTCAAAGAGCTGTTGCTATAGATCGCCTCTAGATGGCACTGTCTGCCTGCAAAAACCATAAGAGTTCAAGGAATCAGAGTCCTCTATGGAGACCGTCAGGACTAAGCAGCCACCAGTCTCTGTTTACAGTTGATATGGTGCATATAAGTGCTGCGCTATTGCCGAGTAGATGGCTCGTTATCAGGCAGCCGTCAACCTAGTTGTGGGTTCAGTGTGTAGCCAGATCAATATGCAATTCAGAGGTCCGAGTATCACAGACTGCAGGCGTCTGAGAGGTGCCTGTGCAGGGACTGGTGTGGAAGTGGCCCTGGGGCACAGGGCTGTCCTCTGGGTGGGGAGATATAGGGTTGGTGTAGCGGCGCGTGTATAGCGGCTGCAAACCGCGTCTGTGTCCTTCTTTTTGTGTTTTTTCTGTTATTATTTATAATAATGTGGTTGTGCCGCAGCTGTGGTCCCCGCCGGTCTTTCAAAGATGGCCGCCGCTGTGGGAGAGAGCGGTGGGGAATGGTGTGCCCTCGCACCAGAAGTTAGGGGTCAGGACGCGGGCCGTTAGAGGGCCTTAAGTTTGGGGGTTGCTGAGGCCTGTTACGTCCCCTTCCCCTCGGAGCGATCTCACCTCGCTGTGGCCGTCCGGCGACACCCCTGCAGGATGATGCAGCTCGTCATTCTCCCAGTCAGGGGCACGTGTGGCAGCAAGTTCCGGTGGTAGCGCCCGGCACGCCTCGCCTCCGGTCCACATCGCGGTCACATCCGGTCGTCAGCAGCTCTTGGTAGTTCCCCGGGAGATGCCGACAACATTCGCCTCCGGCAGCGGTCCCCACACGCAGAGCGTCCCCTGCCTCGCCGCCGTGACAGCATATTCGTCAGTAAGTCCTCTCCGGGTCAGAGAGGACGGCGGGGTTGGATCCGCGGCCGGGATGTCGCCGCCCGCAGTCTGCGCCCGGTCTCGGCAGGTACGGGACGTGCCTGGTATCACCCACGGCCACCGCAGTCGCCGGCTTTCTTCTCCGCTGCTCTCTGGCCCCTCATGATCGCGGCCACTGCGGCTGCAAAGGCCATATGAGGCGTTGTGCAACCTCCGGAACACCTGGTCTATTTAGATGGTGCTCTGTCCGGTGCCTCACGTGTCCGCTCTTTCACTGTCCACAAGAGGTTGAGGGTAATCTTCATTTGAAGTCAGGCTTATGGTGTAGACTTAGTCTTCTAGGATCTTCTCTATGACCTCTAGAGGAAATCGGAGTATGGAAGTTGTGTCCCTGGCTAGATAAGATCAGTATTTGTTATGCATGGTTCCTCATTAGCTGGAAGATATTACATTTATTGGCCATTTGTCTGGTCCCTCTACTATTTAAGATCTCAGGAGTATATGAAAATAAACTCAGAGCCAGTGTAGTCACTCCAGTTTTGACTAAAAGGGACTCATATCAGTGCTATTGCAGAAAATATTCTATAAACTGCTCATATGAAAAAGATCTTCTAATCTATGTCTGTCTACATCCAGATCTGGACAATTTATAGCCTGGAATGTGACAGGCAAAACTGTCTGGCAAGGGTCTATCTTAGGCTATGCTTAATAACCTTCTGCACATTGGTAGAGCCTCTGGAGTTTACCTTATTATCAGCTTGATTTCTAAAGAATCCTGTCTCTCGCCTTCCAGTTCCTCACCTCCAGTAACAAGGTGGCGTGAAGGCGCCAACACGAATACTCATGAAGTGAACTTCTAGGATATTACTACAATATGAGAGGATATATTCTCCATTTACCCTCTGTCAAGTGGTTCTTTAAAGACCCCAAGGAAAGAAATTACAAGCTTTATCTTCTCAAGAATGATTTTTTAATATCTGTCTAGTATTCAGTTCACATAATAATAAATGTCAGCAACATTAAAGACAGAGTGTAACGAGTGACCCCGCAGCTTGGACCCTGGGACCTCATTGCCGAATCCAAAGCGCCCTTGTATTATGCGAGGAAGCCTTGTCTTGTTCCAGTTTGCCCATTCCGTATACCAGTCCCGCCTGCTTACGTCCTCGACTCTGAACCTTCGCTGCCTGCCCCGACCTCTTGGCCTGACCTCGACTCCGACCTTGTCTACCGTTTTCTGTACTGTGTGGCACCTCAGCCGCCTCCGCAAGCCTGCCACATTGGGGGTAGCGACCTGGTGGAATCCCGCTGCAGCAAGTCCATCCCGCTTTGCGGCGGGCTCTGGTGAAAACCGGGACCCACTTAGACTCCGTTCCCTGGTGTGGTCAGTGCCATCGCTCGCAGCGGTCCAGCGGATCCACTACTCTGCCGCATTACACAGCGTGCATGCCTCACCGGTCTGGAACCCAAGTCCCATAAACGGGCATGGTGCCAGGAGCGGCTTTTCAGGTTTAGGTGGTTTATTCACCCTGAAGTGTGCTGTTGGGAGGGTGAACTGCTTGAGTGGTGATGCTGTCTGCTATGTTTTTACTATTCAGGATATGCTGGAGTCCTCCAATGTGGACTCTGAATACAATATTAAGCAGGGAATTGACACGAACGCTCAGCAAGCGGGAGTTGGATCCTCTGGTAACCATGAGGAGTTGGCGTACCCTACGCCGGGGAGCGGAGTCTAAGGGGCTCCTTGTATTCACCGGAGCCCGCCGCAAGGCAGGAAGGACTTTGCTGCAGGGAATCCCCAGGTCGCTACCCCCGACATAGGACCCAGCGGTGACAGCTGAAGCAGGTAGAGTAGACACAGGGCCTAACGGCGCGTGGAACCAGAGCTAGACAGGCCAGGCAGGGACAAAACATGGCAGATGACAAAGGCACAGTAGACGTATGCAGGACCAGGAACACAAACAGAATGGTAAGGATATACACTAGGGAGCATACGAGGATGTCACTAGGGCATGGACACCAACAACTGGGTGACGACGGCAGGAAAAGGTATCTCTATAAAGCCCTTGTCCCAACGCCATAGGTGGAAAGGGAACCCCTGTTAAGAACTGGCTCTTTAAATCCAGGAGAGCTGCTCGCGCCTGCCCCTAGTGACAGGCTGTGATAGTGCAGGCAGAAGCAGTGTGCCACTAGAGGAGGAAGCAGGACGGCGCCAGGTAAGGAAATGCGCTGCAAAGTGCGTTCTGGGGGCGGCTGCGCCTGGGTCAGGAGGGCAACGGAACCAAGCATGTGGCATTACAGGAATCTTATCAGTTTTATCTTCTAAGTTCTCCCTTCAGATCAAGCTGCTCATCCTTTTGATAACCTCAGAAAAGGGTAAATCTACTGTATTTTGGGACTATAAGACGCACTGGACTAAAAGACACACCGAGGTTTTAGAGGGGGAAAATAGGAGGAAAAAATTTAGAATCAAAACGTGTGGCCTGAAGTGTAGTGTTTTTGGGATACATGTGACTTTTTGATCACTTTTTATTCCAATTTTTTTTGAATATTAAATGCCCAAAATCCCACAAGTTTTACGTTTGGAATTTTTTTCTTCTCCAGTGTTCAGTGTACAGGATAAATGATGTTATATTTTTTGTTATAACATGTTTTATTGAAAACACTTTTTTGTTATCAAATCTCATGGCATGTGAGCCATGATCAACAAATATATACCATCGGAAAATTATGATAACAAGGCCTGAGGCACTACCGGCTTCGTAGTCAATTAATTAAATTGTTATTCTGGGTACACTATACAGTCCCAGTGTTCCGAGTGTATCTAAGACTGGTACAAATGGTGAACGTCTGCTGTGGCCTCCAGTCAGATGTAACCTTCATTGTCATGTATATCAGTATGTAAACATATTAAATTCTAACAGAAATGAAAAACGGGGAAAAGAGGAAAGGGGATGCGGGGAAGACAAACATACGGAGACATACCTGCAATCCGGAGGCCCAAGAAAAGGACCAGTACTATAATGGACACTCCAACAGCTGGGCTATAGCAGTTGTCCGGGTGATGTCGAGTCTACTAGTTGGTTTGACAGGTACAGTGGTAGTTTCAAAGCATTGCTTTATTTTTATTTTAATGTGTGTAGGTAAAAGAGCAATATAAGGGGACCATGTTTGGAAAAAAATGCTGTGTTCGTCTACTGCAATGCTGCTTCAATCCAATCCATTCAGAATATATGTGATAGTTTATTTAGGAATAATTTGAGTTGGATCCAGCATTGAAGGATTGCCTTTCTTGCCGCTGCTGCTTACATAGAACAAGAGTTTTATTTGTTTTTGATTGGGAGGTGTATTATTTTGGGAATATGCCAAATAAAGCCCAAAGATCTGAGCAGTATGGGAGTAAGAGTGAATGCTAGACCAGAAAGTCTGTAACGCTGGGCATGACGAGAGGCAATGTAGCAGATCTGCATGGGGGGATTTGTATTTCAGGCACGCGTAGTTGTCGGAGTGGCCCATTAAGAATCCTCGGTGTGGGGAGATGTATGATCTGTGGGTGATTCGGAATGCCATTTCCCAATATGTCATGGATGGCAGGTATTTGGCCGCCTGTGTAAGAGAAGCTAATAGTGAATCAGGTGTCAAGGAGTTAACTTTCCGGTCCAGTACGAGATACCTCCATGAGTTCTGGAGTAATCCAGGGGTGTGTGAAGTAAAGCATAGAATCTGGTGAGTAGACGTTTTGTGCGCTGGGATGTTTGTGTTATCTTTAAGGCTATGTTCACACGGCTTAAAATGGGACGTATTTCAGTCCGTAATTATGCGCCCTAGTGCGCGAATTACGGCTGGAATACGTCCTAGTCATTACAGTAATCCACAGTTCTCATAGAGAACTATGGATTACGTCTCCTCTCCCTGCTCGGCGAATCCGCCGCGGGGGGGAGAGAAGTGACATGTCAATTATTCACGGCGTTTACGCGCCGCGAGTAATGATAATCTATGGGCTGGCGAGGTGCCGGCCCCCCTGCTCCCGCCCCCATCCACACGGCGTTATTGCGGGGCGTAATTGCGGGGCGTAATTGCGAGGCGTAATTACGCCCCGCACATAAGCCGTGTGAACATAGCCTAAGAATGAATCGTTCCAATCTGCTTCCCCCAGATTTGTTACAGTCGTGTGCACTTAACTACATGCTTGTAAGTAATGGAAGGGATGAGGGCCTAGCATCGGGAATTTAAGTTGGGCTTCATTAAACAAGGTCGTCTGCTGTTTTTGTCTATAAGTTCCGCCACTTGATGTATGCCTTGTGCACGCCACGTTCTAGATCGAGTAGGAGGTCTGTCCAGGTGGAAATTCGGGTTATCTACAAAGGGAAGCAAGAGGGAATGGTCAGATTTCATTTTAGTATCTGTCTTGCCTTGGTCCACGCGCGCCAGGCGGCCATTTTAAATGAGTTATGTGTGATCTTGAATGGGAGATGTAGGAGACTAATCAACGAGACATTTGGAACAAATTGTTGGTCCTAGAAGGGGTCCGTGAAAGTTCTGGCATTAACTATCCAGTCTCCCACTATCCTAAGCCGTGATGTTAGATTATAAAGATGTATCTGTGGGAAGTTTATGAACCCCATTCAAGCGGCGTTTATTCAAGACGACTCTACTGGTTCTGGGTCTGCAGTCGTTCCAAATAAAATAATGGAACAGAGCTGTGATTGTTCGTAGTTCCTTTGGTTTGAAGTATAGTGGTAATGATTGTAATAAATACAGCAGCTTTGGGAATATGATCATCTTGATCAAGTTTGCCCTCCCCAATGGGGACAGAGTTAGCTTTTTCCACGTTGCAAATAACCACTCTGTTTCATTTAGAAAGGGGGTGACGTTATATTTAAATATCATGTTATAATTTCTAAGAATTGTAACCCCAAGGTTTGAGAGTGAGTCAGTTTTCCAAGTAAATGGGTAATGTGCTGACCAGTTGGGGTTAGGCGGGCCCTTCAGAAGTAGACCCTCCGACTTGTCCTCGTTGACCATGAAGCCTGACAGGGAGCCAAAGAGTCTAAGGTCCTCCAGGATATTAGGTAGGGTACGTTCTGGATCAGTGACATGTAGCAGAATATCATCTACAAATGCAAATATTTTCATTTTTTTTAGAGCCAATTTAGATCCCCTCAAAGGGGGTGATTGTTTCCAGATGGCAGAGAAGCGGGTCAATGAACAGATTAAAGAGGAGAAGGAATAGGGGACAATCTTGTTGGGCACCCCCGTGTATAGATATTGAGGTTGGTGGGAGATTATTAATAATGAGCATCATGCGACATCCTAATTGGCACTGGCCAAGAAAGAACATAAACTGATCCCCAAAGCCCCTATGTCTCAAGCAGGTGGCAAGGAACTCTCATGGTACTGAGTCAAATGCTTTCTCCGCATCAAGACTGGAAGCATTGTTTTCGGGCGCGTTTGGTCTTTACACCTAATTGTGGCCGGCACCATCATTCGTATCCCTGTCATCGAATGTCTGTTGTTTAGGAAAACCATTTGGGATGGAAAGAGTAGGGGACCCAGCATCTCCTATAAGCAGTCTGCCAGGCGTTTAGTCAGGATTTTATAATCCTGATTCAAAAGTGAGATAGGTCTATAAGATTGTATCTGCTCAGGGTCCCTGCCAGGCTTCAGAATCAAAATGGCTTCTGACGCCAAGAACTCGGATGGCATGTATTACCCTCAAATAGATCCCATTAACATAGTTGGTGAGATGTGGGATCAGGTGAGGTACTCTGCCGGGAGACCACCCGGGCGGGGAGTTTTATTATTGGGCAGATTTAAAATGGCCATGGACCTCTTCTGTCAGTTCCATCTCGAGGGACTCTTTAAGGTTTGTGGGGAGTTTTGGTAAGGAGAGGTTGTTTAGAAAACTCCAAGTAGCCGTGGAGTCATAAGGGGAAGCCTTGTAAAAGTCATTAAAATTTCGGGTGAAAATCGTTTGAATGGAGGTAGGGGCATGTGTCAGTGCTTGGGTGGCTGGGTCTTTTAATGAGAGTTAACGGCGACTTCTGCGTTTTTGCCAAAAGGGAGCTGACTCTGTTGCCCCATCTAAAGAATTTATTTCGGATTGCTTAGAGTCCCCCATTTTGTTTGGCCTTGTAAGTAAGTCTAAATCAGTTTTTGGGTCTCTAAATATTTTTCTTTGGTAAATAGTGTTGGGGAAGCTACATATTGTAACGGCTGGGTAGTGGATCCGCCGGACCACCGCAAGCGATGATAGCTAAGCCACGCCAGGGAACGGAATCTAAGTAGCGCCCGGTTTTCACCAGAGCCCGCCGCAAAGCAGGATGGACTTGCTGTGGCGTGAGGCTACCAGGTCGTCCCCCCTGACGTGACTTGCTTGCGGTGGCAGCCGAGGTGCAGCGTGGTACAGAATCGTAGTCCGAGAGTCGTAGTCGTGGGCGGGCAGAAGGTCGGGGCAGGGGGAGAGGTTCGTGGGGTAGACGGGCAGGAAGGTCGGGCAGGCGGCAGAGGTTCGGATTGAGAAACGTAGAAAGGGGTCTGGACAGGGAAAAGGCAGAGTATTTTTTGGAACGTTTTTAGGGCACGGGGCAACAAGACCAGCAAGAGTGATTGTGGGCGTAACCTTAAGTAGGGGAAGCGCCGGGAAATTATCCAAAAATCAGGGCCCGGGCCCTTTAAATCCCCGGGAACAGGCGGCCGCCTTGGGCCCCAAGGCCACGGCCCGCCGGCAAGGGCGGGGACGGCAAGGAGCGGGGGAGGTTAAGCCACGCAACGCACCCCCCGGCTGTCCCGCGCCAGCGGGGGCCCCCCGGGCCCCCGGGGGCACCCGGGGGGGACCACGATGCCCCGGGGGCCGGGGGAGGGGCGCGGCCGTGCATACCCCCCCTTAGGTCCCCCCCTCTTTTGGGCTGAAGAAACTTTTGGAAAAGGGTCGGGTTTCAGGATATTGGATTCCGTTCCCAGGACCCTCCGGGGCCAAACCCCCTCCATCAACAGAAAAAATCGCCTACCCCTGACGATCTTCAGTTAAGATGCCCTTTCATTTCAAAGACATCGGGAGTTTCCCAGCACGGGAGATGGACAGCGCTCCTCTGGGAGAAGGGTTTTGGACCAAGGCTTAAGGAGGGAGAGTAAAAGGCGTTGGGAAATTTCTAAGAGAAGGGGGAGGCGAGCTTTTTCACACGGATTTACTGCGGAGCACTTAAAAGGCCCCAAAAATCGTGGACCCAATTTTTGTCGGGGACCTTTTGAGGCGTAGTGTCTGGCAGAGAGCCACACCTTATCTCCGGCTGGAACGTGGGCGGCGGCCCCCCTTTTTTGCGGCCTGGGTCTTCATGGGGTGGGGCCCCCGGGGTTTTAAGGGCAAGTGGGCTCCCCCCAAAGGGGCTAATGTCCATACTTGGTTGTCACACGGAACCTGGGAATCATACCCAAAAGGGGGGGGCGGGCGGGGTACGACCGTAGACCACCAGGAATGGAGAAACCCCTGTAAACGGCCCCGATGGTTTAGGGGAATTCACCCCCGGAAGCAGCTCGGCCCAGTTGCCCTGCCGGCCGGGACGCGAAATGGCGCGGTTTTCGCCCAATATCTGTTCACCCCTCCATTTGCCCATTCGCTGGGATGGTAGGCGGGAAGAAAATTAAAATTTAACTTTTAAGCGGAACACGGGCCCCCCAAAAATTGGGGGAAAAAATTTGGACACCACGATCAGACCGATTGCGGGGTAATCCTTTCAGCAAAAAATATGGTGGAAAAATTCCCGCCAGTTGGGGCCGAGGGAAGCCCCGGGAGGGGCACGAAGGGGGACTCTTAGAGAATCATCCGTGACCACCCAATTACAGAATTCCCCTGAAGAGGGGGGAAAGGGGCCCGAAGAAGCCCCTCCGATGTGTGTCCAAGGGGACTCTGGGAGGGCAGAGGGACAAGAGGCCCAAAGGGCCTATGGGTGGAACCTTGCCCGGGGCACATGTGTCACAGGCGAGAACAAAGTCTGGACGTCCGGGGCAGGGTGGGCCCACCGTAGCGCCGTGAGATGGGGGCGTGGGACTTCGTATGCCGGGTGACCACCCGAAAGAACTAGCCCCCACTCCAGAATTCCCCGTCTGCGCAGGACAACGTGGTCTTCCCGGGTGGACCCCCCAAAAGGTCCACCGGAGCCACGGGTCGCCGTTCGGGAGAAATGTTCGGAAACACAGGTTCTTCTCCAGTGACGTCAGGGGGTGGGGAGAGGGCATCACCCTTGATTTCTTTGGGGCGGGCCGGAAGTGTACCTGAAGTTAAAGGAAGAAAAATAGAGACCACCTGGCCGGGCAGGATTCAGACCTGGGCCGCGGAGGTACTGAAGATTCTATGTCCGTAAAGACGTCAATGGGTGACGGGCCCCCTCCAGCAAATGTCGCCACTCCTCTAGTCCCAATTTGAGGGCCAGCGTTCTCGATTTCCATGGTGTTTGCGTTCAGCCCCCGAAAGGCCGGGAAAGAACCGCAAGAAACAGTTTTTCCTTTGGGCCCTTCGGGTCAGGACCGCCCTGCTCCCACGGAAGGGGCACCATCCAGGAAAAGGGGGCCTATCCGGATCAGGCCCGAACCAGGAAGGAGCCGAAGAAAACGCCGATTTCGTTGAGAAAATGCTTCCTCAGCTGAGGGGACCCAACATATCGGGTTGGGCTCTTCCGGGAGGGCCACGGGGGAGCCACCAGCGAAAGAATGGGAATAAACTCCCGGGAAAATAGTTGGCAACCCCAGGAAGCGTTAACGCCCGAAGACCGACGGGGCTGGCCACTCGGGATCGCGGAAGCTTAGCGGGGTCCTTTTCCAACCACGGCGGAGACATGTACCCCAGGAAAAGGAAGGCTGGCCTGGGGAACCGACATTTCTCCGCTGGCTACAGTCGATTTGCCGCGGGCGTCGAGGCCCTGGGACTTGTCCCGTGAGTCTGGGTCAGGAGAGAAAATCAAAATCGTCCGGACACTATGACGCGGGTGTCAGAATCTCTGAATACGCATTGACGAAATCCTGGAATAGGGCGGGGGCGTTGCATAGCCCAAAAGGCATTACGAGATACCGAAAGGCCGTCCCGGGTGTTGAAGGCTGTTTTCCACTCGTCCCCCCTCACGAATTTGCGGGGTTATAGGCACCGCGCAGGCCCAAATTTTGGGAAAACCCCTTTGGGCTCCACAAAAGACATCAAAAGCTCCATTCAGGGTAGGGGTAGCGGTTTCTTCCGGATTTGTTTATCCCCTGAAATCTAACAGGGCCAAAGAGACCCGTTTTTTTTTGACAAAAAAAAAGCCACCCCCGGCGGGCGAGGAGGACTCGAATGAATTCCTTTTGCCAAATTCTCCTGTATGAAACCGCAGGCCTAGTCTGGGCACAACAGAGGAAAAACCCACCCCGTGGAGATTTTTCCGGGAAGGGGGTCTATGGGACATCATATGACGATTGGGGGTAGCTTCTCACCCTGTTTCTCGGAGAACACATCCCAAAAATCCTGGTCCCGGGCCGGAGGCCTGGCAACGGTTTTGACGGCGGGGGGGGAGAAGGGGTAGGCCCCGGGGCGTGGTACCTCCAAGCATGGTTTCGGGCATTCCGGCCCCCAAGCGGGACTTCGCCGTTTTCCCAATCGAGGTAGGGGCGTGACTTTGCAGCCAGGGGACCCAAGAGGAACGCCGGGAAGCACGGGGCCGGACGTGGAACCCAAAACCTTTTTTTTGAGAGCCCCCACACGGGCGTCACCACCGGGTTATATACTGGATGGGTCAGTGGGAGCTCCCCCCCTGCCCAGGAGATAACACGGCTTTCCACCGGACTACAGGTTTGCGGTACCCCGGGTTACCAGTGGGCAAATGAAGTTCCCGCAGACCCCAATCCAGGAAGGAGAAACCCGGAAGCAGGACCAGCATCAAAGTCCCCCCCCTGGACACAAACGTGGAGAGGGTAAACTGACCTGGCCCCTCTCCCACGGCACCCAGGTGAGAGCGTTTCCCGGGGGGTGAGGACGAAGGGGAAAAAATTCTGCGGGGAAATGGGCGGGGGCGCAATAGAGGGAAGTTTTCTGTACGACGCGGTTCAGTTCCCTTCTCTGTTTTAAATGGGCCCCGGGCCACTTGCATCGTTACCTCTGCGTTTGAGGCGGGGGAAAGGAGAATGCTGGAACCAGGGGCCCGGGGAAACCGCCGACGAGGACGAGCAGCCTTCCTTTTTTGGCGAAGCCCCCCTGCCTAGCGAACCTTTTCGAGGGGGTGGGAAGAAGAATTAACCTTTCGGGGGGACGGGAGGTCTCTTGCTGCCAAAGCGCTTTTACCCCGCTGGACAGACCCCTTTTTTTAAAGGGACGCAGAGGGGGGCATTGTTCCCTGCAGCCCAAGCCGGGGCGGAAAAATTTAACCGCATAGTCACCCCCAAAACTCCCCCTGACGAAGATCAAGAGGGCGGGCTCGGCGGAGGGAAAACGCGCCCCCCCTCGAAGACGGTCGAATTCCCCGGGGGAAGGTCTTTTTGGGGCGCTCACGGGTCTTCCGTCCCAGGGGGGTTCCCAACCAGAGCCTTCCGGAAAGTAACTCACCACAAAACCACTTTGGACCTCTCCCAGGGAAAGATCCGCCCTCAACCCCGTGCATTGAGCACTGAGTAATGAAACCCCGGAGGCTTGGGGTCAGGGAAAGCGGAGGGTAGAGGAAGCCCAAGTTGGGGCCCCCCGGTGGCCAACGGAAAAGCAGAAAAGAAGGAGCCCGGACGGAGGCAGACGTGCTGGGGATCGAGGAACGACGCAAACATGGGGGAGAAACTGGCCCAACGTGACCTTTTGTCGATTGTTGCATTTCGGGCAAAAATCGTCGTAAGATCCCCGATGCTTGGCAGAGGGCCCCTTGCGGGATCCATGGCTGGATTAACTGTAAAGGCTGGGTAGTGGATCCGCCGGAAACCCCCGCAACGAGGGTACTAAGCCCCGCCAGGGGGAAAGGAATCAAAGTAGCCCCCTTTTTTTACCAAGCCCCCCAAACAGGTGGGCTTGCTGGGCGTGGGCTACCAGGTCGTCCCCCCTGACGTGACTTGCTTGGGGGCACCAGGTGCAGCGTGTACAGAATCGTAGTCCGAGAGTCGTAGTCGGGGCAGGAAAGGCAGGGCAGGCGGCGAGGTTCGGGTCTAGACAGGCAGGAAGGTCGGGGGAGCGGCAAGGTTCGGGGTTGAAAACTACAAGGGTTGGTACACGGTAAGGCGAGAGTTTTTTTGGGGCGCTTTCTCTAGGGCACGGGGCAACATAGACCAGCAAGGAGGATTTGGGACATAACCTTTAAATAGGGGGGGCGCCTGGCAATTACCAATAATCGGGGCGCGGCCCTTTAAACCCCCCAACAGCGCGGCGGCCCTTTGGGCACAGGGCCGGGGCGCCTCGGGGGGGGGGGAGAGGGGGCGGACGGCACAGGAGCGCGGTCAGGGAAGCCCGGCAGACCGCCCCCCGGGTCCCGCGGCGGCACCCGGCCCCGGGGGCCCCGGGGGCGCGCAGGCCCTACAAAATGCGCAAGGCGAGGGAATTTAGCTTTTTGGTTATATTTTCTACTCCATATAATATGTCCAGGGAGGACTGCCTTAGAGGTGGGCCAGAAAAAAAGCCCATCCCAAACCTTCCCCATTATCGTCCCCAAAAGGGCCCCTTTTTTTTCTAAATATTTTCTAAATTTCTGATTTTTTGAATGGATGGGAAGCGCCACTTGTATATATGGGGGTGGTCCGCCGGGCATACAAAAGGCTAATTGGGGGAAAACCGAGACCACAAAAATTGCAATTTTTCCACCCCCCACCGCGGGAAGAGGGCCAAGGGGAAATAGAAAAAAACAATGTGAGAGTGGCTCTTCTGTACGTTAGAGTAGAATGTAAAACTTTTGGGAAGCTCCGCCCCAGGTCCCCAAACCAAATGATCCAGGGGTCAAAAAGGTTTTTGGGGGTGAGCGAGTGCCGCCCGGGTATCAAGCAATCTAGACGGGGTTTCGGGTGGTTTAAAATCACCTCCCAGGTAATATTAGTAATTTTTACCCCCTGGAAAGTTATAGAACAGCGTAGAAGTCCCATTTTGCATTGGGGTCGTATACGTTAAGTAGAGTATATCGTGTATTATTGACTTGGGCGTTCAGCAGTAGAAATCTACACTCCGGATCTGCGTGGGTATCATGGATTATCGGGAAAATAGAGGAGTGGAATAATATTGCCACCCCACGGGTTTTGGAAGTGAAGGGGGTCGAGTATTGCTCGCCTAGCCATGGAGCCTTCAAAAAGCTACTGTCTCCTAGCTTCCAATGTGTTTCTTGTAAAAAGATAATCTGGGGATGGAGTTTTTTGAGGTGAGATAGCACCTTTTTTACTTTAAAGGGGGGCTTACCCTTTAACATTCCCGTTAAGATTTGAGGTGTTGTGTGCGCGAGGGGTTGTGCGGCGAGGGTGGAAAAAGAATATTGCTTTTAATCATATAGGGAGGAAAAGGGGGGCCCCATTTTGGTTTCCTGCACCACGCCCCTTTTAAGGCGCTATATGAGTTTCGCTTGCAAGGTTGGGGTTTTTTTATTTCTTTTTCTTGGATAATGGAGGTCGGTTTACCCAATGGAGGGCCCGAATTTGGCTCTATGGAGGTAAAAAACGAGGACCACCCACCCGAGATCCGTTTTAAGTTCGTGGGGGGGCTTAAGCATTTTTGATCAAAAACGTGAACTAAGAAACCAAAAGTTTTTTCATGTATGATGGATAGCATAAATGCTTCTTTAGGGATTTCCATGTATTGTTTTGCCCTTAAAAGAATTATAGGCCCCTGGGCAGAACACTGCAGTGGGCCTTGTCCAAATACATGACATCACCCTAGGTCATACCTCCAGCCACCCCCAAGCACACCCATATCATCACATCACTTATGTCTGGACACCGGCAGCCTACAAGACTGATTGGCAGGGAGCCTTTGGCTCCCTCCTCCACCATGGTTTTGATTTGGTTGCACATACTAAAAACACACCGTAAAATAAGCAAAGTCAACCATGGGATCCTGGGTATGTTTTTTGTATTCCTGGGACACCACCTGGGGCCCCTATACTTGTGGGGCCCCCGGGCAACTGCCTAGTGTGCCCAATGGAAAAGATGGCCCTGGCTAACGGTTCATGTAGCAAGATTTAGTAGTACGATTTCTGTAGTGATAGTTAAATGGTGCGTCAATTAACACAGTGTACAGTAGGTGGCAGTGTTGTCATGCGTGTGATCAGATTAGTGCACGTTTGGACTTGTGCAGTATCTGAACGTCTCACAGGAGCCCTTAAGGGCTCACTACAAGGATTGCTTCTTTTTATGTTAAAGATCTTGCAAAAACAAGTCACTTTGCAATATGTGTCCTACCTATTCCTAGATATCCCCTCTTGTATGGGCTGCATCAGCTCCTCAGGTCGCTATAGCTACAGACCTGTGTGATCTATCCTGATATGCTGCCAGCACTGGTTGCTATAGCTACAGACCTGTTCAATCTCTCCTGATAGGCTGCCAGCACTGGTTGCTATAGCTACAGACCTGTGTGATCTCTCCTGATAGGCTGCCACCACAGGTCACTATAGCTGCAGACCTGTTCTATCTCTCCTGATAGGCTGCCAGCGCTGGTCACTATAGCTACAGACCTGTTCTTTCTCTGCTGATAGGCTGCCAGCACTGGTAGCTATAGCTACAGACCTGTTTGATCTCTGCTGATAGGCTGCCAGCGCTGGTTGCTATAGCTACAGACCTGTGTGATCTCTCCTGATAGGCTGCCAGCACTGGTCGATATGGCTACAGACCTGTTCTATCTCTCCTAGTTATTCTTTACTTCTGATGAAGCGCGGGTACACGCGCGAAACGCGTAAAGTCTTTTTTAAGTTCCTATGTTTTTAATTTTGTCACGGTAACGCCGCGACATTTTTAAGAATAAAAACTTTTAATGAGAAGCCTTTAGACTGGGCTGTTTTACTTACACCTGCACGTGCGCCGGGTCCAATTTTTTCCTTTTTCTCCATTTTGTGCCACCAGAGGAGTTGATTTAAGGGGCCCGCTTTGCCTCGCTGTTTCCACCACCTGTACGGTGCTCCGCCCGGTCTCGCGTCAACTTAGGCGTGTACAGTACATCGTGTGTTTTGGGAGCTCACGTTTTCTTTATATCTTCTAAGATGTTTTCTATGTCTAACAGAGTATATTCTATTAGTTTCGATCTCTTTTGTATTAGAATGAATAACTTAACACCAAACAAAATACTTTCCCCTTCCACACTCATAGACAAAGCACAAGCTATCCGGGAAAAATTCGAGAAAATCAAAATGGAACATACCCCATATAAGAGCGATTTTCCCCTGACCTCTGGGATCACCACCCCAACTTTATCCCAAATCTCTACCTACGAGACATCCATAGATCATCTGGACCACGATTCTACCACAGAGATAAACCTAGAAGGTATCAATACACCTCTTTTTTTAGAGAAACCCCCCCCTCCAGAGAAACCTCCGGCTCACATTCCGCCGTCAAGAGTCCCCAAAATCAAAACAGGGGCAAAAAGAAAAAACACACTAGGGGATGCAGAGCTGGAGCCCAGCGGAAAAAAAGATTGCCCATCATCCAATTAAGTTCATCCCTACCCAGTACTAGTGAGTTACAAAAATTAGGTATATTTAACCTTTCTCAATATACGTTAAGTAGTCATGAAATCCAAGTACTAACTAAAGGCTTACTCTTTTGCCCAACAAATAATAAACTCAATTCTTTTGATTTGTTCGTGGATTTCCATCAATTAATCTGCAAACTTACCTTAGCCAGACACTTTGCCCTACATCCAGTTGAAGTGTCCACTGACAGCGTCCCATTACCTAAATTTAAAAATTAAAAAGGGAAATCAAAATTTTAAACCCGGGTTTCCCAGTCTAAAGGGGCATTACCTAAAAAACCTTTCAAAATTTTTGGGGACGAATTACGATGTTTTTCACCCATAAAACCCAAAATCCGAACCAAACCCCGAGATAAATTTAAAAAAGTTTAAAAAAAACAGTTGAAAAAAAAAAAAATCCTTTGTCATTAGGCCAGCTTTTTAAAAGGGGGGGGCATTTGTTCCCCTCGATTATACTCCCATATAAATTTTTTAGAGGCTAGAAACCCCTTGAACGACACAGCCTACTATGAAATATGTAGAACGGACCCCTTTCCAGAGTTTGCAACGGGAAATCCAAAGATTTTTAAAATGAAGCCCAAATCATTTAAACTTTAATTAGATAATAAAAAAAAAAATTTTTATTTATTTTTCAGGGGCCAGCTTTCCCTTTTTTTTTTTTTTTCCCAAAAATTTCACAAGGACTTTTTTAATCCCTGGAAGCCCCTTTAATTCAGGGATCAATTCCTTCACAACCCAAAATTATCTCAAACCTCGTCCTACACTTAAAACCCGTTTGTTCCCAACCCTTTTAAAAGCCACCTTAGGGACAACTTTTTTAATTTTTTATCCAAATTTCCCAGAAAACAAAAATTTTTTTTCCCTTATCACTGCAGACGTATCGCACTTTACTCTAACACCCAAAGCCAACATAGGTTTGAAAGTGTCACCCGTTTAATGGACACGGTTTTCCCCCTCATTTCTCAAAAAAAAAAATTTTCTACTAAAAGGGTTGAAATTAATTTTGGGGAAAACCCAATTTTTTCCTAACAATGGCGCCCCCTTTAGGCAGAAAAGGGGGGGGAGGCCCAAGGGGAACAGAGTAGCTCCCTCGATGGCTAATTTTTTTCAGGGGGGTTTAAACGAGGAAAATCCCATTTATATTTTTTTAAAATGTATTCAAAATATTTCTCTGGATAAAAGGTTCTAGATGCCCTTTTTTTGTTGGCCCAGGACCCTCTGAAAAAATTCACCCTTTTCCCTTTAATCCCCAAAATAATAACAAAAAAGGGAAAAAATTTGGTATCAAAAAAATAAGCGGGGGACAACATCAATTTTTGGATCTAAAAGATATCTTTGAATCAGGGTAAATTTAAAAAAACTACTACTTAAAAGTCAGTGACAGCAAAAAACCTATATCAATTTAAAAAAGTGCACCCCAAAAAACCGTGGTTTTTGCATTTTTAACCTACGGGAATTCAAGAAAATTTAAAGAAAAAAATTGCACCGAAGATACCCTTTAAAAAAAGATTCAAAGGGGAAAAAGTACCCAACAACATTTTACTACAAAACGCTAAAAAAAGAGTCCAAAAACTACCCCAAAAAAAGATTGCCGGGAAAAATTTAAAACAACAACGAAAAAGATGAGCGCAATATAAAAAAAATTAAATTTTTCCCTTTTCACCAGATACAATTGTCTGATCAAAGATTAAAAATACTCTAGACCGTTTTTAAAAATATAATAAAAAAAGACCCCTTTTTTGGGGCCACTGATCCCTGAAAAACCCGGCATAATCCAAAGGGCCCCGGGAATTTTAAAAATCTTATAGCCCCCAGCGTCTTCAAAAACCACGGGGATACCCCAAAAAAAACTCATTTAAAACCCAGGTATTTTCTCCCGGGGGTTTCTTCACAATGTTTAGGTTTTTCCTAAGCATCAGTACTCAATAAAAAAATTTTATTTCCCAACACTATTTAAAAAAAGGGACCCCTTTAAAATTACGGCAAATTTGTAAAAGCTCATTTGTGATATATGTCATTGTTTGAATCTGAAATTACCAATATTTTGGCGGGAACCCAAAACCCGACCTTTTGCTTTCCCCAAAAGAAAAATGGCTTAGACCCTGCTTTAAAAACGAGGCGTTATTTTTCAGAGTGTCTTGTCATGTAATGAAGTCCATAAAAAAAGATTTTAAAAACTATAAAAATCACCCCAATAGAAAACTTTTCCCCCCGGGAAAAACCCACAATCGCCCGGGCCCCTTAAAAAAAGGGAGATGTTTTGGGTTTTTTGGGGTTGCAAAATTTTATCCCCGGGAAAGGGCCCTTTAAAATGATGCTATTTGGAACCCTTTTTATTTAAAAATAGTTAGAAAAACCAGTCTAATAACCCCAGCCACTTCGGGCCCCGCTACCAGAAAATCACATAAAAGTTTTATTTTTCACTATTTTTTTCTTTTCTTTTATTTTTTTCAAAACTCTGGGGGCCAGAAAATATTAAAAACCCTGCTAAGTTGTAGAAGGGGGGGGTTCCATCTTTTTAAAAAGCAAGTCCCAATTTCCCGTTTCCCCTTTACCCCAAAACCCCCCTTTTGATCTTTTTTTAAAAAACTAACAAAAATTTTGTCGTATATACGGGGAAATTTTTAAATTTTTTTCCCTTTTTTTAAAAGGCTAAAAGGGCTAAATTTTTTTAAGCTCCTCTAAAAAAGAAAACCCCCATCATTCTATGGAGAGGTTTTTTCAATCTATTGTAGTTTTTCCTTTCATACGATTTTTAAAAAACTTTATCGCTAAAACCGCGAGAGCCTACCCAAATTAAAATTTCTTATCTAGCAACACTGCTTTTGTATCGTTTGTCACACAACACAGGAGTTTCCCATCGTTATTTTTGGGGACATCGGGGTCACTTTAAAAAAACTTTTATACCTTTTTCACTGTTTCCCCTCAGTTTGGGGATACACTTTTTTTTAATTTAAAAACCATCTTCCAACAAAAATTATAGGAGAAAATACCCCTACATAAAATTTCTCTTCCCAATTTTCTCATAGAAGAGTAGCTCTCGTTCTCATTGGACAAATTTAATTTTCCTGGGTGCAAAAAAACCCAAAAACATTTTTTCATTCTATCTCTTCTCCATTTTGGGTTTATTCAAATTATCTGTATCGGCCCAACCCAAACACATAGGTTTTTTCCTAGGTGAAAATCCCATTGGCCCAGATTTAAAACCACCGCCTACAAATTTCCCAACCAAAGAAATTTTTTTTCTAGTAATTATGAAACAAGCTTGGCGCGGCTTATCTCTATTCTTTAGGCCTTAAATTTTTAAACTCTAAAAAGATTTTTATTGGGTTTTTTATTTCTCCCGCTCACGTTCCTTTTGGGTGTTCGTTTTTATTTCTTTCAAGACAAACTCTTCCTTTATTTCTTCAACCTTTTCGTTTGGGAGTGATTTTTTAAAAACACACCATGTTTAAATCCTCCCCTTTTTGCCCCACCCCGCAATTAAAAAAAAAAAACTTTTTTTTAAATTTTAGCATATATTTATTTTTGGCCCTTTAAAATTTTCAGGGCCCACTTTGGCTCATCCCTTGGGCTTATAGACTCTTCCCACTGTTCTCCCCGACAAGGGGTTTACATCCCGTTCCACCGATTGTCTTTGTTAAAGGGGATTTCGTAAATTATTTGTAACAAAACCCAAATTTCCGTGATTGCCGGCAAATTTTTTGTAATTGTTTGTTTTTACCAATGTTACTTTTGATGAAGCGCGGTATACCGCGAAAAAGCGTTAAGTTTAAACTAAAGGTTTTTTTGTTTTTTTTGATGCGAAATTTTAATTTTCTTGCATTTTTTTAAAAAATAAAATACTATTTTAAAAATTTAAAGCCCCATAGCTCGGGCTTTTTTTCCAGGACGTGCGCCCCGGTCCATTTTTTTTTTCTTTTGATCAATAAAAAGGCACTGCCACTTAGGGTACTGGGGGTCAGTGGGGGCGGTTTCCTACTGGAAGTAAACAAAGGGCCAGGGCTGGCTGCTGGAAAATTTTTTTTGGGGGTGGGGGGGAGTACCCTTTTTTTCCCTTTTTTTGTACCCTTTGGGGCCAGTTGCAGTGGCATAACTAGAACTTTTGCCGCTGGGGGCCGTTGCTAAGTTTGCCTTTCCCCGGGTTTTCAGACTACCCCTTTCCCCTTTTTGCGCCACGCCATTTAGTGGTTTTCCCCCGACCCCTAATAAATCAAAAGTTGTTTTCTTTATTTTAAATATTTTTTTTAATGTTTCTTTGTTCCCGAGTCAAAAAAATTTTTTTTCTTTTCTGTTCATGTAGCTGTATCAAGGTTAAAGTGTACAACTAAAAAGCAGCTCTATCATATATTCCAATATAACTCTATGGTGGTTGGATGGTAGCTAAGTCAAATTACATTTGCCATAGGCAACTAATTACCATAGGTATACCAATCACCACCCTAAATTTGTCTCAATATAAAACTTAACCTTTATTTTACTACTTTTTCTACCTATTAAATGCATTAAAATAGACCGGCTTAACTAAACCTAAAATAACATCACTGCCCCCGACATGTTATTGCCCCGTTAACCCCTGAAGACGCCACTTTAGATGGTGAAACATGTTGGGGGGAGGAGGGAGCAGTGATGTTATTTTATATTTAGGTAGCGTGCAGTCCTAGGCTAGTGTTACTGCAGGCACTACTATTATATACTGAGAACTATCAGTACCTAGGTTAAACAGCATAGCTAAGCCGGTCTATTTTAATGTATTTAATAGGTAGAAAAAATAGTTAAATAAAAGTTAAGTTTTATATTGAGACACATTTAAGGTGGCAATTAGTTGCCTATGGAAAATTGTAATTTAAAAAGCAGCTCCAGCACAGAACCCCACCAGCCCACATACAATATCCGTCTCCAAGTTTTTCCTTGGTCACGCACCTCACCATTTTCTAAAATAAGCAACACAAAGCAAAAAAGTAAAAGTGGCACAATGAAACCTCTAATCACAGGGTGAAGGACAGGGCCTGTTCCGCCATTGATTTCAACTGTATGTGCGTCCTGAGGATGTGCATACAGCAGGTTCTGGTCTATACACAGACATGATGCCTGGAGTGGATCGCACCCCAGACCACGCTTTCCTACCCCACTGACTAGTTATGTTTTTTGGTGGAGTTAGACAACCCCTTTAAACTAAGTCCTTTTTGATAAACCCTATCCTTTCATTCATTATGGAGGTGGATTGGTAAAGAGCAAAATGAACACTTGTTTTCTCTGCCTGCTTTCTGTTCACATGATATGTACCTGTCATAAAATTACTATTTTTAAGTCATATGATCCACTTCATTAAAATGGGCAATGACTATTCAGTTCCCTCTGCAATACCACCCAAGGCCATCTTATTCATTGACCACACTAGGAAGTTGCCCGGGGGCCCCACAAGCATATGGGCCTCAGATCATGAAGTGTTGTATCCTTGGTTCGGAACTATTTAACTGTTTGTGTGTTCTTAGTTAAATATCATGGTGGAGCCTGATGGCTCCCTGCACTGCCAATTTGGATACAAGATATCAGCGGGATATCCCAACACAGGTGGCATGAGAACATTGATGTCCTTAGTGGTGGCAAGTGGCATGGCCTCATGTGGTGGCATGTTTAGGTGTGGCTAGAGGCATTGCCTGGTGATGTTATATATTTGGGCAGGGCCCACTGTATTGCTATGTCCGGGGTCCCATAATGCTATTTAGATAGCTCTGGCACCACCACAGGAAAGTGAAGTATTAAACAGTTCACATTGAAATCTATTGGCTGCACCTGTAATGCTTGGATGTGCTGGGTCCTCCAGAGTGAGAGACACCCTATGTCTTAGCTTTTTGCTGCAGATAATAGATGAGAATCCTGTATGTGGGAGTTATTCAACGCTGAGTGTATTAGGGCTGACATTTCAATTGATGTCCATTGTAAACTATACAAAAACAGAACATGAATAAAGGTATCCAACACTTAGACTTTTTATGATTTATTATGTAAAAACAATGAACAGTGGATTGAATTTTGCTTTTCTTACAATGTTCAGCAGAAAATTACAATCATTAAACACAAAATAAGTTGTTAGTTTCAAGTGTGTAGTAATGACAGTTTGACAGTAGTTACAGCTTTTACAGGTGCTCTATCAAATTTTAACTTAAATAACCCTATTAAAATGATATATAAATGCATTTTACTGTGTAGCAGTCATCCTTCCCTCTGAGGATTTGTAGGTGTACTGCAACAGGTTTCATAGTTTGTTTTGAACATTTTTTATGCTCTGTCCACACAGTGAGTGTTTCCAATCCTAATCTACGTGAATTCTGACTTGAAGTAATTGTCTAAACTTGAAAGTAAACCATTCTCATTGGCCTCAATAGCAAATAGTCATTGTAGTTCATACAGCCTGTATTTGGGATGGTCGGTTTTCGGAAACTGACTCATGGTAAAAATTTTGAACACGATCATTTTTTGGTTGTATTCCACGTGGAAAACTGCAAATTTTATATTGAGGTCAATGGGAATGGTTAATACTGTCATGTAATACGTGGCAAATTTTTTTTATAAATAGCAACAACAACACAGTCCTTTGTATTCAAACTGATTTATATCCAAATAATTTCAGTAAACATAGTCCGAATGCTTCAGGACATAGACAAATATCTTCTTATGTACATAACAACAAAAAGAACCAGTTTACATTCATATCTACATATGATCAACATTCTGTTAATATCCAGAAGGCTATACGGCGTCATTGGCCAATACTAAGAAGTGACCCTCAATATGGGCATTTATTTAAAGACAAACCGAGATTTGACTGTAAGAAAGGCAAATCCATAGGTGATACATTGATACGGTCCGATATTTCACAGAAAAAAGATGGCAAGCTTTTCTTAGAACTAAAAGAAAGGGTAATTATCCTTGAATGTCGTGTTCGAATTGCAATTCCATCATCAGAGGTGATTCTATCAGACATCCATTGAAGGGATATGATATATCCATTCAAGGTTTTTTCACTTGTTTAAGTAACTATGTTATTTACGTACTAAAATACCCTTTTGGCAAAGTTTATGTAGGACAAACTAGTCGACCAATTCGTACTCGAATCAATGAACATAAATCTGCAATAAGAACTCATTGCTCTAAGATTGGTACTTGCAAAGAAGAGGAAAAAACAAAATATGGCAAAACCACTGTAGCACGCCATTAGGAACGTCATCACCTCGTGTTAACCATATGGAATAGAAGAAAAGATGTCCGCTACATGTCCAACGTTGCAAATATAAAAAATGTTATGCTTTATTCTTAAACAAATTTAAAAAATTGAATAAATGTCCAATAATAAACAAGTCCAAAGTTACCCAAGCATGGAGGAGCACTGTGCATGCGACTGGTGGACCGAGATGACTAGGACGTTGACGCGTTTCGAAAGCATGCTTCCTTAATCGTAGGTAGTGCATGAATGAAGGTGTCGTGTTTAAATCTAGGAGCAATCAGATCACATGACCATGCCTCCTACATCGTTAGATGATAAATACTCATAAGACACATAAAAAACGTACAAATAACCAACATTGTTGTACGAAAAAACACTATTAGTCAACTATAATAATGAGAAAAAATATTATATATATCTAATTCAATAGTAATAGGAAATATCTTGCCTGATGTTGAGACCTGTTGGATTTCTGGTATTTAATTCAAAAATCCAGCGTGATTCCCTGCTAAGGAGCTTCTGTGTCAAATCTCCGCCCCTTGGTGATGGGGTCACTTTCTCGATGCCCATAAAGGAAAATGCCGAAACATCGCCCCCATGGATCTCGGCAAAGTGTTTTGAGACCATGGATATACCTATTGTATGGCTATCCTTGCGTGAGTCTGATAAATGACGTCTGATCCTGGTTTTCAAAGAACAAGTGGTACAGCCCACATGTTGAACTTTACATACATTGCAATTGACCAAATAAACTACGAATCTGCTGTTACAATTAATAAATTTCGTGATGGTATACGTTTTAACTGTCGCCATAAAGGAAAAATTATTATAATTGGAACAAAAACCGCATGTTATGCATCTATTATGTCCACATTT
This sequence comes from Phyllomedusa bahiana, assembly GCA_025379985.1. NCBI lineage: Eukaryota > Metazoa > Chordata > Amphibia > Anura > Hylidae > Phyllomedusa > Phyllomedusa bahiana. The sequence goes on along the minus strand of JAODAL010002381.1, from coordinate 109,001 downwards.
AAAAAAAAACGTGGAACTTTACCATGTCATCTGGTTCCCATGTGTGGAACTAAAAAAACTTGGTGGCAACATGGAACCTAATGTAGAGGCTTTTCTTGAAATATAACGTACCAGCTTATCTAAGGTCTCCTGTAGGTCCCCTGACACTCTCAATATAGGCAGATGTTTTTTTATAATTGAAACAATTTTGTTAAATTGAGGGCTATATGTTGTACAAAAAGTAATACTACTACCTGCCTCTTTGTTACTATCAGTAAATTGTTTCTCCATTAATAGTGTTTTCCTATCCTGACCTTCAATCTTAGGTCTTGCTCTCTCCAAGTCCTCAGCTTTATAACCTCTCTGGGTTAGTCTATTACCTGCTTCCAAAATGCATTTCCTGTATTGTTCTTCCTCAGAACAGTTACGTCTCAATCTAACAAACTCTCCATATGGTATATTACTAACCACATGGCTTGGATGGCATGAATTGGCTGAAAGAATTGTATTACCAGCCAGTTCTTTCCTATATGCTGAGACCTTCACTGTATAACCAACTACCCACGTAAGATTGGTGTCCAAGAAATTAATTGAACTCTTTTCATGCGTGAAAGTGAAACGCAAATTACAAGAGTTGTGATTGATGTACTCCACAAACTGTAGGGCCGTGTCCCGTTTCCCCCTCTCCCCCCAGACCAGTAGCAAGTCATCTATATAATGACCATACCACCTGATCTGGGGGAGGAAAGGGTTCCCAGAAGAAAAAAGGAAATCCTCTTCCCACACGGCCATGACGATATTGGCCAAAGAGGTGGAAAATCTGGCTCCCATAGGAGCACCCCTTCTCTGTAAATAAATCACACACACCGTCAAATGAAAAATAATTGTGCGTTAGTAAATACTGGGTAACCTCCACAATGTACTGGCATTTTTCAGCAGGATATCGACTATGCATAATGAGAAACCTATACAAAAAACGTATAGCCACATCATGGGGAATACTGGGGTATAACCCAATGACGTCACAGGACAACCAAGAAAAGGAATCCACCCGTGTTAATTGTTCCAATTTTTGTATTAAACTTTTGGTGTCTCTGATGTAACCCGGAATGGAGACCACCAAGGGCTGGAGCAAATTATCAAGCCACTGGCTGAGGCGTTCATTGAGCGACCCTATGCCCGAGACTATCGGGTGAAAAGACGGGGGGAACCCCCCTTGTGCACTTTGGGGAGTGAATGAAAAATAGCCATAATAGGTTTGTCAACCAACATTTTATCTGCCAAAACTTTAGAGGTGAATCCCAAAAGGACTCCCTCTTCTAATATTTTATTCAGAATAATTTTGAAATCCAAAGTGGGATCCTTTTTAAGTTCTAAATATACACTAGAATCGTGCAAAATTCTAAGATTTTCCCTTTTATAGAGGGACTACTGTGCCTCCTTTGTCCGCAGCTTGAACAATGATGTCTTTATTAGACTTTATTTGCTGAATGGCTAGTTTCTCCTCTTTGGTGATATTATAGCTACGGGATTTACATCTATTGATTTGCTCCTTCAATTTGACAAGATACCTCTCCACTCTCTCCTGAAATAAATCAAGATTAACCGGTCTTGAGTTGATTGGATAAAAATCTGGGTTACTAAAATAAACTTCCATGAACCCATCCTCCATATCAAAATTCATTTTGTCAGCTTCAGATGAACACTGATGTAATGAATTGATTGCACAAAGTTCTTCAAATGAAAAACAAGTATTGTTAACTGCAGATATATTTTGAGTGTCAAGCAATGTGTGTGGATTCTCAACATCATTATCATCATCATCCACAGCCTGATCCATCTTAGGAAACGTCATCAGGTACATGAGCTAAAATGGTGCATTGTTGAACAGGTAGTGTGTAGAGATCAACATACACTTTGTTCTCGTTTGCTTCAACGTGAAGCTTTTTGGATATTTAAAATGAGTTCATTGGTCCCAAACGGGCTGAATGAAGCCTTTAGTCTTAAAGGGGTTTTGCCACGATGTAATGTTGACGTGATATCCTCCAAAATGGGTATTTAATCACTTTTCTAAATATATGTGATTACAAAAAGTGAAGCCTGTGAGAGCTACAGCATTGCTCAGTCCCCCTTAGTTTCCTGACAGTTTACATTAGACACGACCAGGACACTGACAGTAGCTGATCTGGCCATGCTTGCGTGTTTGCACTTCTTATCTGATAACAGGGAACATGAAGGAGCTTGTAAGGGGCTGGGGAGTAAGTGCAGTGTATGAGGCTGTGTCTTTGGTATAGAGAATCCACTGGTTGTAATGTAATTATTTGAGTAAACATTGCAGACGCTCCCTTCTTCCTCCCTCTCTGCTCACCCCCCTACCTCTCACCCCTGCAGCCAGTCATGACTCAACATACTTTGTTTATATTCTCTCCTGAGCAGATAAGAGGTAAGGAACTCACTTCATGGCAAAACCCCTTTAAAGCTTTCCTCTAATATCCACCTATTATGCTAGCTACGTTAGGATTAATTAAGGAGGATGTTTTTATCACGTGTCGTGTTTTAAATGTATTTATAGGAAGTAATAGATGCTACTACTTACCTTCAGTGGGAGGACACAGCCAGATGACGCCGGTCTGAAGAAACGTCACCTCGGGCGCACGGCGGTCGTCACGGTTATCGTTGCAAACAAGCTCCGCGTTTAACCAGCATATGGATGTTTTGTAAGAACTTTGTTATATTATTCTCCACTAAGATACAGTTGCTGAGACTGGTGTGAATATATCACAGGGTCTAGTCGTTGTTATGTACATAAGAAGATATTTGTCTATGTCCTGAAGCATTCGGACTATGTTTACTGAAATTATTTGGATATAAATCAGTTTGAATACAAAGGACTGTGTTGTTGTTGATATTTGGATGTATTACTGGGGTATATGAGAAAAACCCAAGTTCAGCCCTTTTTCCTGTGATATTATACAAGATTTGAGGAAACCTTATATGGTCCATCTATTGGAACAGTGAAAAAAATGTATATGTGGTTTTCAATGCGGATACCTGTCAAAAAACCCATAGCAATAAAAGGGATTTGTTTCTGTAATCCGTGAGTAAACCAAAAAATGAAAAACCCCCTAAATCCAAACGGAATAAGAATGTGAAATGCTCATTTTCAATGGGAGAATACGACGAGTAAATTTTACTTGTCGTGTGAACTTCCCCTACATTTTTTTAATTTTTTTTACGTGATTATGTGGTCAACCATCGTAAGTTGCAGTAACAGATATTTCAGGCAACTGAACTTAAAAGTCAGAAACTTGGAGAGTGTTGTGCGAATGTTCTGTGAGACATAGGTAGCAGGGACGTAACTAAAATTCATAAGGCATTCATCATCTGCACAAAGGATAATCCACACAGAAAGGACAGATTTGGGAGGGGTGATAATGGGGAAAGATGCCCCCCAGAATATTTGGTTACCAGAGGTTGCAATAAGGCCTCCCCTGGTGTCAGCAATACATGTAGGGGGTTCATGAATGCTTTCAAATTAGGCATGCATAGGACTAAATGAATTTACGGTGGGAGGACAGCCTGGAAACTCGCATGCAGTTCATACTGGAAGACACCACTTAGGCCAATGATTGTCTGCAGCATAATGTGGCAAATGAAGGTGACTTCACTGGCAAGGGGTGGGTGGACATCAGAAGTAATGCTGGCCCTGGAAAGGGCAGGTTTCAAAGGTAAAACAAAAATATTTTTATAAGCACAATAAGTAGCCCAAGCATCAATATGGACAGAAACGCAATAAAGCCAAGAAGATGAGTCAGTCCACAATCACCAATGTAGATATCTCCAGAAAATCGCAAAAAAATTGCATCAGCATGCCCAAAAAGTCCAATTACTTAACAGGAAAAATGTAAATACATAGAAAAAGCGATGTTTCAGCTCCTGTGGAGCCTTTCTCTGCTTGAGACTTGCTAATGCAATTTTTATGATTTTCTGGAGGTTTCGAAGATGAGTAAACTTTTTTTTTTAAGGCCCTCCTGCTGGCAGATATTTAAACTAATGACTGTTGTTTGGATGTGGTGTGCACTATTGCCTTTTTCACTGTGCTACACCACATACCACTGCATCAGTCATCTCTACTCTCCTGCAATTTTGTTGTCTCCTGTATTGAAGTTATTCCGGAATGTACTGTGGCTACGGAATGTATTCAGACCCCTCTAAATTTTTCACTCTTTGTTTCATTGCAGCCATTTGGTAAGAGCAAAAAAGTTAATTTGCTTGCTCATTAATGTACACTCTGCTCCCCATCTTGAAAGTAAAAAAGAAACAGAAATGTAGATATTTTTGCAAATTTATTAAACAAGAAAAAATGAAATATCACATGGGTATAGGTATTCAGACCCTTTGCTGTGACACTCATATTTAACTCACATGCTGTCCATTTCCTTCGGATGGTTCTACTCCTTCTTTGGAGTCCAGCTGTGCTTAATTAAACTGATTGGACTTGATTAGGAAAGGCACACACCTGTCTATATAAGATTACATAGTTCACAGTGCATGTCAGAGCACATGAGAATCATGAGGTCTAAGGAACAGCCAAAGGAGCTCAGAGACACAATTGTGGCAAGGCACAGATCTGGCCAAGGTTTTAAAAGAATTTCTGCAGCACTCAAGGTTCCTTAGAGCACAGTGGCCTCCAAATCCTTTAATGGAAGAAGTTTGGGATGACCACAACTCTTCCTCGATCTGGCCGTCCAGCTAAACTAAACAATCGTGGGAGAAGAGCCTTGGTGAGAGAGGTAAAGAAGAACCCCAAGATTACTGTGGCTGAGCTCCAGAGATGCAGTAGGTAGATGGGAGAAAGTTCCACAAAGTCAACTATCACTGCAGCCCTTCACCAGTTGGGGCTTTATGGCAGAGTGCGGCCGACGGAAGCCTCTTCTCAGTGCAAGACATAGGAAAGCCGCAGACGGAAGCCTCTCCTCAGTGCAAGACATACGAAAGCCGCACACAAAAAACCCCCAAAAAACACATGAAGGATCCCAGACTATGAGAAATAAGATTCTCTGGTCTGATGAGACGAAGATTGAACTTTTTGGTGTTATTTGTAAGCGGTATGTGTGGAGAAAACCAGGCACTGCTCATCACCTGCCCAATACAATCCCAACAGTGAAACATAGTGGTGGCAGCATCATGCTATGGGGGTGTTTTTCAGCTTCAGGGACAGGACGACTGGTTGCAATTGAAGGAAAGATGAATGCGGCCAAGTACAGAGATATCCTGGATGAAAACCTCTTCCAGACGCTCTGGACCTCAGACTGGGCCGAAGGTTCTTCTTCCAACAAGACAATGACACTAAGCACACAGCTAAAATAACAAAGCAGTGGCTTCAGAACAACTCTTTGACCATTCTTGACTGGCCCAGAGCCCTGACCTAAACCCAATTGAGCATCTCTGGAGAGACTTGAAAATGGCTGTCCACCAACATTCACCATCCAACCTGAGGGAACTGGAGAGGATCTGCAAGGAAGAATGGCAGAGAATCCCCAAATCCAGGTGTGAAAACTTGTTGCCTCATTCCCAAGAAGACTCATGGCTGTACTAGCTCAAAAGGCTGCTTATACTCAATACTGAGCAAAGGGTCTGAATACTTAAGACCATGTGATATTTCTATTTTTCTTGTCTAATAAATTTTCAAATATATATACATTTCTGTTTTTTTCTTTCATGATGGGGGTGGGGGGCAGAGTGTACATTAATGAGCAAAAAAAATTAACTTTTTTGATCTTACCAAATGGCTGCAATGAAACAGAGTGAAAAACTTAAAGGGGTCTGAATACTTTCCATACCCACTGTATAAGGGATACTAAGTATGTTGGCAGCATTTGCAGGGGCTAGCTCCCAGATTCACTTAAATGTTGGTGAGGGTTATTTCTTGCTATATATGATATGTATGGGTGTGTGAATGATGTAATCAGACTCTTTTGTTGCAGCGTTAATAGCAGAAGTTTTATTCATATACTTAAGTCACACAAAAGTTGTTGTTTTTTTTGCCAATTTACTATTAAGTTACATTACAACTGGCATCCACCATTAGTGGCCAGCATTGTAGAGATTTGCCTTTAGTGGATATGATTAAAAATTATAGTTATTTAAAAAATAGGCAGAATTCCTGTCTGTAGATGGAAAAACAAAAATACTAAACTTGGACCACTTTATACATCTGGCATTTTTAATGATTGTGGGTAGCTCTTTATATAGTGGTGGTGCCAGGGTAAAGCATCATGAGATGACATCACGAGATGCATAGGGACCACATCGTAGCTGGGCTCTGAAGAAAAGCTAATTAATGTGCTGTTACCCAGCTTGGATGCTGGTTAGGCTATCCAAACTTCAGTAAAGCTAATTGATACCACATGTGAAAAGGGGTTATAGCTTTGTGCAAAAGAGGGTGTATTATGTAAAACAGCAGGTGTGGCATACTCAAACTATCAAGGCGGCAAGCTGCAATTCAAAATCTCCCTAAATACATAGCACCATCATACTGCCAAATTAATCCCACTATACCAAGACCAACATTACCAATAACGCTACTACAGGAGGACCCAATTATACCGCCAGAACACAACCATAAATTACCACCACATAGTGACTGAATAATACCAAATATACTATTACTGAATAAAGATAAGTATACAAAGACCAATATTACCACCATAGTGCCCATATAATGGTAGATACCAGTGTACATAGGCTCTTCAGACTGTATATTACCACAATACAGTGACAATATAGTGGTAGATACCAGTGTACGCAGACATATAAGTGATTACAGTGCAGCTACATCTTGTGACTCACAGGTGACATTTCTCTGATGAGTCATCCACTATGCTTTTTCTTCTGCATCCATTCCAGACCATCATGATGAATTCTCCTGGCCACAACTCATTCCTGCAGATTTGGACACAAATATCCTCACTTTTCCAGCACCTCTTTCACTGTCCCCAACCTCATTAAAAACTTTTCAGGGGTGGGAAATGGCGTACGATCTAAAACTTAGAGGCAGAGTCTTCTAGAAAAGTGGAGAGGAACAGATAACTAAACCTCTGGAGACTGTGCTGCCTGTACCCCTCAGATTCATATTAACCAATAGATAGGTGGGCAGGGCCCCAGGCAGGTTGTTAGGCCTTAGGTAGGTTGGTTAGCCCTAGGTAGGTAGGTAGGCCTTAGGTAGTTAGGCAGGCAGCAGTTAGGCCCCAGGTAGGTAGGCAGTAGATAGGCCCCATGAAGATAGCCATAGGTACGTAGGCATATTGGACGTAGGTAGGTAGGCAATAGTTAGGCCTCAGGTAGGTATGTAGATCACAGGCAGGTAGATAGGTCCCAGTAAGGTAGGTGGGCTACAGATAGGTAGGAAGATTGGCCCTATTTAGGCAGTAATTAGGCCCTATTTCGGAAAGCAGGCCCCAGGTAGATAGGTAGGCTTAGGTGTGCCCCACATAGAAAGGTAGGCTATTGGTGGACCCCACATAGGTAGTCACGTAGTCACATAGGCTTTAGGTGGGTAACACATAAGTAGCTAAGCTTTAGGTGGGCCCAACATAGGTAGGTAGGCTATAGGTGCGCCCCACATAGGTAGGTAGTCTAAAGGTGGTCCATACAAAGGTAGGTAGGGTTTAGATGGCCCCCACATAGGTTGGTAGGCTTTAGGTGGGACCCACATAGGTAGGTAGGCTTTAGTTGTCGCCACATAGGTAGGTAGGTAGGCTGTAGATGGGACCCACATAGGTATGTAGGCTGTAGATGGGTCCCACATAGGTAGGTAGGCTGTAGGTGGGCCCCATATAGGTAAGTAGGCTGGGCCCCATTAATAGAATAAAAAAAAAAATGAACTCACCTCTCTATGGTTCCCCAGAGTGCAGGCCGGCTTCTCACTGTAAAAGCACGTCAGCACTAGGTGCTCTGCTCTCCTAAGACAGCGTAGTCCCTGGCATTAGTCCTCAGTTCCTGGGCCTTACCTCTAAATGCTCGGGACAGATGGCCCTATGTTCTGAGGAAGGATTCGTCGGGCCCCCTGTGGTGGCCAGCCCCATAGCAGCCGTTATAGCTGTTATGGTGATAGTTCCACCCCTGAATCTAACTGTATGTTTGGATTATGTGCTTAGATGTCCATCTCCAGGTATGACAGTGGGAAAAGTAAGAGCAAATCCAACAGCCTGTGTATTAAATGCGATAAAACCATTCCAGATGAATGTGCCTCTAATATATGCACTTTATGTTCTTCTCCTGAAGGGGAAGGTTTGCTATAGTCTGAAGCCAAATTCTTCCTCTTCTTGTATAGAGAAATGAGGTAGTTAATATTCTCCTAGCTGCTAGAAGACCCACTACTATCTTTGTCTATAATGGGATTTGGTAATGTGCATAGTCTGGTCACCCATAAAAGAAGTTTCCACAGATTCACTATCTTCTGTACCTCAGTTTCCTGAGGAAGAAAGTCAAAAGATTACTTGAAAGGTGAGAATGTTTTTTTTTCTTATTTTACTACATCATCATTTATTTAATCCCTTCCTGATATTGGGCATAGTGATTGACAGTTGCCATGGAGAGCAGTACACAGCAGTAATGCTGTGTACTGTTCTCCATTGGAACAGTGATCCAAAGATCACTAATACCAGTCCCCTATGCGGAAATGTAAAAATAAAAAGGAAAAAAGTACAAAAAAAGTAAAACACAAACCATAAAATAAAAATAAAAACATGTACACTGTCCTTTTCCCCTTTCCAGACGCCAGTCGTATTTCTTTTGTGTAAAAGTAATAAAACATAAAAAAACGATTTAAAATTTATATCATTTTATTTTTTTTCAGCAAAGAAATCTTATTAACTTTCATCAGCAATATATAATATTTTAGAACAACAAAAGGGAAAGGGGGCGTGAATAGGAGTGGGGACAAAAACATAACAAATGCCATGATATAAGATAATACAAAAGCATATTAGATCAGCATGTCTTGAATACAGCAACAGCATACAATAAAACACACTTCAATTGAAGCAAACTTGTTTCCATTCAGATATAGCTTTGTGAAGGCCTTTAACTCTGTGGTTCGTTATATGGTATTACTGAACACGTCGGATCTTACTGGAAGTAAGTGGACTCAATTCATGGTAGCCAGTTGTATCTGACTTTTGTTAAAATATGGAGGGGGGGGTGTTCACTAAACACAACTCAAAGTGGCATTGCCTGTTAATCCATTTGATCACTTCATTAATATTCGGTGTCTGCGGGGTTTTCCAGTGTCAGGCTATAACTATTCTAGTAGCAATCAGAGCATGAGATATCACCGTACGAAAGGGACGTAGTAGATCATCAAAAGTGAGATCTAAAATGGCCAGCTCTGGTTTTAAAGTTACCTTCCAATGGAAAAGTTTAAATAAGAGTTCCTCCAGTTCCACCCATAGAGGTTGAAGCAATGGGCAGCTCCACCACATCTGAATCAGAGAACCCTTGAAGCCACACTGTCTCCAGCAAAAATGAGAATATCCTGGAGTGAGGTGTGCCATTCGGTGTGGAGTTAAGTACCAACGAAGGTGGATTTTCCTGGAAGGCTCCACATGATTGACACATCTTGAAAAGCTAGAAGTCATATTAGCTGCTTGAATCCACTCCTCCACTGTATATGTTAGGGCTAATTCGAGTTCCCATTTTATAGCATAATCTGGTTTGGAATTTAAATCAGTGTCATATAAAGTTTGATAAGCGGCAGCTAAACCTGTAACATGACATGTCTTTTCATAAGAAAATTATGGAAGGGGGATGGAGTCTGAGGAGCAATTGGCCAATTTTGAGTATGTATTAAGTGCCTCAGCTGCAGGTAGATAAATAATTTATGACGTGGTATAGAATACTGTTGCGCTATGTCTTTAAAAGTCTTAAAATGACCTCTGTGAAAGAGGTCTCCTATTCTCTTCACCCCTAGTCCTGTCCAACAAGTGATTGGAATTTCCGGGTGCATAAGGTGGAGTACTGAAAGGGAACAGCTAAGTCTGTCCATATGTACTTCTTGTTTAAGCACGATATGTTTATACCAGACTACAGCAGCATGTGAGAGAGAAAATAATATGCAGGTCATAGGCTTGTGACCATAGAGCATGGCAATCAAGTGGTCCTTAAATGATCCTTTAGTCATCATAGAGTTTTCTATGCAAGATCAATGGTGTGTATGTGTAGAGTCCCAAAGATCAGATAAGGGTTCTAGGATTGAGGCTAGATTATAATGTAATAAATGAGGAACGGAGAGTCCTCCATGTGCATTCTTTCTGTATAAGTATTGCTTTTTAAATCTAGGCTATTTGGAGCCCCAAATAAATTTTAACATATGGTTTTGAAGTTTAGTAATTAGGGTATAGGGAAATAAGAATGGGAGAGATCTGTTTACAGATAATATTTAGGTAATAGCAGCACCTTAGTTTAATTAATACGTGCCGGCCAGGAAAGAGAAAACTGACTAAATCTGCTGATCTCCTTTTAGACAGACAAGATGACGTCCTCTAAGTTTTTTTCTATAGTAATAATTATATTTGGGTACAATTTAATACCTAAATAGGGAACATATGGGTCTGTACATATAAAGTTGATATTGGGAAGCTGGGATTGTAGTGAGAGAGGGCAATTAACGGGTAGAAGGATGGAAATTTGTAAAGTTATCCTGTCATTTATAGCACATGACGAATGCTATAAAAATAAAGCTCAAAACACAATGGCGGAACTTTGTTTCCCCCCTCCCATTTCCATGACACAGTGCTAAAAAAACTATGGAACAGCTGTGCGTCCAAATTGCATACTTAGATGAGATCCCTGAGGGGCGTTGAGTCCAAAATGGGATGACTTCTGGAACGTTTCACCTGTTCTGCTACTTTGGGGGCTTTGCAAATGTGACCATGCACCCACCAAAATCTGCATTACAAAAGCCAGATAGCTCCTTGTATGCCCTACCATGCACCCAAACAACAGTATACACCAATATATAAAGTAGTGCAGAGCTTGGAAAAAATTGGATAACAAATTTTGGGGTCCTTTTTTCCAGGATTCCTTGTAAAAATTAAAGCTTTTTAGCTAAAATAGCTGATTGTTGGAAAAAAATAACATTTTTCATTTTCACAGTCTAACGCTAAAGACATTTGTAAAAGATCTGTGATGGTGCCTAAAAGAATACTCATGAAAACGAGACCCCAAAGTCCGGTAGGTGCTCCTCTTGCTCTGAGGCTTATGGTTGAGTCAAATAGCGCATTAGGGCCACATACAGGATATCTCTAAAAATGGAATAATTGGGGGAATCAATGTTGTGTTGCATTTCCCTGAACACATCTACCTTGTCCCAGTGAATAATGGATAAAAATTGAAAATCTGCAAAAAAAACCCCTGACATTTCACCTCCACTTTGCTTTAGTTTTTGGGAAACACTTAATAAGTTAATACACTTCCTAAATGCTGTTTTGAATACTTTAGGGGGTATAGTTTCTTAGATGTTGTCATTTATGGGGGTATCTAACATATAGGCCCCTCAAAGCTACATTAGAACTGGTCCCTAAACACATCTATGTTGCAAATTTTATTAAAAATGTGAAAAATTGCTACTAAATTTCTAAGCCCCCTAATGTAGTAAAAAAATAAAAAGACAATTAAAAAGAATGTCAACCTACAGTAGACATATGGTAGATGCTAGTTAGAAACTACTTTGTGTGGAATAAATATATGAAATGTTTGAACTTTGAAAATGGTAAATCTTTCAAAATGTTCACGATATTTTTCACAAATAAATTTGTATGGATTGCATATACCAAAATTTCTTACTAACTTAAAGCACAATGTGTCAGGAGAAAACAATCTCTGAATCACATGGATAGGTAAAATTATCAATAAGTTGTTTCCACATAAAGTGATACATGGCAGACTTCAAAAATTGGGCTCTTTTAGGGAGGTCAAAACTGACAGCGTTGGTAAGGGGTTAAAAGCTAACTGGACAATCTCTTTACATATATTAAGATGATAAAGGATAGGTAAAGTAAATAATTCTACTATCTTTCTTTCATTGTACTGTTGTTGTAATATATTTAATTCTAATGGAATTTCCTGTTATTATAAAGTTTCTTTGTCCAAGATGTTTCATCATCACTATGTATATTTTCTTTGACTTATTTAATAATAGTTTCAATAATTGCATGGAACGTCTTATGAGATATGCTATTAATCTATAGTAATATTATGTTTGGCTAGTATGACGGCAATAAACTTGAGAGCTGACCATTTTTTACAGTGGGTCAAACTGCTTGGATTCTATATAATTGTGTTTCTCAATTTTTTTAAAAGAACATAAGAATGCACTGACATTACATAGTTACATAGTTAGAACGGTTGAAAAAAGACACGTGTCCATCAAGTTCAACCAAGGGTGGGGAAAATGTGATTGAAGCGAGAGAGACAAGGACTTCAAGCCCAGCCTCACCACTGGTTAATGCCCTGGAACACACAAGGCAAGAACCAATCTGCTCCAGTGGAGACCCCAGCTCTGAGCCGCCACCAGCCAGGATCCAGAATTTTACACAGCTACGTACGCATTAATATTCTTTAGTTCCAGGTAGGTAGCTAAGCCTTTCTTGAAACTCTCTACAGTTCCTGCTGTGACCAGCTCCTCAGGCAGGCTATTCCACAGATTCACAGTTCTTACAGTGAAGAACGCTCTTCTCCTCTGGAGATTGAATCCTTTATTCTCTAGTCAAAGGGAATGTCCCCTTGTCTTTTCAGGGGCCTTCACTTGAAATAATTTTGCCCCGTACTTTTTGTAGGGAACATTTATATACTTATATAAATTAATCATGTCCCCCCAAAGCCGTCTTTTCTCAAGACTAAATAAGTTCAATTCTACTAACCTCTCCTCATAACGCTCCTCATTGATTGACAGGAAGATACTATGACGGTTTGACCATCTATAATAATAGATCAATGTTTTATTCTAATAGTATATGTTTTATTTTCTCTGCTGTATGTGATCTAAAAACAACAACATGTAGCCAGCTCACCCAATCCTCATAGTAGTGAGGAATGTTGCACGGGACACTTCTTACCAAATGTGAGGAAAATCCAAATGTAAACATAATAAATAATAATAAAATTTGATTAAATAAATGTTAAAACTTGTTTATTTCCACATTTTAGTATAAACTGTGACATAGATGGGCAGCAAGTGGAAGCGTTTGCGTGTTTCGAACAGACATTTTTCTTAGTCATAGCAAATGATGTGCATTTCTACACATTTTTATGTGATTTATGCCTATAGTAGCAGTCCTGAATAGTCATAATAAAACAATCAGTATACTGCATTGCTAAAGATAAGATATAAAACAGATTTTGATATTTATTTTTTTTGTTGTCTACAATGAAGTGCTTTAGTTTTACAGTATCTCACAAATTTATGTAAATACTGTATTACATCTTTTCATGGGACAACACTGAAGATATGACACTTTGATGCAATGTAAAGTAGTCAGTGTAAGGGTGTGTCCACATGTCAGTATGCAAATACTGGCTGGATTCTGGGTTGGTTTTGGGGGACGGTTCTGTCTGTGGTTTGCGGATCCACCTGTCCCCTTTAGGCACTGACATGTTCATGTTCCGACTGAAAACCAGCCGGAAGAATTAACATGTTCTAAGTTTTTTGGAACGCTGGCGGTGTAAAAAAAAGTCTGTCAGAAAATCCGGTCTGCGTGGACTGCTGAACAGATTTTCTATTAAAGTCTATCAGGATGGTTGACAGTTGGTTTACAGACGGCATTCAAATCCAAAAACCATCTGTAAATCAGCTCAAAAAACCTGCCGTGGGGACATGCCCTAAAACCTGTATAACAGTGTAAACTTAATATGCCCTCTCAATAATTCAATACACAGCTATCAATGTCTAACCGCTGGCAACAAAATGGAGTATCCCTAAGTGAAAATAAACAAATTTTCAATATTTTGTGTGGCCACCATTACTTTCCTGCACTGCCTTAAAGGGGTTTTCTGGGACTATCTTTTTAATTCTTATATAGCTCACAACTTAATTATATTGAACTTTGTAATTGATACTCATTACAAATAATTTACCTGTTCTGCTTTGCAAAACCAGACAGAGAGCCCTTTACTCCCCTTCTTCCTACTTCTGACATACCATGTGATGTCCATTGATCACATGGTTTTGCTTCTGCCTCTATGGACGTTTTGTCATCACTCAGTGAGTGTGGTTTGAAGTCAGGCTTAGCTTAGAAACACTCCCCCGTAGTGGGCGTGATCTGAGCAAAGAAAGATCTGGCTGCCTGTAGTGACTCATCAGTCACTATGTAAACAGAGGTGCTGATAGGAATGTAATCATTCAAGTACAGAGCTGTGGAGACATACAGTGATAACTATATCTACATAGTGACTCATCACTGCTAGCTGATAGGAGATGTCTTTTTGATAAACTTGGTAAATAGACTTTTTCACCTGGCCTGAAGACATGGATTGTTTGATTCGCTGAATGGGCATTAGGACCTCTGAGATTATCCAGCAGCAGTCAGAAAAAAATTGGCTTACTCCCCTTTATATATATAGTATAGTGTTGCCAGGGTAAAGCATCATGAGATGCTGCCCTGACATCACTTGGTCCCCGGATGATGCCACAATGCACACAGCTTACCCATGATCAAAAACTGATTGCTGTGGGGGATGTGACGTCACCCACCTTTTTTGGATGCTAGATAGGCTATCCAGTGTACAGGAAAGCTGGGTGATGTCACATTCGGCACAGCAATCAGTTACAATGATGGGATAGCTGTGTACCTGCTGTGGGGGATGTACAGCACATACATGTAAATATATAAACCAAATTCTAAGTATTTGTACATGTATTACATATATTATAGGATGAGGAAACCATTTTTTTTACCATTTTACAAACTGAATGATACAGTGTACTATAACACAGCTTGCTACAGGTAAACAGCAAGGGATGTGAAACAGAGATGCAGAGGCATGAGGTGTAAATGTCTGAGAATAATGATATAAGGGTGTACAGGGTGAACAGCGCTAGGAGGGTTAGGGGGTGGGTGCAGGGAAGTCCTAGATTGTAACTGCAATACATTCTGGGGCTTGTAGGAAATAGCTGCACTAGCACTACTGACACTCCCAAAACCAGGAGGTTTCATTGATGTTATGGTAGATGAATAAGGAGGCAAAAGAGAAGAAAAGAAACACATGAAGGTAGTGGAATATCTTTACTTTTCAATAAAAATGCTGTTTATAGTGTCTATGAAATTATTAAACTTCTGAATAACCCCTTTAGCTCTCTTGGGCATGGAGTTCACTAGAGCTTCACAGGTTACAGCTACTGGAAGCACCTTCCACTCCTCCATGACATCACAGAGTTGGTGGATGTTAGAGACCTTGTGCTCCTCCACCTTCCATTTTAGGATGACCAACAGATGCTAAATAGGGTTTGGAGACATGCCGGGTCAGTCCAGCACCTTTACCCTTATTTTCTTTTGCAAGGCAGTGGTCATCTTGCATGTGTATTTGGGGTCGCTGTCATGTTAGAATACTGCCTGTGGCCCAGTTTCCAAAAGGAGGTGATCATGCGCTGCTTCAGCATGTTACAGTACATGTTGGCATTCATGGTTCCCTCAATGAATTGTAGCTATCAATAGCCAGGAGAACTCATGCAGCCCCAAACCATGACATTCCCACCATCGTGCCTGACTGTAAGCAAGACACACTTGCCCTTGTACTCCTCACCTGGTTGTCGCCACACACGCTTGACACCATCTGAATAAAAAAAGTTTCTCTTGGTCTCATCTGAGCACAGGATATGGTTCCAGAAATCCATGTCTTTAGTCTGCTTGTCTTCAGCAAACTGTTTATGGACTTTTTTGTACATCATCTTTAGAAGAGGCTTATTTCTGGGACAACAGCCATGCAGACCAATTTGATGCAGTGTGCGGCATATGGTCTGAGCACTTACACACTGATCCTCCACCCCTTTAACCTCTGAAGCAATGCTGGCAGCACTCATATGTCTAAAATGAAAAGAATCTCTGAACATAAAACTGAGCACGTGCACTCATCTTCTTTGGTCGACCATGGCGAGTCCTGTTCTGCATGGAACCTGTCTTGTGAAACCATTGTATTGTCTTGGCCACCATACTGCAGCTCAGTGTCAGGGCTTTGGCAATTTTCTTATGGCCTTGGCCATCTTTTTGTAGAGCATCATATGTATTTTAAGTAAATATTTACATAGTGTTAACATATTTTAATTAATTTGTATAACGGAACGCATAAGTTATAAATTAAAGATAACAAAAGTCATACAATATATATATATATATTTTTTTAACAATAGGGTTTAATTCCATGAAAGATTTTTAAGTAACATTTACTTAAAATGTTATATTCGTTATAGTAAAGTTATATTCCGTTTTCATTTCTAAAAGTTATACAAATATAGTAATAGAGGAGGCTGTCAGACCAGGATGGTCCATCTCAGAATACATTCAAACGCTTAGCAAACAATGTATAGAAGTAGTCAGCACAGAGATGGAGCCACTATGTTCCTACTGATGCCCATCCCTCTTGGCTGCCTTTAATAACAGCTGAGCGGTATTTTTCAAGCCAGATTATTCCTGAAGAAGGGCGTTGACCCAAAACATTGCTATTACACTATTGCTTATTGACGTAGTGGTTACTGTTCTTGTGACATGGATGAATCAATAAAAATTTGAAAGCTACAATACTCACCATCTCTTACTAGTTTCATACATTGTTAACTATAGAAATAAACAGAAACACATGAATACAAATATATATTGTACTGATACAGAAATATAGGCTGAAAATATATAATTAATTTTATATTTTAATTCTGATCCTTTTGATAAGAAATAATATGACAAAAAAGTTTGCAAAATAACAAGTATTGCAAGTTTCATTTGGTTCTAGTTATATAAGTGTACTTTGATCAACAGATGGTACAAAGTGAACATTACGCCAATATGAATTTCTATGAGAAATTACAAACTAAGGTAAAGGTTATTCGTTGAATAAAATATTATAATGCAGTGCTTATTCATATTAAATGCAAAGTACAGTATTAAGCAATTTCACTCTAATGTCTTTCGAATTACAGCAGAAAATGAATGTAAGGTAGAACCAGCGGATTTTCTGTGTTTAAAATCAAGCCTTTATTTTAATCTGTAGATACAGGGGATACAAGGAATCAACCGACGCGTTTCGGCCGTTTACATTTTGCCCTTGCTCACGGTAACACATATACACATCAACTTCACATTTTAAATAGATATAGGGGCGGTACTTACATCATTACGTCATTTCCCCTTCGATAAAATGTATCTTTATAAAAACAAACCGTAGTGTTATACCAAAAAGATCTTCCCATCACAACAGCAAAATTTACTTAGGTGTTAAAGCACATACCTAGGGTTTCTAGTAGATATATGCAAGATCATTTCTATGATTCATTCCGAGTGGAGCTCGCGTTTCTAATTCATGTATCCAGGAAGCCTCACGCAGGCGCACAACGTGCTGCCAGTCGCTTCCATTCTCGGGACGCTCTACCTTCTCTATCCCGTACCAGCGGAAATCAGACAGTGAGTTTTTATGGCATTCAACAAAATGTTTTGTAACTCCTGAGTATGTGCTTTGTCCCTTTTTAATATTAGCCACATGTTCTGAAATGCGTGTTTTTCCTTTCCGAATAGTGCTTCCTATATAAAGTATATTACAAGCCATACATTGCACTACATAGATAAGATGGTCTGTATCGCAATTTATAAATTCTTTTATTTTATAGCAATAAAATTAGCAAGTTTTTCTTCTCGATCGAGTTCTTGAAGGATTTTTCTTCACAGTTGTTGCAGTATTTTTTGTGGGTTTCCTTGTAGTACTCAGGTTTCCTTCTTACTCCAAAAACATACTGATAGACCAACCTGGAATTTAGATTGTGGGCCCCAATGGGGACAGCGGACAATTTGAATACTAACAATGTCTGTACAGCGCTATGGAATAGAACAGCGCTATATAAATGAATATAATAAATAATCAATTCTGGCCTGCTGCTGAAGAGTTTGTACACGGGCTCAGAATCGAGGTATTGTAGTCTAGTGGGCCTCTCCTACCAAAAGGTTTATTTAAATGTATACTGATTTGTACTATTATATGTGACTTTACTGAGTTGGTAGGATAATCTATTGTTAAAAGGTTATTGAACAGCAATTATAATATGATCAATAAACAGTTAATACACACAGGGTTAAAATACAACACTTGCACACACATGCATTCATAGGTATACATAAAGTTGCTTGCATTGCTATTTTGGAAGCTAGTGGGCTGGTTTAAAGCTAGTTAGAACTAGTTAGGTAGTTATTAGCAAATGACATCGATAAGGTGGAGTTGAATAGGGGGCTGAGCCTGGTATATTAAACTGTGTTCTACAAATGGTATTCTAACATTGCATCAGCCAATTTAGAGTTACACTCACATGGAGAAATGCATATAAGGTGGGAGTGTGGGGAAGCCAAGAGTGGAACCCGGGGGCCAGGGGCGTAACTAGAGAAGCCTGGGCCCCATAACGAACTTTTGGATGGGGCCCCCCACCCTGCCCACCTCCCTGATCACGAACATTTACCAGGACATGCTGTTAGATAATACAAGGGGTGAATACCTCACCATACATATCACCATCATACTGCTACCAAACAAATCCCACTATACCAAGACCAACATTACTAATAACCCTATTACATAGGAACCTGATTATACCGCCAGAACATGACCACAAAGTAACTGAATAATACCCCTACACTATTACTGATCAGTACACAAAGACCAATAGTACCGCCATATAGTGACCATATAGTGGTATATACCAGTGTACACAGGCTCTTCAGACTGTATATAACCACCATACAGTGACCATATAGTGGTAGACACCAGTGTACACAGGCTCTGCAGACTGTATATAACCACCATACAGTGACCATATCGTGGTAGATATCAGATACACAGGTGCTATGCAAATAGTTTACTTACATTTAGGGCCTCACAGGTGATGTCTTGTCTGAAGAGTCGTTCACTTTCCCTTTTCTTCTCTATTCAGTCCAGACCTCCATGATGACTTGCTCCATCCACCACTCGTCCCTGTAGAATTTACAACACAAACACCTGAGACTCCTCACTTTTTTTTTATCATTTTCCCAACTGAGTGCCCCCTCCCCTCATGTACAAACTCTCCATTTATAATGGCCCAAATGGTAAGAATTACTCCCTGGTAATTATGGGGCACCCCCAGTCGGTATGTAGGTACAACGGGGCCCCCGGGCGGTAGCTAGGTAGCTTGGCACCCACCGGGCAGTAGCTAGGGGAGACGTAGGCAGCTTCGGGCCCCCGGGCGGTAGCTTAGGGTTCCCATGTAGATAGAATGGGGGCCCCCTGTAGCTTAGGCCACCCCTGTATGTAGAATAGGGCCCTCTGTAGATTAGGGCCCCCTTATAGGCAGAATAGTCCCCCCCGTAGATTAGGGCCCCCTTGTAGGCAGAATAGTCCCCCCCGTAGATTAGGGCCCCCTTGTAGGCAGAATAGTCCCCCCCGTAGATTAGGGCCCCCTTGTAGGCAGAATAGTCCCCCCCGTAGATTAGGGCCCCCTTGTAGGCAGAATAGTCCCCGCGTAGATTAGGGCCCCCTTGTAGGCAGAATAGTCCCCCCCCCCCCGTAGATTAGGACTCCCCTGTAGGCAAATAGTTCCCCCCAGTCATTAGAGCCCCCCTCTAGTTATTTGGGCTCCCTGTAGGCATAGTTTCCCCCCCCCTAGTTATTAGGGCCCCCTGTAGGCATATTCCCCCCACAGTTAATAGGGCCCCCTGTAGGTATAGTTCCCCCCAGTAATAGGGCCCCCAGTAATAGGCATAGACCCCCCCCAGTAATAGTGCCCCCTGTAGGTATAGTTCCCCCCCCCCAGTAATAGTGCCCCCTGTAGGTATAGTTCCCCCCCCAGTAATAGTGCCCCCTGTAGGTATAGTTTCCCCTCACCAGTAATAGTGCCCCCTGTAGGTATATTTCCCCCCCCAGTAATAGTGCCCCCTGTAGGTATAGTTCCCCCCCCCCCAGTAATAGGGCCCCCTTGTAGGTATAGACCCCCCAGTAATAGAGCCCCCTTGTAGGTATAGACCCCCCAGTAATAGGGCCCCCTTGTAGGTATAGACCCCCCCAGTAATAGGGCCCCCTTGTAGGTATAGACCCCCCAGTAATAGGGCCCCCTTGTAGGTATAGACCCCCCAGTAATAGAGCCCCCTTGTAGGTATAGACCCCCCAGTAATAGGGCCCCCTTGTAGGTATAGACCCCCCCCAGTAATAGGGCCCCCTTGTAGGTATAGACCCCCCAGTAATAGGGCCCCCTTGTAGGTATAGACCCCCCCAGTAATAGGGCCCCCTTGTAGGTATAGACCCCCCAGTAATAGAGCCCCCTTGTAGGTATAGACCCCACCCTCCCCAGTAATAGGGCCCCTTGTAGGTATAGACCCCCCAGTAATAGAGCCCCCTTGTAGGTATAGACCCCCCAGTAATAGGGCCCCCTTGTAGGTATAGACCCCCCCAGTAATAGAGCCCCCTTGTAGGTATAGACCCCCCCCAGTAATAGAGCCCCCTTGTAGGTATAGACCCCCCCAGTAATAGGGCCCCCTTGTAGGTATAGACCACCCAGTAATAGGGCCCCCTTGTAGGTATAGACCCCCCAGTAATAGGGCTCTCTTGTAGGTATAGACCCCCCCCAGTTATAGGGCCCCCAGGTAGGTATAGACCCCCCCAGTAATAGAGCCCACTTGTAGGTATAGACCCCCCCCAGTAATAGAGCCCCCTTGTAGGTATAGCCTACCCAAGTAATAGGGCCCCCTTGTAGGTATAGACCCCCCGGATATAGGGCCCCCTTGTAGGTATAGACCCCCCCAGTAATAGGGCCCCCTTGTATGTATAGACCCCCCCAGTAATAGGGCCCCCTTGTAGGTATAGACCCCCCCAGTAATAGGGCCCCCTTGTAGGTATAGACCCCCCCAGTAATAGAGCCCCCTTGTAGGTATAGACCCCCCCCCAGTAATAGGGCCCCCTTGTAGGTATAGACCCCCCCAGTAATAGAGCCCCCTTGTAGGTATAGACCCCCCCAGTAATTTAGGCCCCTTGTAGGTATAGACTGCCTCCCAGTAATAGGGCCCCCTTGTAGGTATAGACCCCCCCAGTAATAGGGCCCCCTTGTAGGTATAGACCCCCCCCCCCAGTAATAGGGCCCCCTTGTATGTATAGACCCCCCAGTAATATTGGCCCCCTGTTGGTTTAGACCCCCCCCAGTTATATAGGGCCCTTTTTGGTATAGACCCCCCCCAGTAATAGGGCCCCCTTGTAGGTATAGACCCCACAAGTAATAGGGCCCCCTTGTAGGTATAAACCACTCCCCCCCAGTAATAGGGCCCCCCATAGCTTATTACTCACCTGGCCGCGCTCCCCCGGCGTCTCCGTCTCCTTCCGGCCCCAAGCCTGCTGCTTTAGGCTTGGGGCCGAGGACAGGAAGCTCGGCAGGCGGCGCGGTGACGTCACTTCCGCCGCGCCGCCTGCAGAGCGATGTACGGCAGGGGCAGGGAGCGCACAGCTCTCCCTGTCCCGCCGTTCATCTTAATTGTATGCGCGTCGCACGGACGTGCATACAATTAAAAGATAGCCTCTGTGAAGCAAGGGGGCGGAGCCAGCCGGCGGCCGCCGCCCCTCCCCCCTTGCCTCACAGACCGGCCCCGCAGCTCTGCACCCGTCGCAGTGAACTGTTGTGTTCACTGCCGGCGGGCCCAGGAGCGGCATCTCCGGGGTAGCAGAGGTGATAGCAGCTGCCGCGGGGCCCCCCCAAGCCACCGGGCCCCGTAGCAACTGCTACCCCTGCTACCCCTGTAGTTACGCCCCTGCCGGGGGCGCTCCAACAAACCTTGGAGAAGGGCAGAGAGCCATGCGGTGGAGGCAGCCATGAGGCCTATTCTGGTCTCCAGATGAAGGACGGATATCCAATCACACATTTCCTACACACTCAGAAGGGTAATGTAAATGCAGATTTTGTTATGTATTTTATGTTTCTGTAACTTGTAAGGTTATAAGTCTTTGAGGGATGTAAATAAATCTCCATTTTGTTTTATAAGAAGTCGTTTGAGTCCTGCTTTAAAGTAATGAGATTTCTGATTGAACCTAGATGCATTAACATTATAATATTGATAAGGACCATTGTCTCACAACACCCTACTCATAGATCTGTTATTTGTCATTAACCAAATATATTTTTCTCACACTGTGTTTCTTACATCTATACTGTTTCATATGGCTTGCTAGAGTTTCTCATACTTTTATATGTGGTTAAGTAATATTGTGCTGTAGCATTTTAAGAGGTTATAACAGCTGACCGTGATGTCAGTCCATACAGGAGTGAGCAAGGTGTTTTGGAAATCTGAGTCTTGAAAGGGTAACTTCCAGCTGGGAGAGATAGTTAGTGTAGTTCTGTTTTCTCACCTGGCTGTTTTACAGAGCCTGCTCTTCACAGGCAGCTTCAGGCTCTCACTTCCTGGTCAGGCTGTGGGTGGTTCTACAGCAGTGACTGATGTTTCAGCTCAGCTATTCTTAGCTGATCCATTGCTAGTAATTTGTTTTAAACAGTAAAGCAGAAGGCTAGAGAGCTCTAAAGGGTTAAAGTTTGTCAGTAACACAGATAAACAAGCTCTTGGGTTGGCAACTGCAGGCTGGAGCAGAGAGAAATGGTCGGTAACCTATGGAAGTTTGTATATACAAGCAGGAGATAAGATCTCTGTTAGCTATGAAACCAAGCAAAATCAGAACAGCAATATATTTGTTAATAGTCTTCATTTACCTTTGCCTACGTGTTTGAAGCTAATTATTGTGGCGACAATCCCACTTTAAGTTCAAGCTCTGGCAATTGGAAGTAAACCTGGGCATAGCTCACCAGTGGCCCAGAGACGGGCCTCCTCATATGAACAGACCCCAGTACAGCTACTTGCAGACCATTCAGGCTGAGGAAGGGATTCTATGATCAACAACTGAAGTTAATTTGACCTCACCATGTGAGCACAGGTTAGACTCAGCTTGGATACATTCTTGCCGAGTGGGGTATGGGATAAGTTTGAATGGGCTTTATACCCTTTGCTAAGTTTGGGGAGTCAAGTGCCAACTGGGTCAGAATTATCATGTGGTTCTTAGCAAGGAGAACCTGGACAGAAAGAGTTGTAACTGAAAAGGTTTGGCAGCTGAGAATAGGAACAAAATTCACTGTTAAATGTGACGTATGAAGATGTATGAAGTTTGTAACAAAGAATCCTGCACCTCCAATGTATGGATGAATATGCCTACTTCAAGTTACTGTGCTGCTATTAAATGTCTGTTGAACTTCCATCTAGTCTAAGTTTATCCATGTGTCTCCCACCACATTACAGTAAGTGTGATGCTGCCTGATGATCTTGATGATAATGTGGTGACTTTACCACAAGTGTGCACAGCGCTAGCTGAAAAGTGACAGGAAACCTTAAAGGGGTTGTCTCACTACAAAGAATAGCTTTAAAAATGTAGGGAACACTAAATGAAGACGTTTTCCAAATATATTGCTTTGTTCATCTTTTTTTGTTAAGGAGCTACAAGTGATTTTATCACCTTCTGTGCTCTCTCTGGTTCCCCAAGTGACCGACCTGTGTACTCCTTCTCCCCTGCTGTTTGTTCTATCTGATAGCAGGCAGTGACATCATCACACAGGTCCTGCTGTCAATGTGAGAGCTTGTGTGTTATCTGATCTTTCAGACAAAAGACAGTAATTACTCTACTGTTTACATTAGCTCAGCAGCTTCTCTGGACCTCAGAGAAGGTAATTTATTTAATCTAGATGGATAAACAGAGAAGTATGAATACATGGAGCTCATATGCTAATTACAGACAGCTTGGCCAGGAGGTGGCAGAGCAAAGCAGCATTATTTCATTCATGCATCCTATGAAATTATGAGACAACCCCTTTAAGTGGTAAGTGACCTAAGTAAAAACTGCAATATTTCAGGATTTTTTTTAACTGACATGGAATATTTGCACTGAAGAGGGACAAAAATCCCGAAACAGCGTTGTCTGCAGATGAGAGATACTGGCTTGGCTAAAATCCTTTTTGCTTTCTCAAGACTCGGTGGGTCAAAAGCAAATTGAGGATTTGTTATATCCAACAGAGGGCGCTGTGGGCATCTCAGCCCCTTTCCCATAATGCCTTGTGATATGCAGATGGGTAAGTAGTGGGCGAAAAAGGCAAAACAAACTCTACAAGCCGTTCTTCGGGGGTCTCCATAAGGAGAGATCTTCCCTTCCTGAGCTACTCGATGTCTCCCACACAGCCAGCCAGTATTGCTCTGCTCTGCACTGAAGAGGGACAAAAATCCCGAAAAAAGCGTTGTCTGCAGATGAGGGGATACTGGGCTTGGCTAAAATCCTCTTTGCTTTTCTCAAGACTCTGTGGGTCAAAAGCAAATTGAGGATTTGTTACATCCAACAGAGGGCGCCTGGTGGGGGGTCTCAGCCCCTTTCCCATAATGCCTTGTGATATATGGAATATTTGAAAAAGCACCAAAAATTTTTACAAAAATATGTTTAACAAAAAAGCTAAATTAGAACAGACGGAAATTTTCAGACACAACATACACCTTAAAAAGCTAATATATTTTGAGTATAATCAGCATGCATTTTTGGGCATACAACACATTTATTGAAGCTGCATCTTGTTGTTGAGCTTGTACAGTGTGCATAAAGTCAGTGATTCATCTATGGTAGTTACATGACTGTGCATGATGGCTATAGGAAGAAAGCCATGTAATTACTAATAGAGCTGTTGGAATGTAACAGGACACATCTAGTCCCACAGAGGCAGATTGTGTTGATTGTGTTAGGAGAGCTGCCAGCCCTGCATATCGTAACGCATACACCACTCATTTTATTTTTTGTTGGATTCCTGTGGTTTTTTGGAAAAAAAGTGAAAATATAAATTATCAGAGAGAGATTGGGGTGAGTGAGAGAAATGATGTGCTTCATTTAAACAATATATCATGCAGAAGTTGATGAATTTTCTTAAAGACTGCATTTAACTCTTCCTTGTTTGTAACCCAGCAAACTGAAATAAAACACATCAGCTGACATTCTGAACTCGGGACTCGTGATTGTCTTAGGGTGCTTTCACACAGCGCAGTTTTAGTGCAGTTTTATCTGCTCTCCAATTAAATTGCATTATTACCAGCAAGCTTCTTTCAGTTGTCTAAATTGTTCGGAAAGGTGTTTCAAGTAAGGAATCAATTCCTGTGTGTGAAGTTTTGTGGATTACAATCACACTGATTACTCACTTTCCAAACAGTTTAGATAAGTGAAAAAGCTTGCTGATGATAAAGGCAGTGTAATTGCAGTTAAAACTGCACCAAAACTGCGCTGTGTGAAAGCAGCCTTAAGCAGCTTATAAGCAATATTCTGCGGGGCAGTAGGCTACCCGTATTTGTTTAAGTTGGTGATCCAAATATATTATAGACATTTACATACACAGGTGGATTGAGAAGTATAGATTGTCTTGTGACAATGGCATCTATCAAGGGCTATGTTAGGCAGCAAGTGAACAGTCTTTGAAACAGGAAATACAAGTAGTCCCTGTAAGAAATATACTGTTAGAGAAAAAATATATTTCATTAGTGACAAGATAACAGATCTATGATCACCGTGAGTGAGGGTGCAGACCCCCGGTCCTTACTTTTTCTTAAACGAATCTAGATTCGTAATACTTATACCCTTTCTCTATATTAATGAAAATATATATTTATTTTACAATCTTCAAAGGATTATAACATAACATTGTTACAAGTTACAAAACATACAATACATTTACAAAATATGTATTTACGTTACCCATATGAATGTCTGTGTATGAATTGGGTGAGTGGTCCCTTCCTTCAGTCAAAGGCCAGAGATGGGCCTTCAATGGCTTCCCTCATGGCCAGCACCTCGCCTCCTCACCACATGGCTCTTTCCAAGGTCTATTGGCTCCGCCCCCGGGTTCCACCCCTGGCTTCCCCACACCCCTTCCTTATATACACTTCTCCGTCTGGGTGTGACTCTCAGTTGGCTCAGGCATTACTACAAACCATATGTGGAATACAGCTAAATATTTTATATTAGGTCCCAAACCCCTCTTAAATTCCACCTTCTGTGTTTTATTGGCTAATATATTCCAAACTGGTTTTGAACAGCTCTTCACCAACCTTCAAAATAGCAATGCCAGCCACTTTTAAAAATAGTATTTGTGCATGTGTGTGCAGTTGACTGTATTTTAACCCTTTTGATCACATATTATAATTTCTGTACCTTTTACTTGAAATATCTTTTAACAGTCCCCAACTTACATCTTTCTGACTTACATCTGTCCCCTGTGTACTCTCCTCAATATCACAACATAGTGTCTATCATCAAAAGACATCTTCCAATGCTTAATATACATCCTCAGCTGAGAGATATAATCAGCAGAGGAATCAGATTTGTTCCGAGAAAGGCACGTAATATTGGATCCATCATTTCCCCTAGTTTGTACAGTAGCCCTAACCAACCAATTAAAACATGGATGCAATATAAGGGTTCATACAAATGTGGACATTCAATATGTACTGCTTGTCAATATATGAATGTCAGTAACTATTTCACTTCTTATGTCACTCAAGTGAGTTAGGAAAACAGAAAGAAAAACACAGAGGTGGCGCTCTATGGTGAAAGTACGTCTGAAGCAAAGCAATTAAAACAACAAATAGAAAAGGTGCTCATCTAGAGCTGTTGTGCGTATTATTATAGAGGCACAACGCTCGTACGGGCATGGGTGGCTCTATCCGAGCCTTGGAAATAGCAGCCCCAGGGTCACTCTTCCGGAGCCGCAAGCAGGCAGCGGGAATGAACAGCAAGGATGAGGACGAAAAATATGGACCCGGCGCTCAATTCCTGAAGGAAAAAAAAAACCCTCGTGATTAGCGAGGATATGGTTTTACTCTCTAATAACTCAGTACAATTCGTCTCATACGAAAATTAAACAAATTCTAGCCAAACACTGGCACATAATCAAAAAGGATCCCTTTCTCCAAATGAGCTGGTAGAGTTAATTTATTGAGGATTTGTTTACATTTCTAGGATTTTGTTTTATTGCTGGTCATTTAGGGGGTCTTTTACTCAATTTTTATTGTTTTAATGTCCTCCGTTTTTATTGTAGTTTACATTCTCTTACTCATGTTTTTTATAGCTACATTAGCTGTATATATACCTACATTTTGGTGTTTGGCATATATTCAATAATTTTGGCATATATCTTATTTTTAGTAATCTTGGCACACATTTTATTTGTTACTATGGTTTTAATGTCACCTATTCTAATTGCACTATACATGCTTTTACTCTAATGTTTTTTATAGCTCCATTAGCTGTATATACACCTACATTTCGCTGTAATTGGTGTCTGGCATATATTTAACTTTTAATAATCTTGGCATATATTTTATTTTAGAATTCATACACTTTTATATGTATTTCAACTTCATTTATTCGTCTGTATAGACTGGAAATAGACACACAAGAACTTAATCGTTCCTAGCGATTCTGCTGCGCCTTTACCATTAACACTATTATATTTGTAGCTTATCTGTGTATATGTACATATATATGTATGTATGTATGCGTGTATGTTGTTATATTATGATATGTTTTTTTCCATAGTAGTGGCCTTTTCTTGGCAGTTCATTTTTTCCCCGCCAGGCACACAATCTCTTATGCGTTTTTTTTCTCTATGACTGTAAAAATATGTGCACTTTTAACAAGGGACGAGCATAAATTTAGTTGCCTTTTTTTTTATTGGCCATTTATTTTCCCTTCTTTTTTCCCCCCCTTTTTTCTTCCATCCCTCTCGCCCCATTCTTTCTAGGGAAACGTGTTTTTCCCCTTCGCTGACTGGCTTAGGGATGTCCATAGCTTTATTGCCAAAAGTAACTCTCCCCTTTTGGCCAAGTAAAATTTTTCCCAATTTTTAGACAATCATTTTTTTTCTTTCATTTGAATTGTCCCGCCATTATAGGAGGGGTTTGCTTCCCTTTTTGTTGTATATGTAACTTTTTAGTGATTGGGTTCGGGATTTATCCAATCTTTGCTAACTCTGCCTTTAAATTTTGTTTGTGTCCTGTACTCTTGCTGTAAACATTTTTATTTGAAAAAAGCGCTGATGGTGCGAAACCGTTATAAGTGTGTGTTTTATATCTGGAAGGGAAAACTCTCTTTTCATTTTTAATGGAAAAAAAAACCTTTTTTAAAACCATACCTCGCTAATCACGGGGTTTTTTTTTTTTCTGGAATTGAGGCCGGGCCCATTTTTTTTCGTCCCTCCTTACTCAAGTGAGTTATAATTTTCCCAGAAATAAAAAATTTTGAAAACTCTAAAAATGTGGTGTATTGTTTTGGTGCGATTATGCTCCTAAATATGTAGGATGTACACTAACAACAAAAAATACATATAATAGAGGGGCGAATTTTCAAAAATTCGGTTCGGTCATTCCCCAAATTTTCCCGACAAATTGTTTCGGCCCGAATTACTTCGGCCGAAAACACGTTAAAAAAAGTATTTCCGGCTGCCCAGGCCTGCAGGGTGCTGTTTTGAAAGTTGGCCATGCTTAAATATGCAGAGGGAGCTTGGTTTTGGTTTCCCTTCAATTTGTGTTTTTTGTATGACAGCAATGACTGCCGCCCCTTTAGAAACGC
This sequence comes from Phyllomedusa bahiana, assembly GCA_025379985.1. Classification (NCBI taxonomy): domain Eukaryota; kingdom Metazoa; phylum Chordata; class Amphibia; order Anura; family Hylidae; genus Phyllomedusa; species Phyllomedusa bahiana. Next base: position 80,126 of record JAODAL010002381.1, on the reverse strand, counting down.
TTTATAATAAAAAAGCCCGGGGGACTTATGGGGGGGAAAAAATGACCAAAAAAAAAGAAACAGGAAGTTGCCTGATAAAGTCATGGCAGCAAAACTGGAAAAAAACAAACTGAGAGTCAGGTGGAAAAAATTAGTGACAGAGTGTGGAGGTGACGGCGGGGCCCCGCGCTGAGGTCAACAGTGGCACAATGACATTCTGAAGTGGCAAAAAAAGTACCGGGCCCCAGGTGGCACAATGAACGTGTGGAGGGCAGGTGGCAGAGCATGAGGTCAGGCAGTGGCACAATGACAAATTCTGGAGGGCCAAAAAAGGAGTTGGCCAAAGGTGGTACAATGACACAGGTGGGGGGCACGGCGGGCCAAAGCAGCGCTTTAAGGTCAGACAGTGGCACAATGACACAGGTGGAGGGACGGCAGCAGCCACACAGCAGTGAGGTTTAGACAGTGGCCAATGACAAATTCTTTGGAGGGGCAAAAACAGGAGTAGGCCACAGGTGGAGGGACGGCAGCAGCCCGGGCAGCGCATGAGGTCAGACAGTGGGCAGGGCCGGGGAAAAGGGAATAAAAATCAGCCTGGCATAAGCCCCCAGCGCCCCCCATACAACATCGCTTAAAAAATCTCCCTTGTTCTCGGGCTCGCCATGTCTAAAATAAACCCCTATAAAGCCTTTCACACGGAGCGTTTTTTGGTGCATTTTTTATGTTTTTTGGTGGGGTTTTATGCGAAAGGCGAGAGTTAATGCTGAACATTTTGCACAAAAAAAAAGCATCAAAAAAATGCACCAAAACCGCTCCGTGTGAGATCCCCCTCACACAGGCAAGAGAGAACAGTGGTGCAGAGAAACCCCTCATCACAGAGTCAGGTGTGCACTGCACTTGCTTTACAATCAGGACAGCCCACACTGACACTTCATAAGCTGCTGCATAACCTACAACCCCGCCACATAATCCCCAGTAGTTCAGGTCTACCTTCACATGAAATACAGCACTGACTCAACACAGACAGTAAACTTACCCCTGACAGCAGGACTCACAGGAGACCTGTATCTCTGATGGAGTTGTCTTTTCTCCTTTTCTTCTTCTGGCCAAACCTCCATGAATGTTGTCTTCCCTGATGAGGCGTTCCCTTCCTTTTCTTTATCTGTCCAGTACACATGCAGTGTTCCTCTTCTAGTGGTCACTACTCGTCCCTGTAGATTTACCACAAATACATCTTAGATCACTCTCTCCAGCACTTTCCTATCCAAATTCCACAAACAGCCGTACTGTTAGACCGTTAAAAATTAGAAATTCAAAAAATGTCAGATAAGTGGCATGTTGTAAATAGTAGACCCCCATTAGCTAGGTAAACAGGGCCTTCCTCCATTAATTTGGTGGTAGACAGGGCATCCCAGTAACTAGCCAGGTAGCAAGGGATGTCACCTTTAACTAGCCAGGTTAGCTGCGGGCTGTCCCCAGGTACTCAGCCAGGTCGGTCTAGTGGGCAGGTAATTAGCAGTAGGGCCAGTACGTAGGCAGCAGGGCAGTCTATAGCTAGGCAGGGCCAGGGGGTATTTAGCCAGGGCAGGGCCAGGGGGGTATTTAGCCAGGCAGGCAGGGGGTATATAGCCAGGGAAGGGCCAGGGGGTATATAGCCATGAAGGGCAGGGGTGAGATATAGCCAGGCAGGGCCTAGGGGGGGTATTTAGCCAGGCAGGGCCAGGGGGTGGTATTTAGCCAGGGCAGGGCCCAGGGGGTATATAGCAGGCAGGGCCAGGGGTATATCAGCAGCAGGGGGCAGGGGGTATATAGCCAGGCAGGGCCAGGGTATATAGCCAGGCAGGGCAGGGGGGTGGGATATAGGCAGGCAGGGCCAGGGGGTATATAGGCAGGGCCAGGGCCAGGGGTATATAGGCAGGGCCAGGGCCAGAGGGGTTTATAGGCAAGGCAGGGCCAGGGGTATTTGCCAGGTAGGGCAAGGGGTATATAGCCAGCAGGGCCAGGGGGGATATAGCCAGGCAGGGCAGGGGTATATAGCAGGCAGGGGGCAGGGGGGATATAGCCAGGCAGGAGTATATAGCTAGACAGGGGCAAGGGTATATAGCTAGCCAGGGCCAGGGGGATATAGCCAGGCAGGGCCAGGAGATATAGCATGGCAGGGCAGGGGAATATAGCCAGGCAGGGCCAGGGGGATATAGCCAGGCAGGGCCAGGAGTATAGCTTAGCAGGGGCCAGGGGTATATAGTAGCAGGGGCCAGGGGGATATAGCCTGCAGGGGCCAGGGGGATATAGCCCAGGAAGGGGCCAGGAGGGATATAGCCAGGCAGGGCCATGGGTATATAGTAGGCCAGGGGCCCTGGGGATATAGCTAGCCAGGGCCAGGGGGATATAGCCGAGGCAGGGCCCAGGGGGATATAGCCAGGCCAGGAGTTATTATAGCTAGGCAGGGGGCCAGGGATATAGCCAGGCAGGAGTATATAGTAGGCAGGGGCCATTGGGATATAGCTAGCAGGGGCCAGGGGGATATAGCCAGGCAGGATTTATATACTAGGCAGGGGCCAGGGGGATGGATATTAGCCCAGTGCAAGGAGTATAAGCTAGGCAGGGCCAGGGGGATATAGCTAGCAGGGCCAGGGGGATCTATAGCTAGGCAAGTGGCCCAGGGGGGACTATAGCAAGGCAGGGCCAGAAGTATATAGCTAGGCAGGGCCAGGGGGATATAGTAAGCCAGGGCCAGGGGCGATGTGATATAGCTAGCCAGGGTGCAGGGGGAGTATATCAGGCAGGGGCCAGGGGGTATATAGCCAGGCAGGGCCAGGAGTATATAGCTAGGCAGGGGCCAGGGGGAATAGCCAGGAAGGAGTATCATAGCTAGGCAGGGGCCAGAGGTATATAGCAGGCAAGGAGTATATAGCTTAGGCAGAGCCAGGGGTATAGAGGGCAGCAGTGCCAGGGGGAATAGAGTCAGGCAGGGGCAGTAAGTGAGTAAGTAGAGTTAAAAAAAAATTAAAGATCTTACTCACCTGAGGTCTTTCCCTCCTCTTTCTCCACGTCCGTCCGGAGGCGGCCGCCTCACTCCCGGGTGGCGGGGCCGCGGAGCAGTGCGCGCGATGACGTCATCAACATCGCGCGCCTGAACCCGGGGCCTCCTGGGAGCTGAACAGACGGGGATCAAATAGATCCAGATGTTCAGCCTCGGCTGCTGCTTGCACCGCGCATGGTGTGCAGGCGCGCGGCGTGATGGCTGCAGGTTGGGTAGTGGACCCGGCCACCGTGCAGCGGAGGGGGGCTGTCGGCCCCCTGCCACAGGGGTCCGAGTCGCATATGCGACCATGCGGCCCCTGTGGCGTGCGCCGGCACTCGGCGCCCCACCGGGGGGGGAAACAACGGCCCCCTCGGCGGGTGCTTGCTACCGAGCCGGCCTGCGGCCCGGACCCAGCGGCCGCCAGGGCAAGTGATCCCGGTTTGCCCTATGGGCAGTTTCCGGGCCTGGACAGTGGCCACAATGACACAGTGTGGAGGGCGATGACAGGAGTCCACAGCAGCAGCATGAGGTCAGAGAGTGGGCACAATGACATTGCAGGTGGCAAAATAGTATTTTAGGCACAGAGCGGCACAATGGACTGAGAGCGGAGGTCACGGCGGCTAGCAGCATGGGTTCAGGGCAGTGGCACAATGACAGAGAGTGGAGGTGATGACAGGAGCAACAGCATGAGGTCAGAGAGTGGCACAATGACATTCTGGAGGTGGCAAACCAAGTACCAGGCCGCAGATGTGGCACAATGACACAGTGTGGATGTCACGGCAACAGCAACAGCAGCAAGCGAGCATGAAGCACATAGAGTGGCACAATGACAGAGTGTTTGAGGTGGGTGGCAATATGGCAATACCAGTCCCGAGTTAAAGACGGTGGTAGGCAGATGGAGAAAACTATCAGCAGATTTTGTGCATCAGGGGGGTGGCGGGGCATCAGAAATATGGGCTGAGGCAGGTAGTTTGAACCAGACTGCGCCTAAGCATTGGTGTGTGGAAATCCTGGCCGATCCCGCTGATTCATCTTGACAAAGGTCAGTCGTTCAACATTCCCGTGGACAAGGGGTTCTCCCTTGGGGTAATTGATGGCCCCCGCCGCACTGAACACCCGCTCTGATGCCACACTACTGGCAGGGCAGGACCGCTTCTCACTGCAAAACTCGGCAAGTTGCGGCAACATCCAGTTTTGGCTGCCAGTAGTCCAGCGATCTTCTAACTGGGGTGGCAGAGTGCTGTCCAGCTAGGCCACAACCTGTTGCGTTCAGGAATGCTCCATGTCCTGCTGCTTGCTGCTGCTGGTGACTGCCCTCCTCACTAGGCGGCGTGAAGGTGAAGGACAGCTGCTCATGTAGTGACTCCGCAGACTTGAGGTTCATCTGCTATGAGCTTTGGTACTGCTCCTACCCTCCCTTCCCATCCCTTTCCCCCAGCTGCGCGCGGCGCGTAGTAGTACTAGTGAGCGTCTGAGGACCGTCTCCGCCGAGTCAGACCCGTCGAGGAGGACGACTTTTGCCGACATAGGCAGCGGCAACTGATTACGGAGGTATTTCCCTATAGTATGTTGGTGTTTGGTCTTCGCCCTTTCTACAGTATAAAGGGCTTATAAGTCTGGGGGATATAAATGCTCCCATTTGGACCGAGGTAGCGATGGGTCCAATAGGTGTGGTTGGAGAGCCAGAAAGAGAAGTCATCCTCTTCTGCGGATTGTTGTATCTATTCGGCTTTGTTCATCTATGCAGTGTCAAATTTAAATAAGCATGATGCGGGACATCTGCACATGTGACTCGAGTGGCTCCCTGCCTCCATTTCCACTGTATACTCTGCCTCGGTGCTTGGGCAGTCATCTGCCTCGTTCTTCGTTCATCTCCATCCACCTTCTTCTCCACTTCTGCTCCTTGTCTCCTCCTTCTCTTTGTCAGTGGGTAGAAAATTCCAACTTCCGATTCACTCCATGAGACAATGCTTTCTGCTCCAATGTCTCCTCCTCCTCTCTCCTCCATTTCAGTCCCATCCGCGGACGCTCATGTGGCCACGATGATGTAGTAGCCACATCTCCAGTCCCATGCTCCAGACAGATTTTTCAGCAATCTCTGTTCCAGGACATGAAGCAGTTGGAATGACGTTATTCATCCGATAGTCCTGTGCTATGACTGACAAATTAACGTGGCCTGTCTTCGAATGGCCCAATACATAACGGGCAGTGTCACGCATAGAGCTGCCACTGGCTGACAATCAAAGTTACACTAGGGGAGTGTTACTTCTGTTTGCCTGGAACATCTAGAAAAAAATCGTAATGCCTTTCTCTGTTCTATTACAGTCGGTCCAACATGTGCAGGCTGGAATTCCAGCGGGTGGAATACATCGCATATCAGGCGTCGTTGGGGGAGTGGCTTGGCGTTCTGGCCCGCTGCACTTCGAGGAGGCGTGTTTCGTATGGCTTTTGTACGAATGGTTAAAGTGCTTATGCACAGTTCCTGGCCATTTTCAGGATATGTTCTTGAAGATCGGTTGGAAGTACTTCAGGAATCCGCTTTTTACAACAGATTGAACACTTTTAGTGCGCCATGCAGGGCGCATGGACCATCCCCCTCCTCGCGGAATGCAGCGCGGACACCATGTTTCCTCCCATTGAGTCCTGTCACATGTTCCGATTTGCAGTTGGTTGCGGAGAAAGCTACACATCGCGATTTCTTGCAGCGGATGACGCGGAGCAGTTCCTCCCTTGTGTGACTTACGTTCGCCGAGGTCTAAGCCAGGTGTAGAGAACTGGTAAACTACCGCTGTGCCCTACCACATTGTGGTATGATGGAGCGCAGTATTTGTGGAGGCTCTTGAGATGGTGGATGGTGGTGGAGGGAGGAGGAGTCGTGACCATTGGCGCAGGTTGCAGCAGTTTGAGATCAATTCGTGGAGGGAGAATAGCGGCGTCTCCTGTCCAAGTTGTTGGCCTGTCCGCCCCTGGGCAGGGAAGCAATTCACCAGTGGGCCGTAATAAGGACATGTACTGGCCCTGACCATAGTTACAGGCTCCAGACGTTTCCGCGCTGCGTCGCACCTTGGATCACAAACCGATAGAAGCTCAAGGATCTGGCCCAACTTCTGTTCTACATATTTATGAAGTGCTGCGTACTGCCTTTTTGGAAAAAGATATTTCGGCTTGGAACTCTCCATCTCGGCTCGGCACAAGCCATTAGTTCTCTGAATGGTGCAGAGTCTACATTTGAAAAGAGGAGGGATCTGCAGTACCACAACTTGGACAGGGGAAGCAAACGGTTCAGGCTTGCTGCACTTGAAGGATGGTTGGTCGGCATTACTGTTGTCGCATCCTTTACAATCGCCGTCTATCTGATACGACTTGCTGGCGCCACATATGAGTAGCGAGGTGCAGGAGCATCTGGACCGGAGAGGATGTTTTAGGGATGTCAAAGAGAAACAACTGCCGTCTGCAGATGGTGGTGTGAGCTTGACTGGCTGAATTGGCGTTATGTGCGTGCCACTGGGCCGCTGCTGCTGAGTTGCAGCTGGCAGGATGGGACGCCACCACATCATGAGCCACGTGTTCTTCCCAGGCCGCAACGGATGGTGACGCTGCATGTGTTGACGCTAGGGCCGTTGTGCAACGTTAGCACCCTGGCGCCTACGCTTCACTTTCTGACCCACAGATTTCTACATGTATACCTCATATTCGGCTCCTCGGTGTCTTAGAAAGAAATGTCCACACCGCAAGTAGCTGATTTTTACCTCGCCCAACGCTCGCACGAGTGACTACTGCCGCCGCTGCATCGCTGAGCCCTGTGCCGCTACTGTCTCTTGGACCTGCGAAGCGTGGTTTTCTACCCCCGTGGCCGCTTGGCTCCCGACCTCACACTGCTGCTACCTGCTGACTCCGGATTTTTTTTTATTTTTACCTCTTTGTCTCTTTGTTTCTTTACCACACAATCTCACACTTGCTGGCTGCGCGTGCTACAGCGCAAGCTGGAGACGCCCTCTTCTCCTGACGATGATGAAGCCTTGCTTCACCCCGGGCTCCCAAGGGCTGGTTCTGGCTACATCATCAATCTATTTGTGTTTCGATCGTCACGTACTCGTCGCTCATCGCACGGTCCTTGTAAGCGAGGCTGACTCTCACCACATGACCCTCCCATGCCACTATCACATCTATACTTTGCCGCCTACTTGCAGAAGCTGGGGTATATTGTGGCCCCATTTCTTCGCTGCGCATAGTAGCTGCAGGTACTGCCCTACTCAAATTGTTCATCCTCGCTATATAGTGGCGCTGAGCCCAGACCACATAGTAGATCCCTGGCTGTGGGAACTGGATGGGACAGAGGCGGGCTGAGGACAGGTGAGGGGCCGTGACCCGCTCCGGGCGGCAACATGCCAACCTAAGTTGTTTTGTCCTGGGTGTTCCCACGACTATTGGAGGGGTCTTTGTTTATTGGTGGGGTTGTTGTCATATGTTTCTGGGAGGAAGAGGATGACCTAGTCATCCAATCAAGAACCTTGGGTTGCTGTGCTGTGAACAACACCACCTGGTCCGCTAGATGATAGCGGCAGTAGTGGTCTCACCGAGTGGGACACCCTGCTGCGGGACGTTCCTTGCTGTGCGTTTGCGAACTGGGCCCGTTTCAGAAATGTTCTTGTGCCCCTGCCACTCGCGTTAGTTGCAGAGCCTGCCCCCTCTTGGTATGACATACTGTTTGTTCGCTAAATGTAACGACACTGTTTGATGAGCTATCTGTTATCGATAAACTGTATCCACCCTGTTTTTAACTCCAAATGACCAGTAACAGCTTGGGTAAACCTTGGATATAAAATGCGCTCGCGCACAAATGGCCAGAGAAAAAATTTACCTTGTATGTGTCGTTTACAAGCACTGTGTGTTTTACCTAAAATGTAAAAGCAAAACAGGCTTAATTAACCCTTCGCTTGTGAATGTTGCTAAAGAAAAATGTATATATTTCGCGGTGTGTTGAAAAGACGGTTTATTTTTGTCAAGCAGACAGCAGCAAACTGACAGCGGCTTAATTAACGCCCCTGGATGTAAATTGCGCAATAGAATTGTAGCCACCACCAAACTAGTAGCTTGTTGTAGCGTGTTTGTTACAATGGCGTATTTCTACGCCACACAAAAAGAGATAAAATTGTAATTAACCTGTTGCTTGTTGAATTTATGCTACCAAAAAAAATATAGTATAGTTGCGTGTGAAAAAGACGGTTTTATTTTTGTCAGCACACCAGCAAAACAACGCTTTAATTAACCCCTGGATGTAAATTGCGCAATATGAATTGAGCAAGCCAAAAATGATATCGAGTGGTATGTGTATTGTTAATATAAGAAACGCTTTGTTTCTTTAAATGAATACATCAGGAACTGGCTTAGATCCCCACTTGGATATTGAATTTGTATATGCAGCTGCAGTGGGGACGCACACTGGATTTTCAGATCGCTAATACCCCAAAAATCAGAAATAGGAACATTCAGAGAACAGTCTTGAGAACAAGCTGAGACACCCACAAATCGCTGTGTAAAAATCAAGTTCTTCAGAAAGCGCTAATTCAACCCGCGCAGCAGCACTTCTCCTGGTAGCAGTACGAGTGAGAGGAGTGTGAGCTCCCAGCGGCGTGCGCTCGGTCTTATATAGTGCCGGTGATGTCACAGAATCCGCCCGGTATCTGGATTGGCTTGCATCTCTGCACATGTCATGCAGGCTATGCCTCTTCTTTCCTCCAGAGTGCTTTGCCCCCATGTAACGCCATGTGCTCGCGAGCCATTTTATCAATCAAAAAGCACACTTCGTTCCTCGCGAATCACGCCCCAAATTCGATTTCGTACGAACGAAGTTTTTCCTTTAGAAATTCTAAACGAAATTCCACTTTTTCGTTAGAAATCGATTCGCCCATCTCTTACTATAACACGTCATTCTATAAGATTGCGAACAAAAAAAGTACTTGGCAACACAATATGTCGGCTATGTCCCGACACTTCATGGAAAAACATGCTGGTGATACTAAATCACTTCATTTTATAGGTATCCAAAGGGTTTTTCCCTCCGAATAAGGTGGTGATCTCCGACCCAAACTTTTAGGACAGGAAACTAAATGGATATTTATGTTAAAAACCAGCAGCCTTTAGGTTTAAATGTGAGACACGACATATTATGTCATTATTAGATGCTTCATGCCACTTTGAATATGCACGTCGCGAATGTGATTAGAATATATATTGATATTTTTACATAAATAGTGCTATTGAGGTGTGACTATGTAAACTAAAATTCACTACAGTCGTATTGAAAAATATACAAAATTTAGTTTGAATAGTTAAACATCACGTATTATCATGCTTTCCTGAGATGCTTTCAGTTTTGTATATACACGGGTTAAGCGATCGGCATGTCATTACAAGTTTTAATGTCAATTGCTGTTGGTAGTTTCAAATATATTCTTTTGTTTATATATATATAAACTGTCAGAGAGCCGAAACGTCGTATTTTTACTATGTGGGAATAAATTCACTTTTGTTATCTTGAAGCTGCTACCGTGAGTGCTGCAATTTTTTCCTAATGTATACTTGGTTGAGCTCCTTGCCGGGAGTTCTATTTTTGCTGGCACCCCGCTAAAGATTACATTTTTTATTAGGAAGAAGTGCTGTGGTTTTCTGGTGGAATATATATAGCCAGGTTCTCGGTGACCTGTATTACTCACCATGCCTGAGCAGAACTCTGGGGCCTATGTAGACCCCAGATATACTCCACCTTGCCCTTCGGGGCTATATAATAGGCCCGAGGGCACGGTGTGGTAAACGGGGTATAACATAGCGCCCCATGAGTTCTTTGCTCAGGTATGGTGAGAGTAATAAAGGTCACCGAGAGAACCTGGCTATAGAGATATAGTCCACGCATGAAAACCAGCAGCACTTCCTAATAAAGAAAATAATGTTTAAAAAATAAATCTTTAGTGGGGGTCTGAATGGTGCCAGCAAAAATAGTATATATATATATAGAGGCCCCGGACAGGGCAAGGTGGTAAACGGGGTATACATAGGCGTCCCAGAGTCTTGAGCTCAGGTATGGAGAGTGATGAGTAATACAGGGTCACGGGAGACCTGGCCTCTGGTGAGGTTTAGAAGCCGTTACTTCGCCGTTTGTGTCAGCTTGCATTGTAGGCGGGTGGCACAGATGTTTATCCAAGTAGTTTAGCTGTGGAAAAACACAGCTTAGTCCGGGTCGCTTTTGATCGGGGAGCCTAGTTCAAAGAGTTGGGTGTGGTGGCTGCTCCCCCAGTTCCAGTGCCAGGGGTTTTGTCTGGCTGTATAAGTCAAGCTAGTCAGCTGGACTGTGGGTGTGTCAGGAGTTAAGGCCAGGAAGCTAGGCCTGAGAGGCTACACCACAAGTTCCAAGCTACAAGCGGGTAGTAAGGACTACATTTTGTTTAGTTAGCGCTCGGACGAGCAAAAAATTTTTTTGTATATTGTATTGACATACTTTTTGGCTGGCATTCGCACAATAAACGCCGGGAAGAACGTGCTTTTTGCTAAAAGGGCTGTCTGTGTCTCCATTTGCCCTGGGACTTCGCTGTACCCCCGAGCGTCCCCCCTTACAATATATATAGATATTTTAAAATTTTATATTTTATATATATATGTATATATATATATATATATATATATATATATATTTTTTTAGATATGTGTGTGTGGGACAGCATAGAGTTAATGTCTATGATGCAATCGGAGATTAAGACATGTGACTTCCGATTTAGTATAAAGGTCCTTCAACACTAACAAAGATTAGACCAGGATTAAGATATTCATATCGAAACGCGTCGGTCTCTACCACGCAATTGTGATCTAGTGCGAGTCCCGTTATGGGTAGTTGTTGCCATTCAAAGCTGTGGACTGATAACTTGCAACTTTCTATGTACGTTTTTTTAAACTTTGTTGAATTAAAGTCGTAACTTTTAACCTTAAATGTATACTTACCGCCTCCTGAATACTCAATAGCCTGTGCTTGGCTTTATATGGATGCTGGTTCATTTCCGTGTTTGCACATCTGTCCCCTAGTTACAAACGGAGGCATATGGGGCATGCTGCCACTCGTAGTTCCATGTTCCACAGCGGATAGTAGCTGTGGAATGACAAGTTCCAGCATGCCACAGCAACACATGAGGTGAAGTCTTTTTAACAGGGACACAGACAGCAAAACAAATGAAAAAACCCTTCCCTGCACTATCTGAAACTATAAACAAGAAACTTTTGTGCTGGAGTTACGTTTAACATATTGGCAAAGGTAAATAAAAACTATTACCAAACACATTGCTGCTCTGATTTTGCTAATCTTCAGAGCTAAAGCAGTTTTTATCTTCTGCCTATAGACACAAGCTTCTTTAGTTACCGACCACATCACTAACAAGCTCAAGTGCCCTGGCTCGGTTGGTCTTTCTTATCTACAACACAGGAGCTTCTTTACGTTTCTCACTGACAAACTCTCACCGTTTTGAGCTCTGTAGGCTTCTGCCCTGCTGTTTAGATCCCTCCTTCTCCAATGCCCCTTTAAAAGGTTCAGCTAGGATTAGAAAAGCTGATATGCCATTCACCTTTGCAGACGATACTAAGCTCTGTAAAGTAATCAACACAATAGAGGATAATATGTTATTACAAAGGGATCTGGAAAAGTTGAGGCCTGGGCAGGGAAATGGAAAGATGAGGTTTAACACTGATAAATGCAAGGTTATGCACATGGGGAAAAGAAAACCATTACATGTTTTACATTTTAAATGGAAAAACACTGGGTAAAAGTGACATGGAGAAGGACTTGGGAATCATGGTGGACATAAACTTAATTGTAGCAGCCAGTGTCAGGCAAGCAGCAGCCAAAGCAAATAGGATCATGGGGGTGCATTAAAAGGGGCATAGATGCACATGATGAGAACAATTATTCTCCCAATTATACAAGTCACTGGTTAGACCACACATGAATATTGTGTACATTTTTGGGCACCAGTGCACAGGAAAGATTTTTGTAGAGCTTGAACAGGTACAAAAGGCGGGCAACAAAAAAATAAAAGGATTTGGGGGGACTAACAGAAACACAAGAAAGATTGGCAAGTTTAAAGGGGTTATTTAGTTTAGAGAAAAGAAGGCTTCGGAGGACATAATAAATATTTTTTAAATACATCAAAGGTCAATAAAGAGATCTCTCCCCAAGATTTATTTAAAACACAGGGCTGAAATCTAGAACAAGGGGCATCCTTTTACGTCTGAGGAACGAAAGTTTTCTACATAAACATAGAAAGAGATTCTTTAACGGGTAAGAGCAGTGAACTAGGGAAATTTTCTCTGCCAGAGGGCCCTGGTCATGGTGAATTCAATAACCGAGTTCAAAAAAGGGTTTTGGATGCATTTTCCTGGAGCGTAATAATATAACAAGTTTATAGTGACTAGGATTCGGGGAGAGGGGTCATTGATCCTGGGTTTTTTTCTGATTGCCAGTTTTGGGAGTCAGGAAGGAATTTTTCCCTAAAATAGGACAATTGGCTTCTACCCTCATTGGGGGTTTTTGCCTTCCTCTGATCAACACCTTAGCACAACAGGCTGAACTAGATGGACGACGTGTCTTTTTTTTTAGCCTTACAAACTATGAAACTATGAAACTATGAAACCTTTAGAGAACCACCCAAAGCCTGAACAGGAAGTATGAGCCTGAAGCTTGCTGTGAAACAACAGCCTGATAAGGAAAACACCCCTTTAAGACTTTTTAAAACTTGAACACTAATGAGTTAAAATTCCTTGCTATTATGTTTCCAAAATTTTAGTTCTAGTACTAAAAGCTGTTGTTTTAGAATTATCATTAAATTCCCAATGAAAACTTTGTATTTTTACTGTGTCGCTCATAATGTCAACAATTACATTTTAGCAGATTATAATTTTTTTTTTTAATATGGAGACTTTTTTAATTTTACTGCATAAGTATTGATTTCTCAGTGTCCCAAGGTATTCACCATGTGAGGACCTCACTTGAACCACAGCTTGCATTCTGGCAACTTAGTCATCATGGTCCAATGCAGGAAGTAAGGTTCTGGTGACCTGGTAAGGACATGACTACGTTCTTAACTCCTTTGTGTTGCAAACATTTGGTAAGTGTACTAGATCCCTCTTCAAATTTATGTTAAGAACGATGTCTTTAAACATTTTTGTCTTAGTTCCTCCTCACCTGTCAAGTCATCATGATCACATTCAGTCTGCTCTGGTGAGCCGTTCCATGAAAGCTCATTTATGACATTATAGATTATAATGTTCCAGTTCTCAACCAAAATAACAGAATTGTTGTTACACAAAATAGCTGATGAAATCCAAAGGGAAAGGTTTTCAAAATGTTTTCTTTTGCTTGTCACTGCTAATTTATTCCCAATTGATTTGGCTACATGCCATATGTCAAACCTTCAGTACTTCTTGTATGCCTACCTGCCTATAAGTACAAACAACTTTGATTTAGTCTACAAGTCTCTCTAAGCAGATACATAAGGCTTTTTAAAGACATAGTTTGAATTTTTAACATTTTTAACTTTTAAAAAAATGTAAAAAATTTTTTAAGCAATTTATTTTAGTAATTTATACCCCCCTAATTGGCTTAAACATGCTATTGCTCGATCACTAGTGCAGTGCTTATGTATTATAGCATATATGCATTTCTATGATCTTCTATTATACCCTGCCTCTGGTGTAATAGAAGTACAATAACAGTACAACCATGGAAAGCTTAAGACCTTCATTAGGGACCTGGCTCTCATGGCCACCAAATGTATCTCATTGCAGGGGGCGGTAGGGCTAGAGAATGGGCGCCACAGCCATTCCTAAGTGTTTGCATGCTTCATGCGTGTTGACTCCTGTATCTCAGTAGTTAAATGACTGCTGACTACAGGTGCTGGCTGTAATTGACATCACTCAATGCCTGACCCCTCTCTACATACCCTTAACAGCATAAAAACCTAAAGGTACATTATTTTGCATGAACGAGCTAAACAAAATATATTAATTATTGCCGACATGTATGAATGGGGCTCCGCCAGATATCTGGCGTCTCTTCAGCCCGATATCATACGCAGCCCCATGCATACATGTTTAAATCACCCGCACGCCACGCGGGGGAGCAGGACGCGCTAGAACCACAACGAAGCTACATATTTATGGCTTTGCTACGTCATTTCTAGGCGCATTACACCTGGAACAGGTAGAGCACTTTCAAAGTGGTTTACCTGAGCCAGAACTGCTTGAATGCGCCTGATTTATGACCCACAGTAGAGCGGGTTCATAAATCAGGCGCATTTGATGCCATTATTGTGCGCATTAAATTTGGCGTTAACACGCCAAATTTCATACATGCCGCCCTATATGTAGTAATTAGAGATGGACGAATTTATCAAAAATTCGATTTGCCGAGTTCGCCGAATTTTCAGACAAAAATCGTTTCGACCCAAATTTATTTGCGGTGAATCGCGTTAAAAAACAGCTAGTTCCAGGCTGCAGAGAGCCTGTAGGGTGTTTTAGAACGTTGTGCCATGCTCAAATATGGATGGATGCACCCACACATCCAGTTTGGCTGCCCAGTAGTCCAGCGGATCTTCTACCTGGGGTGGCAGAGTGCTTTCCAAGTAGGCCACCACCTGCTGGTTTAGGGTCTGCTCCAGGTCCTGCTGCTGCGGCTGCTGAGTACTCTCCTCACTAGGTGGGTGAAGGAAGCTGCTCATCAACGACTCCAGGTTGCTGCTGATGGAGCTGCTACTGCTCCTACCCCCCCACCTCCCCACAGCAGCCGCGGCAGTGGTACATGAGTGATGAGGAACCCCCGGGTCAGACCTGTCAGAGGATGGACCATGCTGCACATAGGCAGCAGCCAACTGAACAAAAACAGAATTTCCCCTATAGTTTCCCCCAGTTGCTCCTCGCTCTCGGGCAGCTGGAAAAATGGCTCCCATTTTGGACCGGTAGCGAGGGTCCAAGAGGGTGGAGAGCCAGAAGTCACCCCTTTGCCAGATGGTGACTATTCGGTTGTCACTAGCTAGGCAAATAAGCATGCTGCGGGCCATCTGCGCAAGTGACTCTAAGCGACTCCCTGCCTCCATCTCCACTGTATACTGCAATGGTGTGTCTGGGTCATCTGCCGCCTCTTCCTCATGTTCCTCCTCCGGCTGCTCCTGCTCCTCCTCTCCTGTCACCTGAGTAGAAAAATCACTAATTTCGCCAGACACTGCTTGTGCTCCAATGTCCTCCTCTTCCTCTAGTTTTTCAATTGACCCAACATTGTTGATTGATTCTAGGTCCTGCCATTCGTTCTGGGAATTGCAATGGGAATCCCTTGTGCCCTCACATATGCCAACCTGTTCCAAACCTGGAATTGAGTTCTTTGATCTTCTGACAGCTTTATGTTCACTATATTAATTAGTTTCTGAAATTACCTACAGAAACACCCGATGAAATTCAGGCGTTTATGGCGCAAAAATTCATACACTATATTTGACTCCAAATTAACCCACTAACAACAGGCTACATTAACCTTTGGATATAAAATACCCTATAGAAAAAAACAGGTGAAATTGAGGCGTATATGGGGCAGAATTACACCCACACTGGACTTTATGGAGAATACCCCACAAACTAAAACAAAATGATAACACTGATGGCGTTAAATGTGTGCAACTGAACCACTTGTGAAGCTCTTTGGCACCAGTCGCTGATAAAAGCAGTTTTTTTTTATAGTGTTTTATATAGAGCAGCAGATACAGAACGCTGGTTGAGGTAGAGGTGTGCAACTGACACAGACTTCTGGTGGTATTCCCCCCCCCAGTCACTGATAAAAACAGTTTGTTTTATAATGATTTCTATAGAGCAGCAGCTAGATGCTTATGACAGGACACACAGTGAGAAGTGTGAGAATTTAAGAAGGCGTCCGTATTTATAGTGTGGTAATGTCACAGAATCCCGCCGGTCTCTGATTGGCTTCATGTCTGCACATGTCATTGAGGGTGTTCCTATCTTCCTCCCAGAGTTATCTGCCCCATGTAACGCCATGCGCTCGCGGCCATTTTAAAAACACATAAAAACAATAAAAAACACACTTCGTTCCCGCAAATCACACATAAACTTCGGCTTCGTGCAGAACTGAAGTTTTTCTGAAATTCTAAACAAATTCCACTTCGTTAGAATCGATTCGCCCATCTCTAGTCGTAATGCAGAATAGGTGATTTAGCAACTTCTTATACCAGGTCATCATCTACCTCTTCAATAGTGATTGATGAAGTACTATTTAGAGTGAGTCTTACACCCACTACATTTAGGGAATGTCCACACGGCAGGGTTCTTAGTCGGTTCAAATCCAAAAACCACCTGTAAACCGACTGTCAACCTTTTACATTGATTTAAATAGAAAATCCGTGCAGCAGTCCACACTGCACGGATTTTCCGCCAGACAGTTTTTGGCACCGCCAGCGTTCTTAAATATTTAGAACATGTTCATTCTTGCGCCCGGTTTTTGGGTAGAGCATGAACATGTCATTGGTTGAGGGAGATGAGCGAATCCGCAAACCACAGAAGGAACCATACCCCAAAACCATGTACAAGATCTCAAAATACAGAGCGGATTCTTTTAATCAGAATCTGGCCACTATTTTAATCAGCCGTGTGGACGCACCCTTATTGTTGTGTGTTCCACAGATCTGTTTCTGCTTTTCAGTGGTAGTCCCCTCTAATTATCAACATGATGTCTGCATGCACAGGGGAGGACATATAGACATTTTCTCTATCATTTCACAGTATCGCAAGTAATCAACCACCTGCAGTTATAAATGATGAACCTCTTACAACATTTTTTGGACACCAACTGTTATGAGAATCCCACAGTTTATTCAGACTGTCCTACTTTCCCCCTCCCCAGTATGTGCAGCTTGGATTGAAGGAAAACACTAGAATAAGAATGGTCTGTGTATATGGGGTATCTTTTGTACAGAACATCATCATTATGTCCCACACAGTCATACCACTTGTGTCAATTCTTTCTGAGCAGCCTTCACAGACCATAAGGCAGCAGGTCTACCCCACTGTGCTTTCACTCACATTATATAAATATAAACTGCTAGAAAGAAAAATCACTTTTAGGCTTCGTTCACACGGCTTATTTGGGCACGGATTGGCGCCGTACTCCGCGCCGGATTTGCGCTTCAGTACGGCGCCAATCCGTCCCTGTCATTACGGTAATCCACTGCTCTCATAGAGAACAGTGGATTCCGTCGCTCCTCCCCGGGGGGGAGAAAGTGACATGCACATTATTTACGGCGCGGACGCGCCGTAAACAATGCATTGTCTATGGGGGCGGGAGCGGCGCCCCCGCCGCGCTCCGGCCCCGCCCACGTCCCGCCCCTTATTCACGGCAGATTTGTGAGCTCAATACGGCTCACAAATCCGTCGGGAATAAGCCGTGTGAACACGGCCTTACAGTTCAAAAATCGATTTATCGATCAATAATTCCTTATCTGAAGAATAAGAATTTAAGAATAAATCGATGATCTGAGTTTAATCAAATGGTCGTAGCCCCAGGTTACTCCTAAGTGTATTTGTGATTTGTCTTTCACTTTAAGATCTTTTTATTTAGTTAACACACATACTAAAAAAGTATGCTGTCGTCCAATAATTGCATTCCTTCTGGGATTGCCTGGACATCGCTGCTGGCTGAGCAGAATTTTCAGTTTTAAAACCAGTTTTAAGATTTTTTTGGATGCTGCTTCCTTTTCTATTTTTGGATTTGTGTATTGCCCCAGGGGTTTGAAGTTTTGCACCCTACTTTTTTTTATTTTTACAGTGCTGCTGATTGTCCTGATTTTTGTTGTATTTTCTATGTGTTGAGACCAGTTGAGATTAGGAAGTGGAGATCTGTGGGGATCAGGTAGAACAGTGTCAGGGGAAGTAAGGCTTGTTCAAATGTTTTGACATTTAATAATCCCAAAAAAAAGTTGCTAGTCAACCTCTCAAAGAGAGCTGTGCCTAGATAAAGGTCCTCAAACATCAATGGTCTGAAGTAATGGGAAAGAACAACATAAAGAAGAGAGATACAAATGGTGACATGTATGAATGTTGGCACGTACAGGCCAGTCCTAAATAGCTTTAAGGCAATGTAGAATGAGCCAGAATGTATGAACCTGTTCTTCTGCAGGTCATACATACAGGGCAGTGTAGAGCCAATAGGACAAGTCTGGTTCAGGCACCACCTTTACCCTGGTCTTGCTGTTCTTCTGCAGGTCATACATACAGGCGCAGTTTATTGCCAATACCACAAGTCTGGCTCAGGCACCACCTTTACCCTGGTCTGGCTTTTCTTCTGCAGGTCATACATACAGGCAGTGTAGAGCCAATACCACAAGTCTGGCTCAGGCACCATCTTTACCCTGGTCTGGCTGTTCTTCTGCAGGTCATACATACAGGGCAGTGTAGAGCCAATACCACAAGTCTGGCTCAGGCACCACCTTTACCCTGGTCTGGCTGTTCTTCTGCAGGTCATACATACAGGACAGTGTAGAGCCAATACCACAAGTCTGGCTCAGGCACCACCTTTACCCTGGTCTGGCTGTTCTTCTGCAGGTCATACATACAGGCACAGTGTAGAGTCAATAGGACAAGTCTGGCTCAGGCCCACCACTTTACCCTGGTCTGGCTGTTCTTCTGCAGGTCATACATACAGGGCAGGTAGTGGCCAATACACAAGTCTTGCTCAGGCACCACCTTTACCCTGGTCTGGCTGTTCTTCTGCAGGTCATACATACAGGACAGTGTAGAGCCAATACCACAAGCCTGGCTCAGGCACCACCTTTACCCTGGTCTGGCTGTTCTTCTGCAGGTCATACATACAGGGCAGTGTAGAGCCAATACCACAAGTCTGGATCAGGCACCACCTTTAACCTGGTCTGTTCTTCTGCAGGTCATACATACAGGCGCAGTGTAGAGCCAATACCACAAGTCTGGCTCAGGCACCACCTTTACCCTGGTCTGGCTGTTCTTCTGCAGGTCATACATACAGGCAGTATAGAACCAATACCACAAGTCTGGCTCAGGCACCACCTTTACCCTGGTCTGGCCTGTTCTTCTGCAGGTCATACATACAAGGCAGTGTAGAGCCAATACCACAAGTCTGGCTCAGGCACCACCTTTACCCTGGTCTGGCTGTTCTTCTGCAGGTCATACATACAGGGCAGTGTAGTGCCAATACCACAAGTCTGGCTCAGGCACCCCCTTTTTACCCTGGCTGTTCTTCTGCAGGTCATACATACAGAGCAGTGTAGAGCCAATACCACAAGTCTGGCTCAGGCACCACCTTTACCCTGGTCTGGCTGTTCTTCTGCAGGTCATACATACAGGAGCAGTTTAGGTATAATCCTGCTACAAATTCTATCTGTGCCGCATAGTAAAAAAGTAGAAAAGGCTCCACAGAATTCCTGACAGCTTGGGGAATGTTTACTGATGTTAATTATAAAACTATATTAAAATTAAAAAAATGTACCCAAAACATAAAATTAATATAAAATTATATAATAGAAAATTAGGGCCACATGTATAAAAACTGTCTAGGTCTAAATCTCACTTTGTTGCTCCAAGGAAACCAATCAGAACGCCCCTTTCATTTCATATAGTGCTCTGGAAAAAGGGGCGCTCTGATTGGTTGCTATGGGCAACACAGAAGGTCTTACACCGAGACAGTTTTCATACATGTGGTCCTTAATGTCTAATTAAATAATATAAAATTTATTGACAAATAATATAAAATGAATATAAAATTCTATACTATATAATTGATAATAACAGCATCTACCATAAATCCCGTTATTATAATATTATCAGTGATCATGACAACTTTGGGCTCTGACAGACCACTTTTAACTTGGTCTGGCTGTTCTGACAGTTATGCGCCTACTTTTGGTGTCCCACATTCCTGTGTCTAATCCTACGGATGTGGGTGCGACACACCCTCAGGACGCCAACACATCTTATAAAATGCGCCAAAGTTTGGAGTGTGACTGTTCATACAGCTATAGAACAGGGCTATGACAGCTTTTTGCCACAAAGTGTTCATACATTTCACCCAAAATGTCTCCAAAACCATGTCAGAGATGGTTGAACTCCTAATGAAAACGATTACGACAAATTTTCGCTGCTTGAAGTGGTTCTTTGGGTTATTGCATTGTACGGTGCACTTCCTTCTTTCCACCTGGTTTCTGAATGTTGGTTTACATTTTAGATAAAATTATAACATGGAAGTTGTCTTGAAGCCAAAGCCAAACATTTTTAAACACCATTTATGATATTAAAGGGGTTTTCTGACCATGGTGTTTCACAGAGTCACAAGCAGCTTCAGATTTACACTTCCTAGTTAGGCTGTGGGTGGTTCGATAGCAGTGATTAGCAAATTAAGTTCTTCTATAACTAGCAAAGTGTTACAGCGACATAAGTGTTGGAGATTTAATCAGTACTAAACAAAAGCTACAAGGAGTCAATACAAGTGTTTTTCAAAGGTAATTAATCTATTCTTGTTAGAGATAAAGGCTGCTTCATCCAACCATGATGAAGTCACTCCCTGCTCTCTGTCTCATCAGGAAGGGAGATACAGAGGGGGAAAAAGTATTTAGTCAGCCACCAATTGTACAAGTTCTCCCAGTTAAAAAGATGAGAGGCCTGTAATTGACATCATAGGTAGACCTCAACTATGAGAGACAAAATGAGAAAACAAATCCCGAAAATCATATTGTCTGATTTGGAAAGAATTTTTTTGCAAATTATGGTGAAAAATAAGTATTTGGTCAATAACAAAAGTTCATCTCAATACTTTGTTATATATCCTTTGTTGGCAATGACAGAGGTCAAACATTTTCTGTAAGTCTTCACAAGGTTGGCACACACTGTTGCTGTTATGTTGGACCATTCCTCCATGCAGATCTCCTTTAGAGCAGTGATGTTTTGGGGCAGTCGCTGGGCAACACAGATTTTCAACTCCCTTCACAGGTTTTCTATGGGGTTGAGATCTGGAGACTGGCTAGGCCACTCCGTTGCCCTGGCGGTGTGCTTGGGATCATTGTCATGCTGAAAGACCCAGCCACGTTTCATCTTCAATGCCCTTTCTGATGGAAGGAAGTTTCATAGTTTCATAGTTTGTAAGGCCAAAAAAAGACGAGATGTCCATCCAGTTCAGCCTGTTGTGCTAAGGTGTTGATCCAGAGGAAGGCAAAAAACCCCAATGAGGTAGAAGCCAATTGTCCTCATTTTAGGAAAAAATTCCTTCCCGACTCCAATCTGGCAATCGGAAAAATCCCTGGATCAATGACCCTTCTCCAGAATCCTAGTCACTATAACTTGTTATATTATTACGCTCCAGAAATGCATCCAAACCCTTTTTGAACTCTGTTAGTGAATTCACCATGACAAGTTCCTCTAGCAGAGAGTTCCATAGTCTCACTGCTCTTACAGTAAAGAATCCCTTTCTATGTTTATGTAGAAAATTTCGTTCCTCAAGACGTAGAGGATGACCCCTTGTTCTAGATACAGCCCTGGGTATAAATAAATCTTGGGAGAGGATCTCTATATTGACCTTTGATGTATTTAAACATATTTATTATGTCCCCCCAAGCGTCTTTTCTCTAACTAAATAACCCTAATCTTGCAAATTTTTCTGGTTATTGTAGTCCACCCAGTCCTTTTATTATTTTTGTTGCCCGCCTTTGTACCTGTTCAAGCTCTACAATGTCTTTCCTGTGCACTGGTGCCCAAAACTGTACAGTACACAATATTCCATGTGTGGTCTGACCAGTGACTTTTATAATGGGAGAATAATGTTCCCATCATGTGCCTCTATGCCCCTTTTAATGCACCCCATGATCCTATTTGCCTTGGCAGCTGCTGACTGACACTGGCTCCAACAATTAAGTTTACTGTCAACCATGATTCCCAAAGTCCTTCTCCATGTCACTTTTTACCCAGCCTTTTTCCATTTAACATGTAGTCATGTAATGGATTCCCCCCCCCCCATGTGCATAACCTTGCATTTATCAGTGTTAAACCTCATCTGCTATTTCCCTGCCCAGGCCTCCAACTTATCCAGATCCCTTTGTAATAACACATTATCCTCTATTGTGTTGATTACTTTACAGAGCTTAGTATCATCTGCAAAGATCGATATTCTACTGTGCAATCCATGTGTAAGATCGTTAATGAAAATGTTGAAGAGGATAGGGCCCAATACTGACCCTTGTGGTACCCCACTAGTAACAGCAATCCAGTCAGAGTATGTCCCGTTAATTACTACCCTTTGTTTTCTATCATTGAGACAGTTGCTTACCCACTTGCACACATTTTTCCCCAGTCCAAGCATTCTCATTCTTTTATGTGGCACCGTATAAAAATCTTTAGAAAAATCTAGATATATGACATCCAATGCCTCACCCTGATCCAGTCTAGCACTGACTTCCTCATAGAAGCTGATGAGATTAGTCTGACAGGACCGATCCTTCATAAACCGTGCTGGAAACGGCATTATACATTTATTTTCAGTGAGATACTCCAGGATAGCATCTCTGAGAAAACCTTCATAAATTTTACCTACAACAGAGGTTAAGCTTCCAGGCCTATAGTTTTCAGGATCACTTTTTTACCCCTTTTTGAATATTGGCACCACATTTGCTATGCGCCAATCCTTTAGGACATACCCCGTTATTAGACAGTCCATAAATATTAAGAATAGGGGCCTATCTGTGACATCACTTAACTCCCTTAGGACACGTGGGTGTATGCCATCCATCTGGACCTGGGGATTTGTCTATTTTAATCTTCTTAAGACGGTGCTGCACTTCTTCCTGGGTTAGACAAGAAACTTTTAAGTTGGAATTTACCTCATCCGTTTGTTCAACAGGAAGCTCATCCTCCTCGGTAAATACAGTGGAGAAAAAAGTGTTTAATAGGTTTGCTTTTTTCTCATCGCCCTCTACTGTTTCTCCCTCAGTATTTTTCAAAGGTCCAACATTTTCTGTTTTAATCTTTTTACTATTTATATAGTTACAAAATATTTTGGGGTTAGTGTTACTTTCTATAGCGATATGTCTTTCTGTCTCCAGCTTTGCTTCCTTTATCTTTATTTTACACACTTTATTTTTTTCTTAGTGCTCTTCACTACCTCCTGTTTTAGTAGGTGAAACGCTTTCTTTTTGTTTTTTATTGCCTCTTTTACATCCCTGTTGATCCACATTGGGTTTTTCCTGTTTCTAATTATTTTATTACCATAAGGTATGTACCTCTCACAGTGGTAGCCTAGGATGTTTCTAAAAATATCCCATTTATTATTTGTTCTGCCATATTTAAACACATTGTCCCAGTCAATACTGTTTAGGTTCTCCCTAAGCAGAATAAAATTAGCCTTCCTAAAATTCAGTGTTTTTGTGGCTCCTTGACAAAAAACTCTATTGAAGGATAAATGGAAATTTATTATATTATGGTCACTATTCCCTAGGTGCTCCTCAACCAGAACCTTTGTTACTCTGTCAGGTCTATTAGTCAATATTAAATCTAGAAGGGCCTTTCCTCTAGTCGGTTCTTGCACCATTTGGCAGAGGTAATTATCATTAGTTATTGACAAAAACCTGTTTCCTTTATGAGAGCTACAGGTTTCAGATTCCCAATTGACGTCTGGATAGTTAAAAGTCGCCCTAATAATAACTCCATTCTGATTAGCCGCCTCATCTATTTGCCTGAGGAGTACATCTTCCATGGGTTCTGTTATATTTGGGGGTCTATAGCAGACCCCTATTAGTATTATATTGTTATTGTTACCCCATGTATATTTACCCATAATTATTCCACATGTTCATTACCTGTACCTATATCTTCCCGCAGTGTTGGCTTCAGACAGGATTTTACATAGAGACATACATCTCCCCCCTTCCGGTCTTTACGATTCCTTCTAAATAGACTGTAACCCTGTAAGTTAACCGCCCAGTCGTAGCTCTCGTCCAACCATGTCTCAGTTATCCCCACTATGTCATATTTTTCTTCAGCTATTAGTAATTCTAGTTCATTTATTTTGTTGGTCAGACTCCTGGCATTGGTTAGCACTCAAAATCTCACGATACATGGCCCCATTCATTCTTTCATGTACACAGATCAGTCATCCTGGTCCCTTTGCTGAGAAACAGCCCAAAGCATGATGTTGCCACCCATGCTTCACAGTAGGTATGGTGTTCTTTGGATGCAACTCAGCATTCTCTCTCCTCCAAACGAGTTATGTTTCTACCAAACAGTTCTACTTTGGTTTCATCTGACCATATGACATTCTCCCAATACTCTTATGGATCATCCAAATGCTCTCTAGCAAACTTCAGACGGGCCCGGATATGTACTGGCTTAAGCAGGAGGGCACATCTGGCACTGCAGGATCTGAGTCCCTGGCGGAGCAGTGTGTTACTGATTTGTTACGTTTATCCGAGCTCTCTGCAGGTCATTTACTAGGTCCCCCCATGTGGTTCTGGGATCTTTGCTCACTGTTCTTGTGATCATTTTGACCCCACGGGGTGAGATCTTGCGTGGAGCCCCAGATCAAGGGAGATTATCAGTGCTCTTGTATGTCTTCCATTTTCTAATTATTGCTCCCACAGTTGATTTCTTCACACCAAGCTGCTTGCCTATTGCAGATTCAGTCTCCCCAGCCTGGTGCAGGGCTACAAATTTGTTTCTGGTGTCCTTCGACAGCTCTTTGGTCTTCACCATAGTGGAGTTTGGAGTGTGACTGTTTGAGGTTGTGGACAGGTGTCTTTTTATAATGATAAGTTCAAACAGGTGCAATTACTACAGGTAATGAGTGTAGGACAGAGGAGCCGCTTAAAGAAGAAGTTACAGGTCTGTGAGAGCCAGAAATGTTGCTTGTTTGCAGGTGACCAAATACTTATTTTCCACCATAATTTGCAAATACATTTTTCCAAATTAGACAATGTTATTTTCTGGATTTGTTTTCTCATTTTGTCTCTCATAGTTGAGGCCGACCTATGATGTCAATTACAGGCCTCATCTTTTTAAGTGGGAGAACTTGCACAATTGGTGGCTGACTAAATACTTTTTTCCCCCCACTGTATGGATGGTAACCTAGAAACACTTGTGTGCACTCAGAGCAAAGAAACCCTGTCTTATCTCCTGACCAGGGCAATACCAAAAGAGCAATGTATTTGGAAAAAGTCTTGATTTACCCCTCCCTACATGTTAAAATCTAATTATTGTAGTGAGAAAACCCTTTTATATTCAATATATTAATATTAGGAATAGAGTTTGGTTTCACAGCACAATATCATGTGTGAAGGAGATTTTGTGGACAGAAAGATGGCAGTCATTAACACTCAACATGAAGAAGACCTTTATTATGTAAACCATATATTGTTGTTCAGAAGGAAGCACTAATGTGCACCATGCATACAACAGCCTTAAGTCAATCATTGAATGGTAATAATATGAATCAATAATGGGAGTAATAATTTAACAGTTTTTCCTCCATTATCTTGTCATGCTTAAATGTAGGGCAAATGACACAATAGTAAATCACATGTTTCAGCAGAACAAAGCATAATCCCCAAGGTTATGCCAACAACCTGCTTGAGGGCGGCTTCTCTATGATACATTAATTAGAGAAATGTTGGAAGAGGAGAATAAATGACGGAAAAGTTGTCAATGTGAATAACCTCTTTAGATGTAGAGGATTATACTCCCTGCCTTCTTATACCATAGTAACAAACCACTGAAAATTAGAGCGCTGTACATATTCCATTCACATTGCTCCCTGTGCCCATTGGGATTCACAATCTAAAATCAGATTAATCTATTTGTATGTTTTTGAAGTTTGGGCGGAAACCCTTTACAAAGTTCTTATATTACCCTTGGTTAGATTTGAACACAGGTGCTGCAAGATAACAGTGCTAACCACTGAGCCATATGTTGTCCATATACTGCAAAGCACACCAGTGGAGACCAGGGACAGACCTAAGTACTAAACTAGCAGATGTCAAGGATGCATTAAATGCATGGGCAGCAAGGAATCCCTACTTCACAGCATACTAGGGACTAGGATTCTAACCTATAATCACTGAACATACAGTGCCTTGCGAAAGTATTCTACATGAAAAAAACTTTGAGGTTCTTAGTTCACATGTTTTGATCAAAACTGTTTAAGCCACCCCCGACTTTCACCTCCACCGGTTGCTAGATCAGTGCAGTATGCTTATAAAGCTGGTGCTTTTTTCTCTCTGGATTATGGAGGTCTGAGGACCCAAATGAGAAATCTGAATTGGACTTAAATGAGAGGTAATAATAGAGTAGGACCACCTGCATTGAGCTTCCGTTGAAAGTCAGGGGGTGGCTTAAACAGTTTTGATCAAAACATGTGAACTAAGAACCTTAAAGTTTTTTTCATGTATTGTAGATAGCATAAATGCTTCTTTAGAGGTTTCCATGTCTTGTTTGATAGCTCTTTTAGCTTATGGTGTGCCACTGGTATTGAAATGTGTGTATATATATACCACAACCATGTCAGTGCGCACCTGTGTTCACATTGTGCTTTTCAGAAATGTTTTTTGTGCAGAACCATACGTTGCATTTGGCATATATTGCTTTTAACTTATATACGGAGGAATGGATGCCTCCATTTTGTTTTTTTGCACTCCGCTCACCTCCACAGGTTGCTAGATCAGTGCAGTATGCTTATAAAGCTGGTGCTTTTTTCTCTCTGGATTATGGAGGTCTGGGGACCTGAATGAGAAGTCTGAATTGGACTCAAATGAAAGGTAATAATAGAGTAGGACCACCTGCATTGAGGTCCCGTTGAAATTCGAGGGTGGCTTAAACAGTTTTGATCAAAACATGTGAACTAAGAACCTCAAAGTTTTTTTCATGTATTGTAGATAGCATAAATGCTTTTTTAGAGGTTTCCATGTCTTGCGAAAGTATTCGGCCCCCTTGAACTTTTCAACCTTTTGCCACATTTCAGGCTTCATACATAAAGATATCAAATTTAAATTTTTTTTGTGAAGAATCAACAACAAGTAGGGCACAATTGTGAAGTGGAACAAAATTTATTGGATATTTTAAACTTTTGTAAAAAATAAAAAACTGAAAAGTGGGGCGTGCACAATTATTCCCCAAAATACACTTTCAATTTCATTCCCAGTTTTGCCACCAATGAAAAATTAGTCTAGTGCTTTTTTTTTCAATCTACGCCCTCACTGTGACTGTTTGATCAACACTCTATCCTCTGGTTTGTCAACAATACAGTTCCAAAAGAGATAGGAGTTGTGCACAGGTTATAACTTCAGAGAAGCTTTCATCGCTGCCATGTTTTCTGTTTTATTACTTCCTGCCCCAGGTAGGAAGTAGTAAAATCACGATCTTTGTACACACTAATGCATTTTTTTACAATGCATGAGGCTGTATAATGATCGCCCCCCTAGTGGTGAAGTACCCTAGAGGGACTCAAAGTTTTATAGTAAAAAAAAAAAAAATGTTTTAAAGTGTAAAAAAAGAAAAAAAAGAAAAGTTCAAATAAAATATAAAGTTACACATATTTGGTAGCGCCGCATCCGAAAAAGGCTGATCTATTAAAATAGAACATAGTTTATCCCGTACGCTGAACACCATAGAAGAACAAAAATCCAAACGCCAAAACTGCGTTTTTTTTGGTTACTTCACATCCCCTAAAAATTTGAATAAATGTAATCAAAAAAGTCCCATGTATTCCAAACTGGTAGCAATAAAGAGTACATTTCAGCCCACAAGAAAATGCCCCTCACTCACGGTCCATAGGTGTCAGTACAAAAAAGTTATTGGTAGCAGAAAATGGCGCCACGGCGCAAATTTGAAAAATAGAAAATGTTTTGAATTTTTTACCGTACCAAAACATAACGAAAACCGTATGTGCTTGGTATTGGTGGATGCGTATTAACCTGTATAATACAGATAACACATAATTTTTACTGAAGATTGAACACCGTAAAAGCAAAACACCCGCAAACACGGTGCAAGTAAGTTTTTTTCACATTTTGCCCCACTTAGAATTTTTTGTGGTTTCCAGTATATTCTATGGTAATATGAACACCATTAGAAAGTACATCTTGTCCCTCAAATAAAAGACCTCATGTGTCTATGTAGGTGGAAAAACAAAAAAGTTATGGCTCTTGGAAGGTGGGAGGGAAAAACAAACGTGAAACAAAATATAGGCCTCAGCGTTAAGGGGTTAGCTGTTTGCACATCCTAAGAACACACAAACAGTTAAATAAGCAGCTACAACTCATGGATCCCGGACATGTGCCCAGGATTCCTGGAACATACATTCACCACTTAAAGGGGTTTTGCCACGATCTCATTTCATTTCTCCTGTATCCAGTTCTTCAGCTCTGTGTGCTCAGAAGAGGGCGTGTGTGATTTGTTTGAATTGCATATCATGTGACCCAGCAGGATGACATCACCAGGCCTTTCCTCTCTGTAGTCAAAGAAAGGTCTGTTTATGTAAAGCATTGTGAGTAGCTGAGAGGTAAAGTTTTTGCCTCCACAAGGGTCCTAGGTTGAAATCCCTGCAGGAACCAAACCTGTGGATTTTTTTCTCTTTATCAATGCACAGACCTCATTGAGGTTTCTTTTTATTTATTTGCACTGTTTGACTAATTACTAAGGAGTACAGAGGAAAGGAGTAGAATGACAGCACCTGGGGTTTGAACATTCAGTAGCTGCCTGAGAGGAGAGGTGATGTCTGAGCATGTGCGACTAAGGAGGAGCTCTCAGCCCTGGTCGTATACCCTGGAGACGTGCTGTAAACAATAAATCACTTAAGAAACAGCTAAAATAAAAACGGTCCAGAATTTTTAATAATAATGAATGGTGGAAATGTTTATTATTTAATTTTCAAGCTTCCCACGTCAATTTTACTTTGTGGCAAAACCCCTTTAAGTTACCTATGCTGTAGACCCTGGCAATTTCCCAGTGTCCCAGTGGATAAGATAGCCCTGATTGTGCATATACGGTAACATGTCTGGTGAAGGGAAAAGATCATTGTATAAAGTAACAATCAGGCCCACAGCACAAAGAATTAACTGAGTTTTCATTTAAATGTCTTTGTAGTTTTAAACTTTAGGCCCCCGTTACTTTGTTTCACCCCTTTGACGAGGTTGGGATTTTAAATGGCGGTTCAGTCCGTTGTGAACAAGTTTTTAGATGAAGACGGCCCCCAAACACGCACTAAAAATGCGCAGGTCTTTACATTGCTTTAAATGAAAAACACGCATGGGCGTTAAAAGGGGGATCACTGAGTGTATTTCATCTCTTTCGGATGTTCTAAGGATTGCCATGTAAATTTTGATCTGAAAGACACAGCAGGAGCCCATTATAAACATGGGGTGCACCCTGTGCAGCAACACGCACCAAGCAGCAGCGGTTTTGGTTTTTTTTTGGATCCTTTTGACGCTGCATTTTTGGTCTTTTTTGGCCCAAAAAAACCCAAAAATGCTTTGGGGAACCCCCTTTTAACTGCACGGGGAATCCTTAATCTGTGGCAAAACTTAAGAGCTTAGGGGCAAAGTTCTCCTTTTGATTTTAAATATTGTTTTTTCAATTTTTATATGCCTTTCCCTCCAAGATACTTTTTGCCCTAACAACTCCTATGGCTCCATCACTTTTTCACGGTAACTTGTGGTTTATTGGGAAGTGATGGAATGGACCTTAAGAAATTATAATTTGTGAAAAAAACCCAAAATTTATGAAGATTTGGGAAAAAAAAAGAACCGTTATAACCCCCGGTCTATCGATAAAACTGCCAATTCTCAGAATATCTTTACTGATTCACCAGGAAAACTGTGAGGGAGACAGACTTGGGCTGAAGTCCAGGATTCCAAGTACTGGGGCCGCCGGC
Organism: Phyllomedusa bahiana; assembly: GCA_025379985.1. Classification (NCBI taxonomy): domain Eukaryota; kingdom Metazoa; phylum Chordata; class Amphibia; order Anura; family Hylidae; genus Phyllomedusa; species Phyllomedusa bahiana. Next base: position 50,157 of record JAODAL010002381.1, on the reverse strand, counting down.
CTATATGCGTACTTAGAGCGGCGTATCCCCCCAAGACCTGTTTCACACTATGTTACTGTGACCTTAAATGAACGCACAAAAACCAACTTCAGTGTGTTTTGCTCCGATGATAATCATTTGGCTATTTTGAGCTCAAAAATAGAAAAGTGGGTCATGTGTTAAATTAAAGATTGGGAATCTGCAAGAGCAGGTCACACAAGGACACTGTCTACCTTTTATATGGATGTTTGTATGTAGCAGAGCTGTATGTCTGTATGTAAATATTAAGTATTGATTTATTGTTTGGCTAATCCACAGGGGATAACTGTATTGTGCACAAGCTATACGAGTTTTGTTTTCTCCCTGACTACAGACAGAGGAGGGCTGAGCAGGGAGCGTCTGCATGTTTACTCAGACAATTACATTACAACCAGCGGATTCTCTATACAGCAGACACAGCCTCTGACAGAAACAAAGCTAGTGCAGATGCCCAGTAACACTGCTTTCAAAGCTCGTTCCTGTGTCCTGCCATCAGATAAGAAGTACAAACAACGCAAGCACGGCCAGTGGCCAGGAGCTTGCCAGATCAGCTCCTGGTCGTAGCTAATGTAAACAGTCTGGAAACTAAGGGCATCTAAGTCAGGCTATAGCTCTCACAGGCTTTATTTTCTTTAATCACATATATTTAGAAAAGTGATTAAATACCCATTTTGGAGGATCCCACGTCAACATTAGATCATGGCAAAACTCCTTTAATAGAGAATCCGAGCTATAGTCCACACAGCTCGGATTTTCTGAGGTCGGATTTAAAAACCCGATGGTTTTGAAAAAAATTAGAATGTGTTCTATAATCCGCCGGAAAATGGCAAATGATAGTACTGTTCTAATAAATGGGCACCCGAAATCTGGAAAACGCTGCAAAGAGCTGTGACAAAAAACATGCAAAAAAACCGAGTGTAAAATACTAATACTAATTAGAATCCGACCAGTATTTTATCCTCTGCCGTGTGGACGCAGCCTTAGGGTCCTTGAGGAATCTGAACATGTGGTAGATTTATTTCAGAAATTTCTTTCAATGGAAATTTGTTCCAACATCTGAAAGATATTATTTCCATGTCATGTATTTATACAAAACCCATTCAGATGTATGAAAAGTACATGAAATGTCTGTGTATGAAGATACTATTAATATTTATTTTATTCATTTATGTGGCATCATTATATTTTAGTGAACCATTCAGAGATAGTCATTATTTACATTGGTCCCTTTCCCCATTGGGGCTCACAATCTAAATTTCAGTTGAATCTATCAGAATGGTTTTGGAGTGTGGAGACAACTGGAGTGTAGAGAAGAGATCTATGTAAATAAAGGGAGAACTTACAGACTCTTTGCAGATGTTGTCCTTGGTGGAAGTGGAACCCACGACCCCGCGCTACAAGGCATTAGTGCTAACCACTGAGCCACCATACTACCAATAGGGCTTATGCACATGGCCATACTACGGCATTCGTATTTATGAAGCAAGAATAGGGCTGCCCTAAAGGTCTTTGGGGGCTCTTTTGTACCACATACAGCTTTTTGTAAGAAGGAATACAGAATTCTTTCTGTCAGATGTCATCTGAACCTGACAGAACAATACTTGCAGAATGCTCCATCAGCTGACATACAGTATCCATAAAAAGTTAGGAATATTTGGCTTTTGATTGAAATTTTAGGTTGAATATCATTTTTAAAATGCATATGCCCAACTGTTCAATGTGTCAGTACTTTATGCACAACTTACTGATCTCTAGAAAGGAGTTTAATGGTAAAATTCCCAACAGGTGTTTGATCCCTAAATCACCATCAATTTAGGGGATCAATTTGAATTGGGATTTAAACAGTCCTCCTCATCCTGTTTACATTTTGACATTGTAAGACCAAGACAACACCTTACAATTTATCAACAGTAACTCATCATTTTGAGGTTTCAAGCAGGGTGATCTCAGACTTTAGTGGCCACTGAGCTTAGAGTGCCACAGAGTGTCATCAGCAGGTTGCAACAGAGATACAGAGAGACTGGAAGAGTCACAGAAAGGCAAAGAAGTGGACGTCCTTTGGCTCCATCACACAATGATGACTGCTTCATTGTAAACAATGCCCTGCGGATCCGGATGATGAATGCCACACAATTCCAGGCACGTTTGAAGGAGGTGAGAGGCAACCAAGTGTCATGTCATTCTATTCATAACCGTTTACATCAAAGGTACCTGACCACACCACCATGCACAGGCATCATCGTCTTGCGTATGCCAGGGAGCATCTATACTGGACGAAGGACTATTGGTCCTTAGTGCTGTTCAGTATCAAAGTCGAGTCACTCGGAGCATAAATGATGGCTGCCAACTATGCTTTTTTTGTGGTGTTATTTCTCATTATGACTTCATTTATGGACAGCCATGGTTTGATTTCTTTGCCTGTGTGGATTGGATGGGTTGTTACCGACATCTGGTAAGAATTTCATATCAATAATGCAGTACCTGGGTTTGGGGGTGGTCCGAACTCTATGCTGGATTACCAGGATAATGCCAATGTGCTCTCTGGAAGGGTTGATAAGGCATGGTGCACCCCAATGAAAAAAAGTCCAGAGATTCAGGAGTCTACAATAAACTTCTTTAATGGAGGAACTGAAGTGCAACACAATACAGGCAAGACGCTAAGCAGCTTCTCCAATCTCACCCCGGTAGACAAAGGCTCTGTGCTGAGGAAAGGCCTGAGCTAGCTGTTCCTCTCTCTCTCAGAAGGCTGGTGTACTGGCTAAAACTCTGATTTCCAAGGGTCTGTTGATCAGTCTTCTGATTGGCTTCCTGGTCAAAAGGCTGGGGACTCAGAATCTGTGGCTCGGTATCTTCAGAATTGTCTTCTGGTCACACAGTCAGTCTGGCAGAATCTCTCCTGCTAACCAATGACCTCTATCTGCAGAACTACTGAGGGCTCTGAGTAATAGCCTTTTGTACAGATGCTACACGATCTATCCGCTTCTACGGGGGTGGAGTGGAGAAGCATAATCTTTTAGTATCTGTCTACACAACAAGGATTTATAGCCTGTTTTTTAACACTGATTTTGAAATTTTGAATCCTTTTGAAAAACGACTGTAAACCATTTCCATAGACCTCAATAGAAAATCAGACCTGTAGTCTACTTGGCACTGATTTTTTTTAGATCTGATTTCAAAACAGAAGGTTTAGCAAAAAAAGTCTGAAAATTTACTATTAAAGTCAATGGGAAGTCATAAAAACCAACCAGAAAGTTAATGAACTGTTTTTGGCACTGATTTTGGCTCAGATCCAACCAGAAGAAACTCAAAAGTACTCTATGATACACTATAGGTCCCACCTATAGTGGGTGTGTTTTTACTGAAGTATATGTTTTCAGTATAAATTTAGATAACTAGATATATATATATATATATATGTAACAATTCTAAGTGGATAAACATATGTGAACTATACATTTTTTGTAATTTTTTTTGTACTGATGCACTATTGATGCACTATTGATTGAAAATCTGGGCAAAAATCAGTACACAAATCAGTTCACAAATCAGTGTCAAAAAACGAAAACTGAGTAAAACCCATCATTTTTTTGTGTAAAATCAGTTCAAATTTAGTTCAAAATACTCATCGGATGAATGGTTTTTCAATTCAAATTCAGATTAAAAATCAGGCAGTATTTTGTCCTGTGCTGTGTGGACCCAAATTTCAGTCTCTCATACATTTGTATAGAGCTTCTATTCTGGCCCATGGGAATGACTCAGCATCTTTTTCAGACAGTGCAAAGGTCATTGTGGAATTTTCCCTCTAAAACTCAACTGTGCATCTTCTAGCAAAGTGGACAGTTATCAACTTCTCAGTCCATAGGTAGCAAGTCTCAGGAGTCTCTCTGTAGTAACTGGCTATGTTTTAACCCTCCCCATAGTGTAGATGATGTAGTGCAAATAAACAGAACATATAATAAACAATTTAGGCTGAGTATAAAACAGCAAAGAAGTACATAACAGTATAACTCATGGTACCAATATAGGAATGTGTTGATGCCTTTGCATAGTAGCAAGTGGTGAATGCCCACAGTCCAAAGTACCCTTTTTCTGAGACACTAAAATAGCACCTTTAGAAATAAACTTACTTAGAAAATTGGTGACATGTTCAATACTTATTTCACACGCTATATACTGCAGCTGGGTAGAATAATTACAAAGTACATATTACTTAATCACCAGGGATAAATATGTGAACATTAGGTTATTGCTACACGTACACTGAGACAAACAATGTGTAGTACATGGGAACCTGGGGGATTAGTTTAAGTAAGAGTGCAAGCTCCTGATGAATAGTGCTCCTAATTTTCAGATTTAAATTGTGCAGTTTTTGTTCAGCACTCTCACCCATAAAGCTCTCCACAGCGCTGCTCCTCCCTACATCTCCTCCCTCGTCTCTGTTCTACCGCCTACCCGCGCTCTCCGCTCTGTGATGATATCAGATTACATTCCTCAATCATCTGAACCTCCCATGCCCGCCTACAAGATTTCACACGTGCGGCACCAATTCTCTGGAACATGCTACCGCGGGCGATCAGGCACATTCACAACCCTCATAGCTTTAAAAGGGCCCGGAGAAAACATCTTCTCGGTCTGGACCACCAAGATCCCTAACTGCTATCACACACATTTGTCACTCCCTACACTAGGGAACTCACAGGCACTTATCTGTATATAGATGTACAGTCTGGGTGGCAGGTTCATCCATTTTTCATGTAAACCACCCCCTATTTATGAAACATGGCTGGACCATTGTAAACTTGGCACTTCTTACCGTATGGTTTCACCATACACCCTAATAGATTGTAAGCTCTCGAGCAGGGCCTCACACCTTGTGTCTCATTTGTAAGTACTTTTAATGTGTAATGTCTGTATGTTTACACTCGAATTTGTAAAGTGCTGGGGAATATGTTGGCGCTATATAAATAAAGATTATTATTATTATTTTTATTATTATCTATGCAGAAAAAACACGGCAGAGCTGTTAATCATTCTAAGGCTATGTTCACACGGCTTAACTGCGGGGCGTAATTCCGCCCCGCAATTACGCCGTGTGGCCGTGTGGCCGGGGGCTGGGCTGGAGCGGGGGGAGTGAGCGGGGGGCCGGAACTTCGCCGGCCCATAGACAGTCATTGCTAGCGGCGCATATACGCCGCTAGAAAGTGACCTGGAAATTATCTCCCCCCTCGGCGTCTTCGCCGAGCAGGGAGAGGAGACGTAATGCATAGTTCTCTATGAGAACTGTGCATTACCGTAGTTACGGACGATCAGCATAATTGGCGCACTTTGGCGCGTAATTACGGACTGAATTATGTCCCAGAATAAGCCGTGTGAACATGGCCTAAAGAGTAATGAGAGGATGTGTTATTATGTCACATGATTCAATCAGTGGGGATTTGGGTGCTGAAAACCCTACCAATGTTTAAAATAAAGGGGCAGAAGTGTTCTGCTGCTTATTGTCTGCTCAGCTCTTCTCAGAAAGCTGATCAGAGCAGATTTACCACTTCCCCCATTCTCCGAGCAAAGGTGAACCGATCCTAAACAAAATGGCCCAGCACTTAGCTTATTGTCACTGTCCTTTTATTTTAGCGACTAGTGGGAATCTCAGCCCCGAAGGAAACGTATTACATGTCACCATGACACAAAAAAGTCTATTAAAAGGCTAGGTACCCTTTAACATAGTAGAACCAAAAATACTTACACTTATTTTTTACAAAATGCAAAACTGCTTTCCCCAATGCCAAGATGAGAGGGAATTACATGTAGAGAGGGACCTCCATGTAGAAATCGGCTGTGTCTGTTATTTAGTGTTACCACTTTCAAAATCAATATTATATTATTATATTATATAATATATAGGCCAGTTAAAAAAATATGTGCTGTGGTTGTTGGTGTGGTTATTGACATGGTTATATCTCAAGTAGGAAACCCATCTTGAATGTCCAATTTTGCTAATAGTACATATAAAAATGTTTCTTTACTAAGGTTGGACCGGCCCACCACAAGTAGGCCCAGGTTATTATACAATAATAGGGCCCAAAGGTCCAGCAAAAGACAGCCTCATTTGGAGATAACCTTGAAGTCAATAAAATGTCATGTCTACTTTATTGGATTCCAAGATAACATATTATACCTTACTGATGATATCTAGTCTGCAAGCAGTATTAACAAATATGATAACAATGCAAAACAGAAATGTCCTGTATAGATGGAAGGTGTCTGATGCTAGATTTTGCCTATGGGGCATCATTTACCCGAGAGATGCTCAATAGACATCTGATCTTGGGCACTGCAACCTTGAACATTTTTGTTCACATGCTTTTCCTATACATTAACTATAAGGACAGGGTATATACAGGGCTCTACTATTTTGTGTCCTACCAGTATTGAAAAATAGTGAACATAATTTACAACCCCAAATTCAAAAAAGCTGGGCCTCTGTGTGATATATAAATAAAACAAAGAAAACTAATTATAGTCATATTTTATTCTCAACAAAATAGAACACATATCAGAAGGTGACATCTGGGAAGTGGTGCTGGAGTTTTGGAAGGGGAATGTTGTGCCATTCTTGTCTGATGTGGGATTCTCGCTGCTTAACCGTCCCGGGTCTTGTTTGCCAGATTTTTCATAACGCGGCAAATGTTTTCTACTGGTGAAAGGTTTGGACTGCAGGAGGCCACTTCAGTAGCCAGACTCTTTTTCTGGAAACCATGCTGTTGAGATGGATACGGTATCTGTTTTAGCATTGTCTTGCTTAAATATGCAAAGTCTACCCTTAAAGAGATACTTGTCTGGATGGGAGCATATTTTGCCTCTATTTACGGTTCAGCATGGATAGTGCTTTTTAACCCCTCAACAACCCTGGACGTATGAGTACGTCCCATGGTTGCTAAAGGGCTTTGTAGTGGGATCGCCCGCCCGCACTGTTTAACCTCTTAGACGCCGCGGCTAAGATGGCCGTGGCGTCTAAATGAATGAAAAATTAATGAAAAATGCATTAGGCTGTATAAACTATTGAGCCCCCTAGTGGTAAAGCACCCTAGGGGGACTCAAAGTAAAAATAAATAAATAAGTAAATGTTTTAATGTGTAAAATAAATAAAAAAATAATAAAAATAATAAAATAAAAATAATAAAATAAAAATACAATCACCCACCTTTTGCCATTTTACAAATAAAAAAAATTTCAATAATAAAAAAGTTACACATATTTGATATCGCCGCGTCCGAAAAAATCCGATCTATTAAAATATAACATCATTTATCCTGTACACTGAACATCGGGGAAGAAAAAAAATTTCCAAATGGCAAAATTGTGATTTTTTTTGGTCATTTTACGTCCTATAAAAATTTGAATAAAATTGATCAAAAAGGTCTCATATATTGCAAACTGGTACCAATAAAAGGTACGCTTCAGCCCGCAAAAAAATTCACCCTCACTCACGTCTGTAGGTAATACTGCAAAAAAAGTTATTGGTCGCAGAAAATGGTGCCACGGCGCAAATTCGAAAAATAAAACATTTCTGGAATTTTATTACGTTACCAAACATAACGGAACCGTACATGTATGGTATTGACAGATTCGCATCAACCTGTAGAATACAAAGAACACATCATATTTACTGAAGATTGAACGCCGTAAAAGCAAAACACCCGCAAACATGGCCCAAGTACGTTTTTTTTCACAATTTGTCTAACTTGGAATTTTTTTGCGGTTTTCCAGTATATTTTATAGAACAGTGAATAACACCATTAGAAATTACATCTTGTCCCATAAAATAAAAGCCCTCATATGTCTATGTAGGTGGAAAAATAAGAAAGTTATGGCTCTGGGAAGGCGAGGAGGGAAAAATGAACGTGTCAACAAAAAAACCCTGCAAGGTCCTTAAGGGGTTAAGAGGTGAAAGCTGCCCATTTCATAGACACTAGTACCTAATGCAGGATAGTCCTTCTTCTCTTGAGTCTGCAGGATACAGGATTTGTGGTTTCCATTAAAAAAAATCTAATTTTAATTCATTGGACCACAGTACAGTTTTCCATTTTGCCTTAATCCATTTTTGATGAACTTTGGCCAAAAGATGACATCAACCTTTCTGGGCTGTGTTGATATGACTTCCTATTTGCTCGATATAGCTTTAACTTGCATTTGTGAATTAAACAGAGAGCTATGTTCATATACTTTTCTTTTTTTTTTGTATACCTGAGTCCATTTCAGTGATTTTCATGCTTAAACGATGCCTGTTTTTTTAATGCAGTGCTGTCTGAGGGCCTATAGATCATGAGTATCCAGTATTGACCATCATCCTAGTCCTTTGTGCACATAGATTTCTCCAGATTCTCTTAATCTTTTAATGATATTATGTATAATAGATGGTGGGATATTCAAAGTCTTTGCAATTTAATGCTGGGCAACATTTTTGAAATTGTTCCTCAATTTTTCATTGCCCTTTTTCAAAGATTGGTGGACCTCTGACCATCTTTGCTTCTGAGAGCCTCTGTCTCTCTAACATTGCTTTTATATACACAGTCATATGATTTAGTTGAAAATTAACCGGGCAACTGCTTTTGATCAGTACAACTTTCTTTTACAGCCTTTTGTTAACCCTATCATATCTTTTTTGATAGGAGTTAAATTTATTCAAATTATATGAAAAATATCTTACTTTAAATTCTAATATGCTTTCTATGTTCTGTTGTGAATAAAATATGGTTTTAAGAGATTTCCAAAGAATTGCTCTCTTGCTTTCTTTTACATCCCAACTTTTTGGGAATTGGGGTTGTACTATAAATTAATGGGATTGCCATTCTCAGTACTCTGGCTTATAGTGATGATATGAGAAGGGAGTGTTTGCTGTGTAAATATGTAAAGCCTAAATCTCTAAATAAGCATACGCCATACAGATACATTAGAGTACTATAAAAAGGTACTTAAACATACCCAGCATCATACTCACTTTGTAGCCACTGGCTTAAATAGAACAAACCTCGTCTACTTCTGAGCACTCTTGGGCTGCTTTGCTTTGTCATAATGTCAGAAAATATTATTTTACTGCAAGAATAGTAGGTGCTTGGAACAAACTTCCAGCAGATAAGGTTGGAAAATCACCAGTAAGTGACTGTAAACCTTTCTGGGATAAACTTATATCTATCGTAAAAGATAAAAAAGCAAAGTAAATAATATAAGGGCAAACTAGATTGACCATTTGGTCTTTTTCTGCCATCAGTCTTCTAAGTTTCTATGTTTTATTCATGGAACAGACGACCATAGTAGTGTATGCTATTTTATCACGGAAAGACGGGTCAATACGTACTGATACGTCGATCGTTGGGTAGTTGTGGATCCTCTGGGCCACCTCGAGTGTAGATGGTGGTATAGCAGACCACTTCAGGGAGCAAAGTCTAAGGGGCCTCTGGTCTTCACCGGAGCCCACCGACAGGCCAAAACGGACTTCGCTGTGGGGAACCCCCAGGTCAGTATCCCTAACATAGCTAATCATAGTAGCAGCTGAAGTGCAGGTGATGGAGTCCAGGCAGGTATCAAGCAGGTATAATGGCAGAATGCAGCAGAAACAGGAACACATGGAACAGGCTGATGTGAGGCTAAAAGGGTAACAGGCTGACAGGCAGGACACAGCAGGGTAAACAGGCATCAGTACGGCATATAACAGCAGAATCTAGCAACCTGGGTATCAGGCAAACAGGCAAGATGTCAGGATACAGCAGAAACAGGAACCTAGGTAACAGACATGCAGGAACAGCAGGGTTAAACGTACACAGAAAAAGACAGACATAACAGCAGGAAGCAGTGGTCAGGAGCTCAGATGGACATTAAAGAAATGACCAGGAACAGAGGTAGGAAGTTCCTTGTATGCCAGAAGGTTGTAGGTCATTGGACAGGAAACTGGGACACTGTCCCTTTAAATCCAGACCAGCTAGCTCGCTCACACCCAAGGGAGAGTGTGCAGACCCAAAAAGGAACAGGAGCGAGGACAGATGAGTAGCAGCAATAACAAGGGACACAGCAACAAGTATAGGAACCAGGGACACAAACAGGCAAACAGTCACATCCGCAGTCCACAGCAGTGACCGTGGCATGAATGGAGACAGGACTGAAGCAGGGACCTGGCCATGTCCATAGCCCGAAACAAGGGTAGCGGTATGGACCATGACATTATCCCACAAATATAATGTACACCAGGGTAGAGCAGATCAATTGTAGTCAAGAGTAAACTAGTTTTGGTTTATTGAAACCTTGGGCTATGCCAGTGAACACTTCTTCAAGAGTATTCTGAAACATACATTCGGCATATACTCCTTTATAGATGTGGTCATAGCCTTAATGCTTTGTAAAATCTTCATTAAAGAAATCCAAATTCAAAAGAAATTGATTGCGGCACTCACCGATCCAATCTTAGCGTGACTTTATTCCAAAAGTTAAACAAGCCTATGAGTGTTTTGCCTGTACACATGCTTCCTTAAGGTCTTGAGGAAGCGTGTACGCATGCGTGACGATCGTAGGCTTGTTTACTCTATCTCCACCTGCTTGGATTTTAACTTGGGAATAAAGTCTCGCTAAGATTGGATCGGTGAGTGCCGCAGTTCATTTCTTTTGAATTATTATGGACTTTGCTATTAAAGGAGTTGTCTCCCCTCAGAGTTTCATAGATGCATCTTGTCACTTCCTGGTCAGACTGTCTGTAATTAGCATACGAGCTCCATGCATTCACTCCGTGTATACAACTCTGTGTTTTCAGTCTGCTAATTAGTTTAGATTAGCTTAGAAGCTTCTCTGAAACTGCTAGCAGGAGATTTAACTAAAGTAAACAGCAGTAATTAGTAGCCTTTGTCTGAAAGTTCAGATAACACATGCTCTCACTCTGGCTGCTGTGACCTATGTGACCTGCTATCACATAGAACAAACAGCAGGGGAAAAGGAGTAAACAGGTCAGTCACTGGTGGAACCAAATAGAGCCAGGAAGGTGATAAAATCATTTGTAGCTCCTTAACAAAAAAATATGAACAAAACAATGTATTTGGATAATGTCTTCATTTAGTGTTCCCTACATTTTGAAAGCTATTCTTTGTAGTGAGACAACCCCATTAATGCTGAGCACCACCGGGAGCGTTTGAGTGGTGGATACCCTGTGTGTGAAACATAGAAGGGATTATCCATTTGAATGGGACTGCTGGTGCCGATCGCCTTCTTGGATTGAGAATTTCATTAAAGAAATATCTGATTTAAAAAAAATGGGTCAGATAGTCTTGGAGAAAGAACTAGAGCTGCAATGCGTGGACTCTCTAATGTGCTCTAGTTCTCAACTGGCGAAAAAACTGATGAAGCAGGGAATGATTCCTGTGAAATTCGTAGTCAATTACCCCTGAGTTAAGTGTTTTAATGTTGTAGTTTTTTGTTGTAGCGTTTAGTCTATGTTTTAGTCTATGTTTTTATGATCGTTTTGTGTTCTCTGTATATTTTTGTGCAATGTTCACTTAAAGGGGTTGTCTCACTACAAAGATCAGCTTTCAACATGTAGGGAACACTAAATAAAGATGTTTTCCAAATATATTGCGTTGTTCATTTTTTTTTGTTAAGGAGCTGCAAGGGATTTTATCACCTTCTGTGCTCTCTCTGGTTCCCCAAGTGACCGACCTGTGTACTTCCCCCCCCTGCTGTTTGTTCTATCTGATAGCAGGGAGTGACGTCATCACACAGGTCGCGGCAGCACAGAAATCCGTACAGTGAGAGCTTGTTTGTTATCTGATCTTTCAGGTAAAAGCCAGTAATTACTGCTGTTTACTTTACCTCAGAAGCTTCCCTGGTACTGACAGCATGAGATTTATCTAACTAGCAGAGGTCTGAATACAGGGAGCTCATATGCTAATTACAGACAGCTTGACCAGGAAGTGACAGAGCAAAGCAGCATTATTGCATTCATGTATCCAAATAGACACACAGTCGCCTGTTTTAGAACATTAGCACTAGGAGAACCGCACTGATTACATAGATCTGACTATCTTCCTAGCCATCCATAGTGCGCTCCATAGAGCCCCCCATATCGTGGGATCTAGATCCCAGTTTTTCTGTAGTTTTACAAGGGAATTCTGACCAGACATAGAGGAATTCTTTTTTTGGAGGCCAGGTGCACAGGATTGCCCGACTACTGGAGGCTGTTAATAAGCTTTTAACTATGTTGTACTGGATCTGTACAACATTATAGGGTGAGAGCACAGCTGCCATACGTTTTCTCTACAAATACACTCACCGGCCACTTTATTAGGTACACCATGCTAGTAACGGGTTGGACCCCCTTTTGCCTTCAGAACTGCCTCAATTCTTCGTGGCATAGATTCAACAAGGTGTTGCAACGATGCTCAATTGGTACCAAGGGGCCCAAAGAGTGCCAAGAAAATATTCCCCACACCATGACACCACCACCACCAGCCTGAACCGTTGATACAAGGCAGGATGGATCCATGCTTTCATGTTGTTGACGCCAAATTCTGACCCTACCATCCGAATGTCGCAGCAGACTCATCAGACCAGGCAACATTTTTTTCCCAAACTTCTACTGTCCAATTTCGATGAGCTTGGGCAAATTTGGGCCTCAGTTTCCTGTTCTTAGCCCGAAAGGAGTGGCACCCGTGTGGGTCTTCTGCTGCTGTAGCCCATCTGCCTCAAAGTTCGCCGTACTGTGCGTTCAGAGATGCTCTTCTGCCTACCTTGGTTGTAACGGGTGGCTATTTGAGTCACTGTTCCCTTTCTATCAGCTCGAACCAGTCTGCCCATTCTCCTTTGACCTCTGGCATCAACAAGGCATTTTCGCCCACAAGACTGCCGCTCACTGGATGTTTTTTCTTTTTTCGGACCATTCTCTGTAAACCCTAGAGATGGTTGTGCGTGAAAATCCCAGGAGATCAGCAGTTTCTGAAATACTCAGACCAGCCCTTCTGGCACCAACAACCATGCCACGTTCAAAGGCACTCAAATCACCTTTCTTCCCCATACTGATGCTCGGTTTGAACTGCAGGAGATTGTATTGACCATGTCTACATGCCTAAATGCACTGAGTTGCCGCCATGTGATTGGCTGATTAGAAATTAAGTGTTAACGAGCAGTTGGACAGGTGTACCTAATAAAGTGGCCGGTGAGTGTATATGCTTGATCTACTACACCAAGAGTGCCTTCTCTTTCTTTCCCCCTCCACTTCTCTGCTCTTTCCCAAGTGTCTGCTGTAAGGATTGGTTCTCAACTGGGAGACCTTTGTACATACGCAGAAGAGCGGTGCATACTGAAAACATCTTGCAAGTTTCTTTTATTGTGATTAGAGCTCAGTATTTTTCAATAATATTCTGTATTTTTCATCCTACTTTCTTCTAATAGCGCCCTGTTACTATCTATAGACATTAGACTTATTTTATGTGTATGTATTGTGTGTGTGTAGAATAGACACAGCATGAAGACCAAAGAGTTTTGCTGAGACCTGAAAGAAGCAATTTGCGCTCTGTGAATCAAAGCGTTTCTACCTGTTACGTAAGACAATCAATCACACCGAATCTGGGTTACTGTATTTATACCTTTTCTGAGAATTGTTCAAGCCTTTTAATTTACTTGTAACAGTCTGATGGTGGATCCACTGGACCACCGCAGGCGATGACGTAAGCCCACACCAGGGAGTGGAATCTAAGTGGGTCCCGGTATTCACCAGAGGTCGCCGCAAAGCAGGATGGTCTTGCTGCGGTGGGAGTCCACCAGGTCACTACCACTGGCGGGGCTTGCCTGCGGTGGCGGCCAAGGGTACGAGGTACAGGATCGGCAATCAGGCTCGTAGTCGGGGACAGGCAGGAGGTCAGGACAGGCGGTTCTGGTTCGTAGACGGTGGACAAGCAGGAGGTCAGGACAGGCGGCTCTGGTTCGTAGTCGGTAAACGTAGGCAGACGGTCGGTACACGGTAAGGCAAACAGGAACTCTCTAGACAGCTTTCTCCTAAGGAACATACACAAAGGATCCGGCGAGGGCCGCCAGGAAGAGGCTGGACTTAAATAGGAGCAGTGCCCGGCAATGACCAATTACCGGCGCACTACCCCTTTAAATTCAAACTGGCGGCGCGCGCGTGCCCTAGGGCGGACCCACGCGCCGGAAAACGGACCCAGAAAAAGCGGGAAGCGCCCCGGGGTTAAAGTGAACGCTGACAGGGGGGGGGAAACACGGGGGAACCCCAAACCCCCGACGGGCGGGACGGGGCTCCGCTGGAACGGGGGCCAGGGCCGCCCCCGGCGCCCCCGACAGGGGGTCGCAGGGGGTCCGGAAAATCCCTGCATTACTTTTAATTAATTAAATAAAAACCCCCCCTTTCCCTTTGAAATTTTAAAAATTTCGGGTTGAAAAAATTTCATTTGAAAGCTCTAAAAGGGGTAGTCACCCCGTTTAAAAGAAAAACCGGGCCCACATATTTTTTTTACCCCCCCTGGCTGGGGAAACAGAACAAGGTAGTGAAGCCCTGCTGTTTTCCCAAAGTGCTTTGTCCCTTATTCTGTAAGAATTTCGGGTATTTTTTGTTTTTTTAAATTTCCCAAATCTGCAGGTTTTTAACCCAAAAGTCATTCAAAAGGACCTTTCAAGTGTCATTTTTTTTTCTAACCCGCCTACCTAAAAGGCAAACTCCCCCCCACCTCAACTCCCAAAACCTTTTAAATTTTAAATGGGTTAGAAACATTTGACAAAAATGTCAGTGGGGACCCTAGCCTTTGGGCAGAGCTAATACATACCAGGGAAAAAAAATTTGAGGGTAAATGCTCTAAAACTGGGGGGGGGCCCCCAAGGGGGGGGCAAACCAAAGGGGACATTTCCCCTTTTAACTATCCTTAGAAACTAAAAAAAAATTTGGCTAATTATGCAGTTGTAAATTACCACTGAAAAAGAAATTTCCTTCTATTTTGTATGGGCGGCCATTACTTCTGTGCCTTGAAGTGATCATGTTAAAATATTTGAAAAAACTATTCGATAAAAAGGTATCGGGAAATTTAACTCTCAGAAATATCATTCCCGATCTAAAACATAACATTTAATAAATCAGTTAAAAAATACAAAACCTCCGAATTTGGAAAAAAAAAATCACAAAAATTTAAATAACCAAGAAGCAAATTACAAAACCCACGGGCCCAAAAGAAAAAACTCCCCGGTTGGTGGGCTGAAAAAGGGAAAAACTCGATAAACGTCACTTTTTCCCAAGTTTAATTCAATGGGTTTAAATTGAATAAATTACATAAAATTTAAAATTTTTTACAGGTATTTTAAAACCCAAAAAGGGATATTTAAACAATAAATTTTGGGCCATATAGGGCTATTTTCCTAATCCTGGCCCTTTTAAACCCCCCCCTAACATGGGGGAAATTGCCCCGAAAGGACGGCCCATTTTGGGGAAAACCCCTATATAAAACTATTTTTGAGAGTGAAAAACCCTAATTGGGGAAGGGCCGCCAAATGAAAAGGGCCAAAACAATTTGGCCCAAAATTTTTTGAGATGATTGTCTCCTATTTGATAAGGGTTAATTCCTTTTGGTTTTTTTTAAAAAATGGGGGGGCCCAACTTTCATTGTAATCCTCCCCTTGGGGGGGGATAATGAGGACCCTGCAAAAAAAGGGTTTTCCCCCACAAAACGGGAAAGGTATCAGAGAAAGAAAAGAGACCAAACCGGTAAAACCAAATACATCCCTTATTTCCTATTTTGCCATAGGCAAACTTAAACTCTATCATTTCCTATCTAAAAACACTAAAAACTTTAAATTTTTAAATTATGTAAAAAACCTTAACCTCTATACCACATTTAACCCCTTCCCGACATGGGCATTTCTTGGAAAACCCCAAACGGGAATGACTTCCCGCAAAGGGAAACGTATCCATACCCCCTGGCACCCGGCGGGGCTGCGGGCGAGCACACGCACGTTTCGCCCCCAGGGGACCAGGGGAAAAATTACCGGGCCCGGGCATGCCGTATCCCCCCCGGGCCGGGAAAGGGGGGCCCTCCGGCCGGGGGTTTTGATTACCGCTTCATTACCGGCACCCTTTGTAAATGGCTGCGTTAATAAACCGGCGGGCCAGGGGGAGTGAGCCCCCTTCCTGCCTGCCCCCCGGCGCCCCCCGCATTTGGTGTGGGGCCCCATCTCCTCCTGTTTCCCCCGGGGAAGGGAAACCCGGAAATTTCCCGGGGGTCATCTGTGATGTAAACCCACCCCGAAAATGCATTGTGTCAGGGTGACAAGGGCGTTGTCTTTCAACCAGTACCCCAGAAACTGATCCGTGCACGGGCCCAAAATTCTAACAGCAATCTAAAATTTTTGAGCTTTTTAGAAGAAAAAATGAAAAAAAGTGAAAAAAAAAAAAAAATAAATAAAAAAAGTGAAAAAAAATTAAAACACAAACAAAAAAAATTTAAAAAAAAAACCCAACTTCAACCCCCCCTTTTCCCCTTTACAAAACGCCAATCGCCCCAAAAAAGATCAAAAATAAAAAAAGGGTACCCATATTTGGTATCGCCCGCGTTGCGTACGACCCACCGATAAATTTTGTCATTTAAATTTAAACCCTACGGGTGAACCCCAAAAAAAAAACAAAAACAAAAAACATAAACAAATTGCAAATTTTTTTTACATCTTCAGCACAAAAAAATTGAAAAAAAGCGATCAAAAATTCATAAAGACGCCAAAGTTGTCCCAATTAAAATTTCATTTCATCCCGAAAAAAAAAAAAGTCCATACACTCCCCTTTTAATATGGAAAAAAAAAGAAAGTTATGGCTCCGAGAAGACAGGGGATGCAAAAATTTTATTTAACACAAAAAAACACTTTTTTTTTTTTTAAAGTTCTTAAAAAATTTAAAAAAACCCTATAAAAAATAGGGTATGGGCCATAATCGTATCGACCCGGGGAGAAAAAGCAAAACTGGTAAAGGGATACTGCAAAAGGGAGCGCTGTTAAAAAAAAAAAATTAAAAAAACACTACTAGGTTTTGGCAGTTTTTTTCTTCACCCTCCCTTCCAAAAAAGGGGTTTTAAAAAACGACCCAAAAATTCTTGTCCCCCCAAAAATTATACCAATAAAAACTTCAACTCTTCCCCGCAAAAAACAACCCCTTTCAAAAGCTCCGTAACAGAAAAATAAAAAAATTATGGCCTCAGACTAAAACCCAAACAAAAACCTGTTTTTCTTTTTGAAAAAGTGTTTATAAAATTAGTGGGAAAAGCCTAAAACATAAAAAATATACAAATTGGATAAACGCTGTAATCGTATCCGACCTGAAAGATTTTAAAACTAATTAATTCAGTATACGCACGGGACCGCTGTTAAAAAAAAAAAAAAAAAAAACACTTACCAGGAATTTCCCCAAATTTTGGGTTTAAAAAAGCCTCAAAAAACCTTTAAAAAAAAATGTTCCCAAAGCGGGATAATTTCCCCCCATAATGGTACAAAAAAAAAAACATTAACGTCATCCCAAAAAAAAACAAAACCCAAAAATCATCTCCTATTAAAAAAAACTAAAACGGGTTTTGGCTATCAGAACAGAACAAAAATAAAAAAGCAATTTTTTAAAGACCTAAATTTTTATTGGGGTAAAAGTAATAAAACAAAAAAAAAAAATTATAAAAATCTTTTAAAATTGCAATTTTTTTCCGGGCCCCCAAAGGGAAAGATATTTCCCGTCATTTTAAAAACTGCAAAGGACGGGAAAAGCTGTAAAATTGAAGCTCAAAAAAAAAATGGGGGAATTGCGTTTTCCCCTCATTTTTCATAGCCCAATGCAAAAAAAAGCAACTTTGTAACCCTGGGGCACCCCAAAAAAATTTTTCAATACACCCCCCAAAATTTATTCTTTTAGGCGTGCCGAATCCAAAAAAATTGGGCCTTTTGGAAGGTTTCACCCTTTTTAGGGACTTTGGGGCTTTGTATTTTTTGACATGGCCCCACCAAAAATCGGGATTTCCCCCAAACCCAAATAGCGCTCCCTCCCCTTTTAAACCCCGCCATGCGCCCAAACACATTTTTTAAACCCCCCAATGTAGGGGATTTCCGAAAAATTTTGGGAAAAAATTGTGGGAACCAAAGGTTTTGGGTTTCTTTTTTACCAGGAAATTTCCTTTTAAAAATTTAAAAATTTTCCCCTAAAATTGCAGATTAAATTTGGGAAAAAAAAAATTTTTTTCATTTTTCACAAAACCTAACGTTAAAAAAAATTTTTTTTTTACACAAAACCCGTGGGGTTTATATGCTCACTCCCCCCCTGGATATAATTCCCTTTAAAGGGGG
The DNA here is from genome assembly GCA_025379985.1 of Phyllomedusa bahiana. Classification (NCBI taxonomy): domain Eukaryota; kingdom Metazoa; phylum Chordata; class Amphibia; order Anura; family Hylidae; genus Phyllomedusa; species Phyllomedusa bahiana. The sequence goes on along the minus strand of JAODAL010002381.1, from coordinate 31,797 downwards.
GTAGTTTTTTCCCAAAATGGGGGATTTTTGGGGGGTTTAAATTTAAATTTTTGGAACCTTAGGGGGGTCCGCAAAACCTAAAAAGGGCCCCCCTAAATAAAAGGGTAATAAAAAATAACTAGAGCCCAGTAGGTGCTCCTCCTATTTGGGTTGGGGTTTGACCCAAAAATGCACTGGGCCCCCATTGGGATACCTAAAAACGGAAATCTGGGAATAAAATTAAGTTGTTTTTTCCCTGATCACATTTACCGTATTCTTGTGAACAAGTATAAAAATTTTAAAATCGCAAAAAAATAAAATTTTTTAAATTTCACTTCCCCCTTTTTTTAAATTCCCCCTGAAAAACCTAAATGGGTTAATAAATTTCCTAAATGGGGTTTTGAATATTTTAAAGGGGGTTAGTTTTGATGAGGCATTTTGGGGGGTATCTAACTACAGGCCAAATCAAAATCACGTTAAACTACTGGTTTCTAAAAAATGTTATTGCAAATTTTTTGAAAATTTGAAAATTACTACAAAATTTCAACCCCCCTAATGTCGAAAAAAAAAAAAACTTAAAAAAAAATATGCCAAACTACAGCAACATGGGTAATGCCGTTATAAATATTTTAAAAAAAATAATATCTGTCTTACATGCGAAATTTTTGAATTTTAAAATTGGTAAATTTTTCAAATTTTTCAAATTTTTTGATATTTTTCACAAATAAACAAACTTTTTTTGGACCAAAAAATTTCTTACTATCTTAAAGCACAATGTGTACGAAAAAACAATCTTGAATCACTGGATGGGTTAAATGTCAAAAAGTTTTTTTCCACATAAAGGACACATGAAGATTTCAAAAATGGGCTTGTCAAGAGGCCAAAACTGGCTCTGGGGTAAGGGGTTTAAAAACCTTTTTCTAACCCACCTTTAACCCTTTCCACTTTGATGGAAAGGGGAAAAGCTCCTTTTCTTTATCAAGTCTGGGGAACACCACCTTTTAACAGGGAAAAATTAAATACAGCAATTTATACTCCAGTAAGGGGTCCCCCCCCTCCTACTTGGGGGAGTGGTCCCTAACTCAGACAAAGACAAATAAGGCCCTGTACACCCTTTTCAGCGGGGGGACACTTGGGGGGCAGAGGTAGAAATCACAATTTAAAACGTCATGCCAACATTGACCAACAAATAACATGCTGAGATAGAAATGTCACATTGCTACCAGACTTTTCATGTCGTTAGGTCTCAGACTGATCAATGGTGTGGTCTGATTACACACTGGGACTTGCCACAAGAGGGTGTAAATGTGCTTCCCCGCTGCCATGTAAAATGCATGGGTAATATATCTCTTGTTGTCTGACCGTTGACTGCTTGACATGCCTCTATGATGCACTCAAACACCTTTTATCCAGTTGCCAAACTTTGAGAGAAGGTGTTGGGAACACTAGTTACATGAGAACATGGACATTCGGCGAACAGGCTCTAGATTGCCCAGACAGACCACCAGTAGCACACTCAGCTCCTATAGCGTCCCTGTTCACCATTCAGACACAGGCAGCACCTTCATTACACAACCCTTCTCTCAGCCTGGACCATTTCTAGGTACATAGCAAAAAAACTGTAGTTCATGGTGCCTTTTTTTCCCCTGTCATGACAGCCAGCCATTGTTCCCTTTTAGGAAAATCCGGGTTCTTTTTTTGGATCAAATGATAGTCAAGTTTGAATATGGAGATCTTTTTAATTCAACCTTTGCTTTGGAGACATGCTCTCCCCTAACTGGCGTGAGGATGTGTTGGGAAGACAACTATGAAAAGACAACCATGGATAAAATAATAAAGCTTTTTTTTTTTGGAAAATTTAAATCGTATATACATTTTTAAAGTATTTTTCCACACCAGAAATTTTTCATAGAGGTAAAGGGTCTCGTAACAATATTAAAATGGGGTCCTTTTTGGGGTTGGTCCCAAAAGGGCCCAGCACAAAGGTGGGGCCCCCACACTGACATGTTTCAGCCCTGAAAAGGCCTTTGCCCAGCGTAACAGGGGTGTTTTAAAAACACCATATTTAAATGAAACGGGACTAAAAACATGAAAATACAGCTAAATGTCAAAAAAAAAAATATAATAAAAAAATTTCACCTTTTGTCTTTTTCACAAAGGATAATTGCGGGGGGTAATTACGCCCCCAATTACCCGGGATTCGGCAGCTCCGCCCACTCCCCGATCGCCAGCCCCCTAGACTTCATTTCTAGCAGCACGTATTCAACGCTATAATTGAAAGTCACTTTTCCCCCTTGGGGTAAAGGCGAGTGGGGGGGAGGAGATGAAACCATATTCCTATGAAACTGTGGGTTACCGTAATGACTGGGAGTATTTGCCCCGTATTTAGGCAGTACGGCAGAAATTCGGGCCAAATATGTCCCCCTTTAAGCCGTGTGAAAAAGCCCTTTGTTTTCAATGTTACAGTTTGGATTTCAATTTTTTAAAAAAAATATTTTTTCAAAAGACCCAAATTTTGAAAAAAAACATTAGCGGGGCATTTGCTCTTACCAAAAAGCTAATCGCAATTTAGGTGTGCCCATCTCCAAGTTACTTCCCCCTTTCAAATCAAATAGAAGTGGGGGGTTTTTATCACGAAAGTTTGTGCAGGCAACAGGTGGAACAGGTTTTAGTTTCTGTCAACAAAAAAAATATTTCCAAAATAGTGAAAAAAAGAATAATTTTTTGTGATCAAAAAATTTTTTTTAATTGTGATTCCCACCATTTACATATCTTTTACTTCAACTATTGCGATCTCCGTGTATTGGGATGTAAAAAGGGGGGGGGGAGGGGGAAAGCTGAAGACACGTATAGCAAACTGTGGCAGCCCGATATAAGGAAAATAATTTTTACAGGGGTGAAAAACATTTTTATTGATTTCATCAAAAATTTGCAGCATTTTTTTCCATCTATGCTTTTGTGGGGGTTGAAAAACATTTAGGAGATGACGGGAACCAAAGTCATCCGTGAAGCATTTTGGATTTATAAAAACAAACACTTTTTTGAAACAATCGAATTTTAAAAATGACATCCAGCATTTTATTTATTATTATTAATCAATAATCTAAATTTTAAACATGCATATGAATGAAAAGAGATGCTGACACAGTTGTCAATGCAAATTTCTGGTTATTTACAAGCAATACATGAATTTATAAGCTTCTGTTTGGGGTGGATCATTTTTTAATATATTAGCAAAACAATACATCATTATGCAGGGATTAAATTTTCCCATTGGTAAAACAACTTATCAAGTCTCCCCTTAATTAACATCCCAAAAACCCCACCCCGAAAGTTTTGGGGTTTTGTCAATTACACATACACCTTAACTTTATTCTATATGTGTTGTGGGGGTCTTTTGTTCAAACAAACCCCATTCTTATCTCATTTCAAAACATTTTATTTCAGTATGGATAAAGTGGGTCAAATTTTTGTTTTAATACTAATATTTGCTGACGTAGGTCGAGATATTTTTGTTTTTTTGGCGTAAAAGCCAAAAGTCATGGATGGGAAGTGGTACAAAATAGAGAAGTAAAAATAACCTTTTTTAGTTAAAAAATATAAAAAGTATTAAATTAGTACATCTATTTACAGAGCTAAAAAGCATTAGACAAAAAATAGAAGAAGAAGAACAGAGGAAGACTCAGCCTTTTGTCTCATTTAAAAATTGCAATCTTAAATCACCAAGTTATCCATAGGGAAAAACAACATAAAATTACCTAATTTCCATAAAAAAAGGTAGAAGAAATTTTTAACGTATGTTCTTAGTCCTGTGTTCATTTTAAAAAAATGGTTTTTAACACGCCCCCGTTTTTCTGTAACAAGGGCCCAATTTAGGGGCCCGAAACTTCAAACAAAAGGTTAACAGCGAGGACCGAGACTTCCCCTGCTCCTTGGGCATTTACAGAGACTGATCTAAAACAGAACGGTTAACTAACTTTGTTCCCACACAGTATAGCACGTTTTTCGCAAAACCCTCGTTAACGACCTGCTCTCCCACCACTAAAGTCATGTGCGGTTTTTTAAGGAGTTTTTAACGGGTTTTTCTCACCACGTTTTTTTCACAGAGCCAGCAGTTGCTTTCATTCATGCATTCTGTCACTTTTCCTGGTCAGGCAGAGGGGTAATTAGAAAATAAGCTCTGGTTTATTAAAACCCTCTGCAAAATTAGTCTCGTTTTAGAAAAAAAATTTCCCCTTTTCTACCCGGTCCAGTGAAGTTTCAGAGTTTAAAGAAAAACTTTTAGTAATTTTTTTCTTTTGTCTGAAAAGATCAGATAACACTCAAGCCCCTCAAGCTGCTGGCATTTTCTGGCCTTCATTGTGGTTAAAGTCACTCCCTACTATCAGATAAGAAAAACAGCGGGGGAAACAGGCAAAAACGGGTTTTGGGTTTAGCTAGGGGAAAAAAGATTGCACTCAGGGCTGATAAAATCATTTGTAGCTCATCAACAAAAAAAAAAACAAACAATTTTTTTGGGAAAAACCCTCTTCTTTTTTGGTGTTCTTAAAATTTTGGAAAGCTTATCTTTGCAGTGAACAACCGTTTAAAATTTTAATTCAATGAGTGTAAAAACCCCTTTTTTAACCAAAAACAGCCCTGGGACAAAGGGGAAATTTTTTTTACTTATCTGTTCTCATTTTCTTTTATTCAGCCCTTAGTGATTTCTCTATAACCTTGTTTAGGTCCTCTGTTGAGGGGATCCCTATATAAGCTCTTACCAAAAAATTTCCCAAATTAAAGGGGGATAAAACCCAAACCTTAAAAAGGGTTTTTTGCCAAGAAGGTTTTCCCCTCTCCAAACGGGTGAACTGTCATTTTGGGAGCATTGAAAAAGGGACATTGGGGTTTTTGTTTTTTAAAAAAAAAACAAGTTTTTTCCTCCATGATGTCTTCGAACACTTCCCATGCACACTCCCAGGCTGATATTCACTTTGTAGTTAAAGCAAACATTGTTTGGTAAATACAGAGAAAACTGTATTGGGGCCAAAGCTTAAGGGTTTTTTTTTCTTTCCCCTTATTCTGCTCAGGGGAAAAAGATAAGATCCAAGCAGGCAGAGTTCAATGAAATGCTGCAGGGGGAAAGGGGGGAGGCTGAAACGGGGCATCTGCATGTTTACTCAGATAATTTTTTTAAACCAGCAGATTCTTCCCTTTACAGCAGACCAGGGTTTGTTTTTTCCCCCCCCCTTTAAAGCTGGTTCCCTGTGCCCTGGGCCCTCAGATAAGAAAAAGCAAACAAAAACAAGTTGGCCAGAAACAGTTTGGTCATAGCTTTAAAGTAAGCAGTAAGGAAAAATAAGGGGAAATTTTGGGAACCCCGGGGCTTTTCACAAGGCTACACTTTTTTTTTAAACTTTTAAAACTCACCCGGGCCCCTTATTAAAGGGACACCTGCCCAAAGCTCGTTTAAAAATTCATTTTAAAACAGCCAATACATGGCGGCAACCAGTGCATTTAGGGATGTAGAATGGGCAAGACAAAACTCCAGCAGTTCAAACCGAGCAACAGTATGGGGAAAAAAAACGTGTTTTTGAGTGCCTTTGAAGTGGCATGGTTGTTGGTGCCAGAAGGGGTGGGGGGGTTTAGTATTTTAGAAAAATGCGATCTCCGGGGTTTTTCCCCGCACAACCATCTCAAAGGGGTTTTCAGAGAAAAGGTCCCCAAAAAAAAAAAAAAAACATCCAGTGGGGGCAGTCCGGGGGGCGGAAATGCCTTGTTTATTTCCAGAGGGGCAAAGGGGGAATGGGCAGACTGGGTTTGGCTGGGTAGAAAAGGAACAGTGACTCAAATAGCCACCCTTACAACCAAGGGAGGCAGAAGGCATCTCTGAACGCACGTAAAGGCGAACTTGAGGCCCAAAGGGGTACAGCAGCAAAGACCACACCGGGTGCCATTTCCCTTTTGCTATGAACAGGAAAATGAGGCTCCAATTTGCCCAAAAACTCCCTCGAAAATTTTGGGCAGTAGAAGGGGTTGGGGGAAAAAAAAATTTCCGGTCTGATGAGTCTCGATTTTTTGCTGCGACAAATTTGGGTTGGTAGGGTTCCGATTTGGCCCAACAACAAAATGAAAGCATGGGGTCCAATCCCACTTGTATCAACGGTTCAGGCTGGTGGTGGTGGTGGTCATGGTGGTGGGGAATATTTTCTTGAAAAACTTTGAAATTCTACGGTTCACAAATTTGGATCAAAAGATGTTTAAGAGCTGCCAACGACTTTTCAACGTGATCTCAATCGGGCATGTCCTATACTATCTTTTACCTCTCAATAGATCCAATTCCAGGCCTCTCACTGGGGTCATCCGACCTCCATTATAGCATAAGAAAAAAAATAAAACAACACCAACTGCAAGCTGCACTCTTATGACAGCCTGTGAGAGTGGGCGGGTGCAGAAAGCCAAAATGGTAGGCACCCCTTCCTCCCATATATAGGTTAACAATTCAATATACACCAAATATAACGTATGGTTCCTGCACAAAAAACATTTCTGAACAAACATATGCAAACCTGGGTGCCACTGGCAGGCTGCGGCACACATATATAAACATACATGTACACATGCACACCACAGCCAGCGCACACACTAACTACCCCCACTGCAAAAAGGGCATTACATTTACGTGGAAATCCCTAAAGAATCATTTATTCTATCTATCATACATGAAAAAACTTTGTGATTCTCGGTTACACAATATTTTGATCAAAGATGTTTAAGCTGCCCCAGACTTTCAACGTGATCTCAAATCGGGCAGTTCCTATACGATCTTTTACCTGCTCAATAGAGCCAATTCCCAGGCCCTCTCACTGGGTCAGCCGACCTCCATTATACATACGAGAAAAAAAATAAAAACCACACCAGACCCTGCAAGCTGCACTTCCATATGACAGCCCTGTGAGAGTGGGGCGGTGTGCAGAACGCCAAAATGGAGGCACCCCATCCTCCCCATATAGGTTTAAATCAATATGACACCAAATATAACGTATGGTTCTGCACAAAAAACATTTTCTGAAAAACATATATGGCAAACCTTGGTGCCACTGGCAGGGCTGCGGCACACATAAATATACATACATGTACACATGCACAACCACTGCCGCAGCGGCACACTTACTGCAAAAAGGGCATTACATTACGTGGAAATCCCTAAAGAAATCAATTTATCTATCTATCATACATGAAAAAACTTTGAGATCTCGTTTCACATATTTTTGATCAAAAGGATGTTAAGACTCCCACGACTTTCAACGTGCTTCTCAAATTCGGGCAGTCCTATACATCTTTTACCTCTCAATAGAGCCAATTGCCACAGGCCTCTCACGGGGTCAGGATGAGACCGACCTCCATTATAACATAGAGAAAAAAAAATAAAAAACACACTCCAGACCTGCAAGCTAGCTGCACTTCTTATGACAGCCTGAGAGTGGGCGGGTGCAGAAAGCAAAATGAAGGCACCCTTTCCTCCGCCATAAGGTAAAATCAATATACACCAAATATAACGTATGGTTCAGCACAAAAAAACATTTCTGAAAAAACATATGCAAACCTGGGTGCCACTGGCAGGGCTGCGGCACACATATAAATACATACATGTACACATGCACACCACTGGCCAGCGGCACACTACTGCAAAAAGGGCATTACATTACGTGTGGAAATCCCTAAAGAAGCCTTTATGCTATCTATCATACATGAAAAACTTTGAATTCCTCGTTTCACATATTTTTGATCAAAAGATTTTAACTGCCCACGACTTTCACTTTCAACAACGTGATCTCAAAATCGGCGCCCCCATTCACACCATACTATCTTTATTTACCCTCTCAATAGAGCCAATTCCAGGCCTCTCACGGGTCAGATCGCCGACCTCCTATTATACATAGAGAAAAAAAATAAAACACACCAGACCTGCAATCTGCACTTCTTATGACAGCCTGTGAGAGTGGGCGGGTGTCAGAAAGCAAATGGAGCACCCCTTCCTCCCCATAATGTTAAAATCATATACAACCAAATATAACGTATGGTTTTCTGCACAAAAAACATTTCTGAAAAAACATATTGCAAAACCTGGGTCCACTGGCAAGGGCTGCGGCACACCATAAATATACATACATGTAAACGTGCACACCACTGCCAGCGGCACACCTACTGCACAAAAGGGCATTACGATATACGTGGACATCCCTAAAGAAAGCATTTAGCTATCTATCATACATGAAAAAGACTTTGAGATTCCTCTTTCACACAAATTTTGATCAAAAGATGTTTTAAGCTGCCCGACGACTTCAAAACGTGATCGTTCAATCGGCAGTCCTATACTAAATCTTTAACCTCTCAATGAGCCAATTCCAGCCGTCTCACTGGTCGAGCCGACCTTCCATTAAAACATAGAGAAAAAAAATAAAACACACCAGACCTCAAGCTGCACTTCTTATGACAGCCTGTGGAGAGAGTGGGGGCGGGTGCAGAAAGCCAAAATGGAGGGGTCACCCCCTTCCACCCCATATAGGTTAAAATCAATATACACACAAATATAACTATGGTTTCTTGATATCTGCACAAAAAACATTTCTGAAAAAACATAGCAAACCTTGGTGCCCACTGCAGGGCTGCGGCACACATATAGTTATACAACATGTATACATGCACACACCACTGCCAGCGGCACACTACACTGGAAAAAGGGCATTACATACGTGGAAATCCCTAAAGAAGCATTTATCGCTATCTATCTTCACATGAAAAAACCTTTGAGATTCTCGTTTCAACATATTTTGATCAAAAGATGTTTAAGCTGCCCACGACTTTCAACGGATCTCAATCGTCAGTCATATACTATCTTTTACCTCTCAAAAGACGCCAATTCCCAAGCCTCTCACTGGGTTCAGTAGACCGACCTCCATTATACATAGAGAAAAAAAATAAAACCACACCCAACCTCAAGCTGCACCTTCTTATGACAGCCTGTATAGTGGGTGGGCGGGTGCAGAAAGCCAAAATGTAGGCACCCCTCCTCCCCATATAGGTTAAAATCAATATACACCAAATATAACGTATTGTTCTGCACAAAAAACATTTCTGAAAAAACATATTGCAAACCTGGGTGCCACTTGGCAGGGCTGCGCACACAAATATATAACAAACATGTACACATGCACACCACTGCCACGGCACACTACTGCAAAAAGGGCAATTACATTAACGTAATAGTATGATAGATAGCATAAATGCATCTTTAGGGATTTCCACGTATGTAATGCCCATTTTGCATAGTGTGCCGCTGGCAGTGGTGTGCATGTGAACATGTATGTATATATATGTGTAGCCGCACCCTGCCAGTGGCACCCAGGTTTGCATATGTTTTTTCAGAAATGTTTTTTGTGCAGAACCATACGTTATAATTTGGTGGTATATTGATTTTAACCTATATGGGGAGGAAGGGTGCCTCCATTTGGCTTTCTGCACCCGCCCCCCTCCTCAAAAGGCTGTCATAAGAAGTGCAGCTTTGCAGGTCTGGTGTTTTTTATTTTTTTCTCTATGTATAATGGAGGCGGCTGCCCCGGGTGAGAGGCCTGGAATTGGCTCTATTGAGAGGTAAAAAGATAGTTAGGACTGCCCGATTTGAGATCACGTTGAAAGTCGTGGGCTGCTTAAACATCTTTTGATCAAAATATGTGAACGAGAATCTCAAAGTTTTTTCATGTATGATAGATAGCATAAATGCTTTTTTAGGATTTCCACGTAATGTATTGCCCTTATTGCAGTAGTGTGCAGCTTGCAGTGGTGTGCATGTGTACATGTAGTATAATTTTTGTGTGCCGCAGCCCTGCCAGTGGCCCCCCAGGTTTGCATATTTTTTTTCAGAAATGTTTTTGTGCAGAACCATACGTTTATTTGGTGTATATTTGATTTTAACCTATATGGGGAGGAAGGAGTGCCTCCATTTGGATTTCTGCACCCGCCCACTCTCACAGGCTGTCATAAGAAGTGCAGCTTGCAGGTCTGGTGTGTTTTATTTTTTTTCTCTATGTATAATGGAGGTCGGCTGACCCAGTGAGAGGCCTGGAATTGGCTCTATTGAGAGGTAAAAGATAGTATAGGACTGCCCGATTTGAGATCACGTAGAAAGTCGTGGGCATGCTTAAACATCTTTTGATCAAAATATGGAACCGAGAATCTCAAATTTTTTCATGTATAAAATGGATAGCATAAATGTTCTTTGGGATTTCCACGTAATGTAATGCCCTTTTGCAGTAAGTGTGCCGCTGCAGTGGGGGTGCATGTGTAAAATGTATGTATATATATGTGTGCCGCAGCCCTGCCAGTGGCACCCGGGTTTGCATATGTTTTTTTCAGAAATGTTTTTTTTGTGCAAAACCCATACGTTATATTTGTTTATATTGATTTTAACCTATATGGGGAGGAAGGGGTGCCTCCTTTTTGGCTTTCTGCACCCGCCCACTCTCACATGCTGTCATAAGAAGTTCTACTTTCAGGTCTGGTGTGTTTTATTTTTTTTCTCTATGTATAATGGAGGTCGGCTGCCCCAGTGAGAGGCCGGGAAATTTGGGGCTCTATTGGAGGTAAAAGATAGTTTTGGACCCCCGATTTGAGATCACGTTGAAAGTCGTGGGCAGCTTAAACATCTTTTGATCAAAATAATGTGAACCGAGAATCTCAAAGTTTTTTCATGTATGATAGATAGCATAAATGCTTCTTTAGGGATTTCCAGGGAAAAATTTTCTTGGCACTCTTTGGGCCCCTTTGGTACCAATTGAGCATTGTTGCAAACACCTTGTGGAATCTATGCCACGAAGAATTGAGGCAGTTCTGAAGGCAAAAGGGGGTCCAACCTGTTACGAGCATGGTGTACCTAATAAAGTGGCCGGTGAGTGTATATTAAGAAAAGTGATTAAATACCCATTTTGGACGATCCCACGTCAACATTAGATTGTGGCAAAACCCCTTTAATTGGTCTCCACTATCACAGGATCTTCCTCTATTGTATAATTTACCTGGTTCATCCTGCCACCCGAAAAGTTTGGGAAAACTGTCGGCTCCTGACATCTCCGTCTCAGGACTACCTAAGCTGTTCTGCATGATAATAATCATTAATTCTGAATTTTAATAATATTTTTTTTAAACCAAGATTTCATTTCCATCTATAGTGTGCTTTGATTCTTGATATAAATAAGTAGTTAATCCAAGGTTTTGTATTTTGAACATGCAGCATAGAGTATCTGTTCTTTTAAAAGTATTCCTTGCTGTGCTTCTCAAAAGCAAAACAATTTAAGAAAAATTATCATCAAATGTAGTCATTTTGTGTTCATAAAGGAAATCTGCCCCCTGGAATAGCCCAGTTTTGGCTTTTTACTTTACTGTGATTTATTACATTTTTATTGTAAGTATAATTACATGCTATAAATCCAATCAGCAGAATATTTTCCACCATTCTTCTCCATCTGGGAGTGAAACTGTTAAAACCCCTTCAATCAATTTATCCTAATATATGGGATACTGTGAATGAGAAAGTGTGAGCACTGGGATCCCTCTATTCTTATCGACTGGTTATATAATGCAGCTTTTATGCCTTATCATTACGGCAGGTGTAGTATAATATGTCTATAACAGTCTGGGTTTATATCTGTTATGAACAAGTTGCACAATGCAGTAACTAGAAATGGGGGCGGGCAGGTTGACAGAGGCTTTCAATGAACAGTGCATAAGTTCTGCTCTAAAGGAGTATTCAGCCATCAGTCTTGTCCTTACGGATGGCTTCAGTCTAAATATTTCAGTAGCGGATTTTCTTCTTTTGGTTAGAATTCCCTTTTCAAAAAATAACATTCACTATCTGCAGCAAACATGCTCGCAACTAAAGAGTTGTGTGCAATGCTGTTATCTAAATAAAGTGTATTAACCCAAGAATCACGCTAGAGATTAGTTATTTTAGCATATCGTTAGCATCTAGAGGCATAGGAGTAACTATATACAGTTGAAACCAGCAGTTTACATACACTATATAAAAAGACACATCTGCAGGTTTTTCTCACTATCTGACATGAAATCAGAATAAACCTTACCCGTTTTAGGTCAATTAGGAACCAAAATATTTCTATTTGCCAAATGCAAATAATGAAAGGGAGAATTTTTAAGGCATTTTTATTATTTTCTGCAAAGTCAAAAGTTTCCATATACTGGGATTACTTTGCTGTTGCGAACGGCGCCGCAGCCCGCAACTTGGACTGCAGGTGCCGTCGCGGCTCTGCCTCTGCCCCCGCTACCGGGACGAGTGCCGCCGCTGCCCGGGTGTCGGGCGACGGGCCCACTCGTCCCCCTGCGCGCCAGTACTCACCAGGCCGCGCTCCTGTGTCTCTGCAGCCTCCTGCTGCCCGGCACGCGCGTCCCCATGCTCTAGGGCGCGTGCGTCGGCTCTATAAAATTTAAAGGGCCAGTGCACCAGTAATTGGCTAATTGCCGGGCACTGCCTCTATATTACCTGGGCGCTTTCGCCCCATCCCTGCCGGATCTTAGTGCCTTGCCTATTGAAAAAGCATTCCCATTGTCTAGTTCTGATCTAACCCTTTACCGTACCATTTGCTTCCGTCTCCTGACCACAAATCTCTGCCGCCTGCCCTGATCTTCTGCCTGTCCACAACCACGAACCATTGCCGCCTGTCCTGACCTTCTGCCTGTTCCCGACTACGAGCCTGCTTCACGATTCTGTACCGCGGCAACACCCCGGCCGCCACCGCAAGCAAGTCACTCAGGGGTACAACCTGGGTAACTCCCGCCCGCTCTGGGGAAAACCGGGACCTAAATTAGACTCCGCTTCCTGGCGTGGCTTACCCCCATCACTTGCGAGGGGCCAGTAGATCCACTTCTACGTCTGGGACCGTTACAGAAAGATCCGACCATGTACCCCCGCTAAGGTCCCCCCTTGGCCCAGTGTGGCGGACCTCTCCCCGCGTGTGGCCCACAGTCCAACAACGGGCCCAGCAGGAAACAACAGCGGGATCAGTTGACCACTAGAGCAAAAAGCTCTTTACCACCCACAGCAGCCCCCACCTCCTCCCGGGGCCCCCGCCTCCCCCTCCGGCGACGCCACTGATTTTCCTTTGGGGACCCAAGCTTTTTTTGTCACTCCCCCTGAAAAAATTTGACGGCGCCCCCCAAGCCCTGCGGGGTTTTTTCCCTCACCCAGTCCCACCTTTGCACTCGATTTAAAGGGAGGCCCAATTCCTGTCTAACTTTTCCCAATTTGCGTTTGGGGTCACCTTTTTTGCCCGGGGAAGGGGCCCTGGCCTGGTTTAACACCTCTTTTGGGACGGGACGATCCGGGACTGCGGACCTGCCCTTTCCTTTTCCTTTTCCCCTGAATTCCCGAAAGGTCCTTCGAAAAACCAAAGCGGGGGCATCATCTGCAAAAATTTGGCACCCCTTAAACCCGGGCGCCAGGGCGAAACCTCGGTCGGAAAAAACGCAGAAAACATTTCGCACCCGGGCATCAGAGCTTCCGGGAATAATGCCGCACTGGGGTGCCACCTTTAAAAGGGGCCTTTCAAACAGGTAAAAGGACCCCCTTGCACCCAAAGTTTTTGCCATCCCTTCAAGCAAATTAATCCACCTGGAAAACCCGCATAAAAGTGCGCTTCGCAAGAGGCAAAAGAGCGTCCCAAGATCGTGACCTGGCGCGAACCCGCCGTCTGCCACGCCGGCCCCGGGTATTCCAGGGGCCCCACTCCCCATTCCTTTCCCCGCGGGGGAAGACCCCAATGCAGGTGGATCGGGCTAAAATTCTCTGAAAAAGATTTTACCCCCGGGGCGGCAAAAAACGGGGCCTTTAAACCGGGGGCCACCCCGGAAACCCTTTTCCCGGAGGAAGCTGCCCCTTCTCCCCCCAAAGTCGGGGAAAAACGCTCGCACCCTAGGCCATTTTGGGGGAAAGGTATCCCCGGGGTGAGAACCTTTCGTCTCCGCGCCGACTATCCCGGGTTGGAAAATCGGACTCCCTCGGGACGTATTCCGGGGCCTCCTGCGTTCCTTTTCCCCCCCGGGTTTTCCCCGCCGGGAATTTTAAATTCCCCGCCCGCCCCCTTAAATATCCCGGTTTCATTTTTCCAGGGGTTAGCCCTGGAGAAGCCCGTTGGTGTTTCCTTTGGGTTCACGGGGGAGCCCCCTTGAAACCCATTCAGAAACGGGACCAAGCCGTTGACCCCCCAAAGGGTGGGCATTTGCACAAGGAACCCCCTACGGGGTGCCCTCAAATTTTACCTAAACCCCAAACCCTTTGTTGGGGTTTCCCTTGGCTGCAGCGCCATCCCCCTAACGCTTAATTGGAAACGGGCAGGTCATGCGCTGGGGCCCTGCCCTCCCGGAAACCCTTTTTCCTTTTGGTGGCACCCCCGCCCCCCGGGCCTCGGGGGGCCGGCCCTTCCCAGGGAAACCCCCCGGGGTTTAAATGGGGAAAGTCTTCTCAGAGAAGCAGGCCGAGCCCCTTCCTCCTCATTCCCCCCCAAACGACTGCCCATTGTTTTTGCTCCCGGGGAAACCACCCTCCCGGGGGCAGGGTTTTTACTCGCTGCCCCTTACGGGAGACCCACCCCAATGTCGCCTACATTGGGAAAACCTTCAAAAGGACTTTAAAATACGCAAATCCTCCTCTCCGGCGGGGGCAGGAATTTTTTTTTGTGCAGAAGAAAGAAAGGGCTCCCCACGGCCCGTATTGACTATCGGGGGGGCTTAAAAAAAATCACTGTGAAAAAAACGTATCCCTTGGGGCCCTTGATCACTGAACTGTTTTACCGGGTTCGTGGGGCAAAGATTTTCCCCAAGTTTGACCCCTTTGGAGGCCCCAAAAATCTCATCCCTTTTCCCTTGGGGGATAGTGGAAGACTTCTTTTAACCCCAAAAGGGAAAAATCCAAAATTTTAGTAACCCCAACCATGCCCTTTGGGCTGTGCAAATGCCCACATTCCCTTCCCCAAAAATTTGTAAATTTTATCTTCCCCGGGTCTCCTCTAAACGTGGGGTCCCTGGTCTACCAAACGACATTCTGGTGTTTTTTTTTCAGTTTGGGGACCCAACGCTGCTATTCCCCCCTGGTTTTGGAGCGGGGACGGCCAACCCCCTCCCACGCTAAAATTTGGAAATGTCCCCTTCCACCAGACCAGCCCCCCCCGTACCTTGGTTAAGTCATCCGGACTGTGGGGTTTCAATTTGGGTCCTGGGCCCAAGGGTTTTCCCCCCATTTTTCCCTTTGGGCCTCCCGGGCCCGGGGGGCTAACGAGCCATACAACCCCTTCCCCGGGGTTCTCGAATTATATCTTTAGTTTATTCTGCCCCTATTTACTTTTGGGGGCGCCTATCATTGCATTACCAAAAAAGAACACCAAAACCCCAGGCAGTGGGGTGCCGAGGCTGAAAGGGGTTTGGGTTCCCGCTTAAGAAAAACCTTCCCCCCCCTCCCCCGCCTGTCCGACCAAAACCTGAAAACCCCCAGAAGGCCCCTTCCCTTTTTGGAGGTGGGTCCCCTCCGGGGGGGCGGGGGGTGGCGCAATTCCCACGCAGAAGGGACCTAAAGGCAAAAATGGCACCTTGGCCTTTTTTTCCCCAAAACCTTCCCCCCCCGCAAGAAAAATTAAAAACCATGGGGGGCCGGGGGTTGCTGGGAAAAAAAAAAGGCCTTAAGAGAGGGGCCATTTTCTTCTTGGGAAAGGGCCGCGCAAACCCATCACCATTTTCTCCGCCTAAAATTCCTTTTAATACCCCCCCAATCGGGCCCCAAAGCCCCCCAATCCCACGTCCCAAACCAGGGGGTCCTCTTTTTTTCTCGTGCTTCGACTTCCAGATACATTTTCGGGCCCGCAGAGAAAAAATCAGGGCCGATGGGACTTCCCCCCAGTCTCTGATGAGTTGGGGGGGGAGGGGGGTGCCCCAGCATAAAAGTTTTCCCCCCGAAAACCCCATTCCTGCGGCCCGGGGATCTTCCCAAAGGGTTTCCCCCAGGGGAAAAACTTTCCTTTTCCCTCCCCGTTTTCCGGAGGGAAATTTTTAAATGGGGGGCCCTTTTTTCTCTATGGCCGGTCACCCTGGAAACATGCAAATCTTCCTCCAATCTCCTGTTTTTAAAAGGGGGGCCGAGCTTTCAGGGGGCAACAAGGATTTCGGAAAATCATGCGTTACTTTGCCCCTCGCCACCCAAAACCCTTTGGGGTTTGCTCCGCCCCCCCCAACCCTAGGGCCCCTTGGGAAATCAGTGGCGAAGGAAAAACGTCACGGATCCCGCCCCCCTCCTCGGCAACCCAAAAAGGGCCTCTGGGGTCGCGGACCGGGTTTTTTTAAGATAGGGGACTTTATCCCCTTGCCAAAGGCTACCAAACTGCCCCCCATTTTTTGGGCCCCCAATTTTTTTTTTCCCCCATCCTCCGCCTACACCCGACAAACCCCCCATATTTTTTCTCGAAACGGGGGGCCAATTTGTGTCGAGGTTCTGGCGGCTCTCTGCTCTCGATTCAAATTTAAAACCAGATTTCCCCCTCGCCCAAACCCCCCCAGAAGAAAAGGCCAAATGGAGAGAAACAATCCCAAACCTGGGGGCTATTTCGGGGAAATTTTTTCTCGGCTCGACAGGATGACCCGGGCCCCCGCCTTTCTTCCCCTTTGGGCCCGAAGTTTTTCCCATAACTCCTTGGAGTTAGAATCCACGGTACCCCCTTCCCCCCTTTTTTCATCGTGGAAGGCCACAAACCCCCCCCCCTCTGTTACCATTGTCCCTTTTTTTCCCTCTGAGGTGCCGGCACGGGTACTTTTGCCCGGGGTATGGGGGTTTCCCAATTTTGGGGGAAAAACGCCCCGTCTTTGCAAGGGAAGGGGTCCGCACATGTGAAGGTCCCCAACGGACAAAAATAAAACCCTCCCCCCGTGTTTTCCCCCTGGCGACCAAGGGGGTGGCTATTTGGGGCCCGAAAAATCCGGGTCAAAAAATCCCCTCGTACAAATTGGGTCCCCGGGACATGGGCCATTTAAGTACTCTGTCGCATCCCAAAACCCCGGGTGCCTAAAACCCCGGGTCCCAAACCCCCAAAGGGGTAAATTTCCCCAAATCCTTCCATGTCCCCCTTGTTGAAACCCGTGGTCCTGAACCGCGTTTCCCAAGGATCACTTCCTCCCTCTTCCTAAGCCCGGGGTCCACCAACCCCCCCCCCAAAAATCTTTACTGTAAATGAGATCCTGGATATAAAACCATCAGGGGGAAAACGGGGAAATTTTCCTTTTTCGCTGGAAAAGGGGTTTGGTCCTGAAAAAAGAAACTTGGGACCGGAGGACAACATCCTGGACCAGATTGCTGCCCGAAATTTCCTTTCCCGGGGCCCGGGAAAAGGGGGGGGCTAAGGGGGGGAGGGGACTGTTGCGAACGGCCTGCCTCTGGGCCCCGCTAAGGGACGAGTGGTTTCCACTGCCCGGGGGTCGGGGGGACGGGCACACTCATCCCCCCCCGCGCCCAGATACCCAACCCCCCACCTTTCCGTTCCTGCCCGCCTCCCCGCCCGCCTGGGGTTTTCGCGTCCCCGTGCCCCTAAGGGCGCGTGTGCGCCGGGCCCCTGTGAAAATTTTTAAAAGGGGCCAAAGGGAAACCGGGAAAATTTGGCCCAATTTCCGGCACCCGCCTCTATTTTTACCTGGGCGCCTTTTCCGCCCACTCCCTGCCGGAACTTTTAAATGCCTTGCCTATTGAGAAAAAAGTTTTCCCAGTTATCTATTCTGGGCCCTAACCCCGGTTTCCGTACCATATTGCTTCCTCTCCCCGACCACGAATCTCTTGGGCCCCCGCCCCCTTAAACTTCTGTCTGTCCCCCCGACCACGAACCCTAAACCCCTGTCCTTTCCTTTTTTTTCCCTTTTCCCCAACTACGAGTTTGCCTTTCTATTTTTTTACCAAAGCAACACCTCCCGGGGCCTCCCCTAGCAAGTCACGTCAGGGGGAGCAACCCGGAGACTCCCGCCACAGCAAGTCCAACCCGCTTTTCGGCAGGCCCCCCGGGGGAAAACCCGGGGCCCATTTTTTTTAGAAATCCGCTCCCCGGCATGGCTTAAAACCCCTGCTTGCGGGGTCCCGTGGGTCCACCCTTTTTAAAGTTCTGGGGGGCCGTTACATCTGCCTTTAACCCCAAACTGGGCAGGGCCCCTATGAAGATTCCCTGCCCTTTTGGGAAACGTCTAATTGGTTTAAAGGCAACATCTGATTTAAACCCAAAAAACAAAATGTGGATGTATTTTATCGGGACACCAGAAACACACTGCTTTTTTTGTGTTTAAAAACTGGGAAAGTCCTTAAGAAAACACCAAGTATAAAAGGAAATTGGGGTTTTGCACAAGTTTTGGATCATATTGGGTGCAATTTTAAAATCCCCGGAAGGTGCCTTGTTCATCTTTTCAAAAAAAATATACAAGTACCAAAAATAAGATGGGAAAAAACCCCGGGCCATTTTTCGATCGGGAAAGGGAGATGGGTTTGTGTCTCAGGATGAACGTTGTTTTGGGTCTGAAAAAAAAGGCAAAAGACCTTGTGGATGTGGGGGAAAAAAACTGGTAAGGTTTGTTCATTTCCACATTTGAAAAAAGTACTGAAATAAAATTTGGGGGGAAAAGGGTTCACTTGCCAGGAAGAAGTCATTACTCCAAAAGAAAACATAAAAAAGCCAGTTTTACTTTTTTGCAAATGCACACAGGAACAAAGACTACTTTTTTGGAGAAACCCTTGATCTGCAAAAATTTAAATTTTAAAATTTTTGGCAAAATACTTTTGTTAACGTTTGGCCCAAAAAAGGGGAAAAAGCTTGGAACCCTATAAAAACACCCCCCCAAATTTTGAAACTTTGGGGGTTGGCGGCATCATATTATGGGTTTTTTTGCTGCAGGGGGATGGAGCACCCACAAAAATAGATGGCATCATGGGGAAAAGGGAAGGGATTAGGGGGAAAAATACTGAACCCAACATTAAAGTTTATCACCCGGAATTTTAAAAGCTTGAGGGGGAAAATGGTTTTTCCCAAAGGGGAAAATTTGACCTGAAGTAAAACTCCCAAACGGGTTTTTACAAAGTGGTTAAAGGAGAAACCCAAGTCAATGTTTTGGAGTGGCCATCACAAACCCCCTGATCCCCCAAACCTTTTTAAAAAATTTTTTGGGGAAAAAAGCTAAAAAAGGGGGGCTTTGTGGGGCCCAAAAGGGTTGCCCCAAAAACAGGGCCCTCATTTTCAAAGTTTGTAGGGGGGAAAGGGGGCCCAAAAAATTCCTACCAACTTTTGTGAAAAGTTGGGGAAAGGACCCAAAAAACGTTTGACCTTAAGTTAAAATGTAATAAGGGGAATGCTAAACCAAAAAAAACTAAGAAATTTTATGGAAATTTTTTAAGTTTGCAGAAAGTAATGAAAATTTTAAAAAAACAATTCTTAAAGTTTTTAAATTTCCTTAAAAAATTATGTTTTGTGAAATACCCTTAAAGTTTTTTTAAACAAATTTTATTAAAAAAGTTAAAAAAATGAAAAAAATTTTCGGGACTTAAATGAAACCGGCATTTTGTTTGTTTATGATACCTTCTCTAAAGGCAGGATATAAATAAAGGAAAAGGGTGAGCTTGTGATATATAGGGTTATTGATAGGGGAGGAAAAAAGCTAAAGCTTGGGGTTTAATTATAGGGTTATATGATAGGGGAAAAAGAAGCCTGAGCTCTGTGTTTATATAGGGTTTATATGATGGGGAGGGGAAGTGGCTTGTGATATTTTGGGGTTTTTATATGATAGAGGGGGAAAAAAGCTGAGCTCTGTGATATGGGGTTATATGTTAGAGGAGGGGAAGTTTAAGCTCTGTGATAAAATGGGGTTATATGATAGAGAAGAGAAGCTGAGCTCTTTTGAGGGTTTTTTGGGGTTATTGATGGGGGGAGAGAAGCTGAGCTCTGTGATATTGGGGTTTAAAGAGGGATAGAGGAGAGAAGTGAGCTCTGTGATATTAGGGTTATTATAGAGGAGAGAAGTGGTTCTGTAAATTTTTAAAAAGGGATTATATGATAGAGGAGGGGGCCCTGGCCCCGTGATTGTAGGGGTTTTATGATAGAGGGTAAAGGGAGCTATGTGATAAGGGTTTTATGTTTTGAGGAGAGAAGTTTTAGCTCTGTGTTTGACGGTTTAAATATGATAGGGGAAATAAAAGCTGAGTTGTGAAAATATAGGGTTATATGATAGGAGGGGGTAAAGCTGAGCTCTGTGATATGTAGGGTTTATGATAGAGGAGGGGGATCTGAAGTCTGTGAAAATACGGGGTTATAGATAGAGGGAGGAAGCTGAGCTTGGGGGTTATTTTTAGGGTTTTTTAGGGATAGAGGAGGGGGAGCTGAGCTCTGTGATATAAGGTTATATGATAGAGGAGTGAAGCTGAGCTTGTGAATATAGGGTTTTTGTTAGGGGAAATTGAAGTTTGACCCCTCTGTAAACCATATGGGGTTTTAAAATTTTCCCAAAAAAATTGTGTTTGAACCCCCCGGAAAAGGGACAAAATCAAAAAAAAAAGGCGCAAAGATAGTGTATTCCCTTCCAATAAAATTTTTTTAAAAAAATAAGGTTTTCTCTATTGTCCCCCTGATTGGTTTTGTACTCAATGGCACAAAAACAGTTAAAAGCTTTTTTTGAATCCTGTCAGCAGCGGCCCTTTCCTTTATACATCACCCTTAGCACTTTTTGGGGTGTGAAAAATTTAAAATTTCCAAAAAAATAAAGAGGAAAATTTAAACCCCCTTTTTTAAAAACCCCCCCCCAAAGGGGGGTTTTTTCCGCGCTCTTAAATTAGGAGTTGAAAGGGAAAGGTTTCCTATTTGCAAAATTTTTTAAATATATAAAAAAAAATACACGATAAAAAAAAAAACCCTTATTCTTAAAAAAAATTATGGCCTTAAAAGCGTTTTCGCGCGTTCTCTCGCGTTTTTCCATAAGGAGTTTTAATACCCAAAAAGGCCCCCCCTTTTAAATTTCCCATTTTAAAATCCCCCCCCCTTTTTTTTTTTGCATTTTCCCCTTTCCCCTTTATTTATAAAACCCTTTAAAGGCCCGGGTCAAAAAATTAAAAGGGGTCCTTCCTTTTCCTAGTTTCACTTTTCTCCACTTTTCCCTTAAATTTTTTAAAAAAAGACTTTTATTTCCATCAGAAAAACAAAAAAAGAAATTTTTTAACATTTAAAACATTAATTTCTTTTTTAAATAAGCGACGGGGCGAAAACTTTTTCCGTTCACCGAGGGGAACAAAAAACTTAGGCGGAATTTCCTCTATCCCCAATAACTTCCCCCCCCAAACTCTGGGGCCCTAGCCCAAGTGCGCTTGCTAAACCCCCCATATTCCCCGCTTTTGTAATTTTTACGGCTTTTCATGTTTTAAAAAACATTCTATTTTAATAAATAAAACCTAAAAAAAAAAAAAAAAAAAAAAAAAAACGGGAATAAACGTTCTATTTATTTTTAAAAAATTATTAGTTTCCTGATTCGTTTAAATTCCCTTTTTTAAAAAAGGGACCCCTTAAAATTGTTGGGTTCCCTGCACCCCCATTAAGCCCTGGGGGGTTTTTAAAGAGTGTTTAATTGAATTTCCAGTACGTTCCCCTTGCTAACCCAATGACTGCAGCCATCCATTTTTTTTTTCCCCTTGATATAATTTTTGGTTGCATTTATTAATGAAATTTTCCACCCTCGAGTGTTCTTAGTAAATTTTGGGGGGAGATATAATCTTTTTTCTTTTTAATTTTTTAAAAACCCGGGGTTATTCATGGTTGCGAAAATTTTGGGACGTTTTTTTCCAACTTTACTGTTTCCGCAACTGCAGTAATAAGGTAAAACAACATAACTGTTTTTGCAGGAAAGATTATGTTTGTTTTTTAAATTTTTCTTTGGGTAGGGGGGTGGATGTGAAATCATCCCCCTCTTTTAGAATTTGCAGGTCTTAAAAGTGGGAAACCCTACATCCCAAAAGCCCCCAATTTTTCCTTTCTCTTTATCCCCCACTGGAACCCTCCTTTTATCCTTATTTTAGTGAGGGAGCAATCATTTTTTTAAAAGTTTGTGTCATTGTGGGACTATTCGGGGGTTTTTTATGTAATTAATGGTTTTTTAATTTTAGGACCCTGTTTTTAAGTTTTTCCCATTTTTTTTCCCGGAAATTTTTTATACAGGTCCCTTATGCTCCCGAGGTTTTAGCCCGAAATTTAAAAAAGTTTTTTTCCCAAAAACCTTCTTTTATTTCTTTTTGTATGGGTTTTGGATATATTCTTTTTGTGTCTTTCTTTCAGCCCTTTTTTTTCCCCCCGTCTTTTTAAAAAGATTGGGTTCCCCCTTTTCCCATAAATTTTCCCTTGTCAGAACCCTCGGGCCTGTTCTTTATAAACTCATGTGAGGTACAGTTTTTCCCGAACCCTTTCCGGGGAAAGGGCCCAAAAAGGTATATTCCGATTTCCATTTTTCCCATTTTGGGTTACTTGAGAAGGGGGACATAGTTTTTGGGGAATTACTGTTTAAAGAAGGTTTTTTTTTGAAAATTTTTCCCCTTTTTTCCCTGATATAAAATTCAAGTTTTAAAAAATTTATCTGAGTATATTTTTTTCCCGGATTTTTTTTTTTTGAAGCAAAATTTTAGTAAATTTGTTTTAGGTACTAAAGGAATTTTTTGTGCTTTTTCCCTTTGGTCCCCTTTCCCTTATTTTATATCAAATCGTGGGAAAAACCCTTTCCCCTATAGTTTAAAATTTTTTAAACCCTTTTTTGGATTTTTGCCCGGAGGTTTAAAAAATTCCTCCGGGGGCCCCCATGAACAGGTTGGCCGCGGGGGGAAAAACCCCGGGGGTTCCCCATCCCCCCGTCCCAAACCCTGTAAATGGAAATGTCCTCCTTTCGAAATTTTTAAAAGAAAATGTTTCCAAGGATGGGTCTCGGGCCCCTCCAAAAGGGGAAAATTTTTTTCCCTTTCCGTGATTTCTTTTTTCCCCACCCAAAGGGTACAAACTGACCGTTGGTTCCCTCTTTAAATGCTCTATTTAGAGTATAAATGCCGCTTTCCATGGTGAGGAAAAATATTACCCCTCCCATTCCATATCTACTATTTCCCTGATTATTTACCCTGAATCCTTCAGGAAACTAGCCAGTTTTTGCACATGCGGCCTGTGGTTTGAAAAATATATATACCTTAAACAAAATTTGCCAGGGGGGACCCTATCCAAAAAATTTAATTGGCCTCCAGGAGGATTTTCCCCTTATTTTTAAATGTCCCTTTGGGAGGTGAAAAAAAAAGGGGTTTTTGGGGGCTTCTTTATATACAGTGCTTCTCCCCCCTTTTGGGACTGAAAATTTCCCCGGGATAGAGCTAAATTTTAAAAACTCCAAAAATTTTTTTTGGAGCTCAGAATATATTTTGGGGGTTACTGTATGGTAGTAAAAGGATTTCCCAAAAATGTTCCATGCCCCCTTTTTTTTTATATACCCAGTTTTCTTGCATATATGGGTTTCCTTTTGTCCGCTTTTTTAAAATTATTTTTACTTTTTTTTATTTTTTAGGGTTTTTACTGCCTTTTTTTGCCCCATCTTTCGGTTTTCCATTATAGGGGATTTTCCTTTTTAATTTCCCTCAGGGTCTTTTCCCTAACCATTTGTTTTTAAAAAACCCCCACATAATGCCCCTGTCCCCAAATGGGTTTAAAAAGATGATTGGGGGGGAAATTTTGGGGTTTATTTCCCCTATGCTCTGACTCTTTTCACTCTCCTCCCTTTCCCACTTTTGTTTTTGTTTTTCTGGTATGGGAAAAAAAATCGTTGGAGAGTCAATTTTCTGATACTTTTGGAGGTTGTAAAACACTCCAAAGGTATCTATAGAGTATATCTGGCAGAAATTCAGAAAACCTTTCCAGTACCTCTATTTTCGGCTCGGCTTTTCTTCTCTATCAATCCTGCTTTCATATAGGGAAAACATAACCATAAGGTTTCCTTTAACAAACATAACATAGACACCAGATTCACAAATATCAGGAGAATTTACAATCATTGAGGCAATGGTCAGATGAGATTAGACACATACAACTGTCATAGTGAACTAACAGTTAAAATTACAAAAAATAGTAACTGACTGGGAGAAGAAACAAAAAGGGGGTGTGGACTCTGAGGGACAAGGAAGGGAGTAAAAAGTGGTAAAGCAGGGTGGTCAAAATTATGATGGAGATCAGCGGGTGCAGGAGACAAGAGTATGACACTCACAACATGTGATGGTCTGCTGATTGCCCTGACCCTCTTCCAGTCTACAATTGCTGACCAAGTACCTTCTACCAGCACTTCTTGCTCCATCTGCCTACGACATCTCGCGGATGAATTTGTACCTGCACTTGATGTCATTTGCTCAGTTTACATCTGCTGCACCTAACAAACATTACTCCCTGGTAGTGACTTTGAATTCCATGTTTAAAAGTTAAGACCTTCTTTCAAGGTTTAAAGGGGTTGCCCTATTTCAGACATTGATGGCATTTTGATAGGATTTGCCATCAATGTGAGATAGGTGCTGGTCCCACCTGCCTCTATCTGGAGAACAGGTTTCTTCCAAATGGGGACATCTCCGATTGGTTGCAGCAGTCATGTGCCACTGCCTGACTTCACCTATTTCGGACAGTGAAATATACTCACTTTTACCAAAATTGCTAGACACTATATGACCGACTTCATGATAGAAATAATAAATATTATAAGGATATTATGAGAACACCCATAACAGCCTGCCCAATCAGGTGATAGTCCTCTCTCCCGAGACGCAGAAGTGAGCAGAAGACCGGTGAGGACGGTGCAGTGCTGGATCTGGGGTGAGAGGAGAGGTGCGTATACTTGTGTTTTATTTTAAAAGGTTGTTGGTACCATAAAGTCATAAACAAACAAAAAACAGGACAACCCCTCATGAGAGTTGATTCATTTAAGAAAGGATTAATTAGTAGAAGAATGTTCATTCTAGGATTTGTCCAATTTCCAGTTGGGGCTGTGCATGAATTTTTCTACTCTTTGACATATTTGTCTCTGCGGGGTGGTCTTTGTCTCCCTTTTGTTCAGATAGAGTTTGTCAGTCTGGCTTTCTATCTATTTATCTTTAGAAACTATTTTATTTGCTATAATGTGTAGCTGTATTATGCACAACACTCCTAAGGGCTTGTTCACACGATGTTTTATGATCCTTTTTACAGATCCGTTTTTGAGGAGTGAAAAGCGCATCCGGAAAACGCAACAGTTGATACTTTATTTGGATCCGTATTGTATGCTTTTTCACTTGCGTTTTACGGATCCGCATTCCGGATACGTTTTGAGGAGAAAAAACTCTCTCACTCTCACTCTCTCTCTCTTTCACCTATCCCCCAGCAGCAGTTCACCTTTCCCCCAGCAGCAGTTCACCTTTCCCCAGCCATCCATCCCCCTGCCGCACCTCACCTCCCCAGCCCTCCATCCATCCATCCCCCACATCCACCCAAACCATCCCCCTAGCACCTCACCTGCCATCTGCCGATCCCCCATCCTCCACCGCCGCCGCTCACCGGTTTCCCCGTCCATCCAGCCGCCGCCGCTCACCTCCGATCCCCCGTCCATCCACCCGCCCCCGCTCACCGCCGATGCCCCGTCCGTCCAGCCGCCACCGCTCACCGCCGATGCCCCGCCCGACCAGCCACCGCCGATGCCCCGTCCATCCAGGCGCAGCCGCACACCGCCGCTGCCCCGGACTTCCAGCCGCCGCCGCTCACCGCCCATGCCCCGTCCATCCGGGCCACCACTGCTCACCGCCGATGAGCCGTCCGTCCAGCCGCCGCCGCTCACCGCCGATGCCCTGTCCGGCCGCCAACTGCGCTTTTCGCATCCGCTTTCAGGATGCAAAGCGCAGCTGATACGTACCCGGAGTGAGGAAAGGTGCCAAAAGCAGACTCCATTATCTCCTATGGGCTTTCACTTGCGTAAACGGCAATAAGAATTGACATGTCAATTCTTAAAGCGGATGCGAAAAGCGCAGCGCAGGAGAGCCCTCAATAGCGCATCGCCGATCTCCCGGAGAACACGAATGCGCTTTTGCCATTGAACATAATGTTAAAAACACTGACACAAGTTAGATCCGTTTTGTGGATCCGTAAAACGGATCACAAAAACGTCGTGTGAACAAGCCCTAAGTCTTGTATACACATCTTTTTTTTATTTTTTATTATAAAGTCCTCATTTTGATTTAAAATTGGCAATATGCATTGGGTGGCAGAGAGCTCGTAGGCAGAACCTTGGCAAGCACTGACATCCCCTACCACTTTTTAAGTGTGTGCTCTTCCTATGTGGGAAATGTATCAGGCATCAGAGCAGGTATCTTCAAGGGGCTGTGCGGGTGTGTCCATTTTGTACCATAAGGGCTGTCTACATGGACCATGTGTATTTTTATGCCATTAATCTTCTATGTTTCAGTGCTCACTTTATGGATTTCCTGCTACTCTTGTTCTGAAGCTCACCAGGTCCGTATTAATCCTGCTTTTACACACAGGAAAGAAAAAGAAATTTGAAAAGAAGGTGTGAAAAGAAGAGACCAGGAAGTGGAGATTAGGGGGGGATGTTTTTTGGTCAACATAGTCTGCACTTTTTATAAAAGAAATTTATACCCTTAGACAATCCCTTTAATAGCCCTGTGTTTTCCAGACTGCTCTTGTAAGTACTGTGGAAGGGCAACCTTAGGTGGTTGCATATTACTGTCACTAGGTGGAGTACAGTAGGATACCCTCTACAGACGTGCCACTGAAGACCTGATCTCGGTTGGAAAAGGCATCTATTTTGTGTCAGTAGACATAGGTTGCTATGCGACTAAGTATGGGTTGTATTTCCCGGAACGGTCATAGTATTGCGTGGGAGGCCGTTCCCACATCTAGGACCGGCTTTTTGCAGGTCTCTGGAGGCCTATAAAAAGCTTGGTGCTCCAGGTGATCAGGGGGTGTGGTCGGCTGCCTGGAGCTTGGAGTGACAGAGGAGCTAAGGAGAGGCTCTTAGTCCACAAGGCTAGAGGGAAGCCTGTACCGTTACATATAGTAAGAATACTTTGATTTTGGTGGTGCTGTGCAGTAGGCATAGACCCTTGGTAGTAGTGGAAAACTCTATCTGTAATTAGTTAGTGGCCAGATGGCTAAGGTTTATTTTTATTCTGTTTACTTTGCTGTGATATGCCTGACCAATAACACTGGTTGAGGCCAGTTGGACTAAACTGTGTGGCCCATGTTACCTGTGTGCCAAAAGTCTTCTACCAAGGAAGGCAATCCCAGAGTTAAGCGTGACCCCCAGGATGGTCCAAGATGGCATCCAAATGCGGTGTGAGGCGTTACAGAACATAAACATTAAATATGATGTGTTCGATATGTTATTATATCAAACGGGTATTCTCATCACATAAATTAGCTTTACATGTGTAGCAAAGGTAAATAAGGACTATAACCAAATACATTGCTGTTCTGATGTGCTTCCTTCAGAGCTAAAGGAGGTCTTATCTCTTGCTTGTTTACAGAAATTTTCTGCTCTGTTCTGTAGCACAGATAATCTCTGTGTTGTAGCAGCCCTGGGAGGGATGGTGATGTCACTCCCTGCTGTGTCTTATCAGCAACACAGGATCTTGTTTATGTTTCTTGATGATAAGTTTCACCCTTTAGAGCTCTGTATCCTTAAACATTGCTGTTAAAATCTCCTCCATTACCAATGTGCCTCTAACAGGCTAAGATAGATATAGCAGAGCTGAAATGCCAATCACTGCTGTAGAACTGCCCACAGCCTGACCAGGAAGTGTGGGCCTGAAGATGTCTGAAGCAAGCTCTGTGAAACAGTCTGATAAGAAATCCCCTTTAATTTACACGATGCAATACAAAGGATTATCAACAGACTGCTAACAATTAGTTGATTTCATACCTATTTTATGATAGTAAGGGGGATGAAACTGCTGAATGGGTAAACTTTTATATATGCCCAAGCATTAAGGGCGACATGTATGAATGGGGCTGCACCAGTTTTCTCATGTACCTTGAGCCAAAAAGAATGTATGAACAGGCGCACTCCAAACTTTGGCACGATAAGTAACTTTCTAATGTGCCAAACACACTTTTTAATGCACCAAAGACTAGGGGAGTTCTGGGGGCGTCGCACCACATTCATAGAAGTAGGCTCATGTATGATTGACGCCAAACCTAGGTGCAGAACAGTTAGAACAGCCAGACCAAGGTAAAGGTGGTGCTTGAGTCTTGTCGTATTGGCACTAGACTGCGTCTCTATGTATGACCTGCAGAAGAACAGCCAGACCAGGGTAAAGGTGGGCCTGAGCCAGACTTGTGGTATTGGCTCTACACTACCCTGTATGTATGACCTGCAGAAGACAGCCAGACCAGGTTAAAGGTGGTGGCCTGAGCCAGACTTGTGGTATTGGCTCTACACTGCGCCTGTATGTATGACTGCAGAAGAACAGCCGCAGGGTAAAGGTGGTGCCTGAGCCAGACTTGTGGTATTGGCTCTACACTGTCCTGTATATATGACCTGCAGAAGATCATCAGACCAGGGTTAAGGTGGGTGCCTGAGCCAGACTTGTGGTATTGCCTCTACACTGCCCTGTATGTATGACCTGCAGAAGAACAGCCAGACCAGGGTAAAGGTGGTGCCTGAGCCAGACTTGTGGTATTGGCATACACTGCCCTGTATGTATGACCTGCAAAAGAACAGCCATACCAGGGTAAAGGTGGTGCCTGAGCCAGACTTGTGGTATTGGCACTATAGTGCCCTGTATGTATGACCTGCAGAAGAACAGCCAGACCAGGGTAAAGGTGGTGCCTGAGCCAGACTTGTGGTATTGGCCTACACTGCTCCTGTATGTATGACCTGCAGAAGAAACAGACCAGGTAAAGTGGTGCCTGAGCCAGACTTGTGGTATTGGCATCTATACTGCCCTGTATGTATGACCTGCAGAAGAACAGGTTCATACATTCTGGTGCATTCTACACTGCCTTAGAGCGATTTAGAGCTGGCCTGTCAGCGCCAATGTTCATACATATCGCCCTAATTATCTGTTCAGGACACTTCTATATCTTTAGTCAGACACATAAGACAGTTGATAGTAGCCAATGACATATGAAGCAAGATAGTGGACAGAATGAAGTGTGACATGAGAACACAACAAAGGCCCAGGAAAAGGAGTCATTGATCTTCAAATTTGCTACATATGAGACTGATATACTTTTATATCTATATTTTTCCTGCAAGTATTTAATTCTTCAACGTTTCAATAAAGAAAGCACAAAATCTCAATTTTCTTCAAAAAATTATACTGAGTGGTTCTTTTAGAGCCTGTAGAAGAACCTAGACAATGATAATGCATGTATATATATTGTATATCATATGATTACCCATCATATACATTCTACATTTTAAAGGGAATGTGTCATCAAAAATGACATTGTTTAACTCGCATTTTTATGTTCAACACATTTTTTAAGAATTTTTGGTTATATTTATTTTAATTTTCCATATCACTTTCAATATTTTTCAATAGTTCTTAAGTCCTGCAGTTTTCACTTTGGCCACTAGGCCTAATAATTGTCTGACACTTCCTGTTCTGTACAGAAAGATTCTTAGTTGTCTGCTCATGATCAGCACAAAGAGGGTCAAACTGAAAGGGGACACCAGTGTGAATGGATAACACAGGATCCACCAGTCACAAGAGGAGATAGTCACAGTTCACCCTTTCACCTCCCTGCACAGTGACTTCTTCCCAGGTCACAGCGCATGATTAGAAAACTCTCCTATAGAAGTGAATGGGACTGAGTCAGTCTTAAGTCTCCTATGTGCATGAAGCTACTGTAAAGCATCTCTCTGACTGCTGTTAAAGCAGTGCATACAAGGCCTAGGGGCCAAAGTGAAAACGGCAAGGCTTAAGAATTATTAAAAAACATTGAAAGTGATATGAAAACTTAAAAAAAAAAAAAAAAAATGTGTTTAACATAAAAATGGGACTTAAACAATGACTAATTTTTTTGATGACACATTCCCTTTAAATTCCATTTTAAAGTTTGAACTTGGAGTCAGCAATTTTTATTTTTACAATAAACAGTCCAAAACAGGATCCACTGAGCCCTCTGATCACCCAGTAGTCATAGTGTGACTTCCCCAGTCTATCTTAGTAGTCACAACAAAGCTGCTGCTATCTTAAGTAGAGGAAGGAGACTGTTCACTTCCTACATGCTCCTATCTTTGGGCTGCTGTTGTCGGTTGCTGTATGTAACTTCATCAGTCTTTCAAATGCTTGCAATAACCACTTCTGCTGAGATAGAGATGGAGCTTGATGCTGATAGTAACAGCATAAAACCACATGTACATGACACTGGGTAAGGTAACCAGCTGTGGATTACTCATACAGGACAAACCGGGTCACCAGTCCCATTTTGTAAAATGTAGCAATGTTCTAGGAAGAGGTTAATTTGAATAATATTTGGCTTCCTATTCCCTCGGGAAAGAGCTGTGCCTCAAATTTCCACTTGTTGATCTTCACTATGGAACAGGTCTACAGTATAACTCAAGATAAATTATCTAGCTCTGAGCATATCTTTCTAAAAAGTCGACACATGCAGGATGTGTTAGAAGCTCAGGTCCTGGGGACATGATAGTGTTTGGTAAAGCAATTTTTTTCTTTTTGAACAAGCTAAAAATAAAAAATTCACTTCTTCAGAACAAATAAATAAATAAAATCCCGTGTTCCGGTAGAGCTGAATTACATGAAAGTTACATTTACAGCACACTTAAGAGGGGCTCTTAACTAAGCAACAAATACTATGGGGAGGATCCCTGATCTTTTCCCATGCACTGTGGTTTCGAAAAGACAGTAACGTTCCCAGTGAAGGGCCTCAAATGAGCTTCATCTGTAACGTTGTACAACTATCATCTGTGTATTAAGAAACGTTCCCTTCCGTACAAATTCCAAGAGCTTTTGCTATTCATATAGTTTATGAATTCCATACAATTCAGGAGCAAATGCAATACTTTCAAAACAGGTTTCGCGGTGCACTGTTTCAGGTTTCCGAGTGCACTGTTGCAGGTTTCGGAGTCCACTGTTGCACATGACGGTGATGGCCCTTCTCTCCTTCCAACTCTAGCCTCACTAGATTCACTTTACTAAATTTCTAAATTACAAGTATATGACATTACACATTTTTGCATAGGCTGGTTTTGGGTTTAGGGCCAATATTCTGGTAGTCCATCAGCGGTCTAGATTAGCTTTATAAATAATATGTAATCGGCCTGGTTATCTATGGGCCTAATGGGGTTCTTTTTATATAAATTGTCGTTTATGGTCTAGGGATCAATGGAGCAATATCTTGTATTATTGTAGGCCTAAGCAGATTTAGTGGTGAACCCTCAATGTATACAGTGAAACAATTGCAGTGTTTACTATAAGGGTATGTTCACACGGCTTATTTTGCATTTCACGGCATATTGCGCATTATATGCGGTGAAATGCGCGCCTCAATTACGGTAGTCCATAGCTCTCATGGAGAACTATTATTATTATTATTTATTTTAAAGCGCCATTGATTCCAGGGCGCTGTACATTCGAGGGGGTTACATACATTACATAAGTCAAACGAGTACAGTAATAAGGGATAATGACAATTTGGGACGACAGAGGAGTGAGGACCCTACCCGCGAGGGCTTACAATCTACAAAGGAGGGGGGAAAAAG